>VZRX01013852.1:79418-128767 GCA_013398075.1 Notiomystis cincta
GATGGGATGGGATGGGATGGGATGGGATGGGATGGGATGGGATGGGATGGGATGGGATGGGATGGGATGGTGCCTGGTACAACAAGACAACAAGGTCCCAAGAACTCATCATCATGGCAGTGACAAAGAAATGATTATGAGGCAGACAAAGATGAAACAGGACAGAGACACACATACAATTTGGGTGAAAGCAATACACAAAGGAAATGTTTTTAATTGTTTATAATTCCCTACTCTGGTTTTCTTTCCTCTGGATATAGATTCTCTTATCCTTCTCTGGTACTGTACTCCTGGGCTCGTTGCCTTTGATTAAATTGCTATAGGAACCCCACCTGCAATGGGCTGTGAGGTGCTGCATACATATCTGACAGAAGGATAGTCTATGTCCCCAAAAATTTTACAGTATGAATCAGTCTAGAAAATATAGATACTTCATATGTGACTAGGTCACAGTCCTGACAGCTTACTTTCTTGATACAGAAATACATTCATCCCCAAAAGAATAGAAGTAAGCGTGGTTGCCTTGTCTGACTAATCACAGCTAACCTTTTCACCCTGAAAACATTCATCATGTTTCATATATGGGTAATAATTATCTGAGTCCTTTCAGATAAAATACATATATTCCTCCACTCCAGTTACTTTTAACATTTAACATTGTACTGCCTAAAAACAAGATTTTTATGCATGAGAAGCACACAAGTCAGACTCTATTTTTGATCCCCAGACTATAAAGTAGTAATTTCCTCCTTAGTCTCTTATGAAAAAAAAAAAAAAGCTATTTTATCATCATTTTCCTTGTAGACTGTTCTGAAGAAGGCAGGACAAATTCAGTGTGTCACCCAAAGAAAAAAATTCCTCAGAAACGGTCTGAACTTCAAAAAGCTACTGTTCCATTCCCCCACTATCACAGACTTCTGCTGCAGTAGTAAAGTGCTTTCTCTAAAGTAGAGAGGAAACTTGGATGACTGAAGGTCAAGTCTTTCAAAACTGATAAATCCTACATTGTTCAGAAGAGAGCACACATCCAGTGTGGCCTTGGGATCACTTTCAATTATATATGTGTTGAGGAGCTTCTTTGCTCTGTGGATATTCTGTAATTGCTTGTAACCCTCCAGAATTTCACCTATTTTTTTCTGAGTGACTCTGCTTCGTGGCACATAAAACTCCAAGTTTTGGCTTCAACCCACATTGCCTCTGGACTGCATCTTGATCCCAACACCACTGGGATGCTCTGAAGCCATAACAGAGGAAGTAGGGTAGTGATGGAACAACACAAAGCACAGCTCTTTAAATCAGCAGAGATAAGACACAGATATTTTCTTCCTTTTGATCACAATGTCCTATATTTTGCCACGATTTAATTTTAGACAGTTGTTCTTCACTATGTAATTTATCTGCTTCATGTCATGGATCTCTCTCCCTGGATGCTACATGCTTTCAGAGAAAAGGAATGGGAAGAAGTGTGCTACACATGAGCCACTGGTGAAAACCCTGCTAAGTGAATCCTATTATGTGAAATGCAATCTTCCTGTGGACACTTATATTTTGCAGAAGAGGAAGCCAACTTATTCAAATTCACTATTCTATGATACATAATCCTCACCTGAATGGCTCTAAATGTTTTTAGCGGGACAGAAAGACTTCTACACATTACTAGGATCACAAGAGTTTTAATCTCCTTTACTTTTTTATTATATTGCTTGTGTGGGTATTTCTTGACATGAAGAAAACAAATGTATCTCAGATAATTTTTTTCTTACATTTAACCACTTGTGGAAAGAATCCTAAGCCTGTAGTGTTATATACTGGGTCAATACTGTGCAAAATTAGCCTCCTTTTGCTAAAACCTGTTAATTATTGAGAAAACATTCTAAGCTTCTTTGAAGTTTCATATTAGGCTGAGTCTCTTTCTATTTTGTCTAGAAAGATTCATCCAATTCTACCCCATACATGACACGTCATAGGAGTTAAAGAGGTGAGGGCCAAGATCCAAGTCAAGTAAAAAGTTCAACTGTTGATAAAAAAGAGGAGCAGGTAGAACAATGATACTGGATATATAATCCATCTACACCACTTTTCAGAGCTCATTCATTTTTATATTAGGGACTTTTTATCCTTCATTACCTATGTGCACCAATCTTGAGTATTATTTTCACTTAAATATAAAAGAAATTTCAACTATGGAAATGGAGCTTTCACTGGCAAATACTTGATTTGCTGGCTTAAATCACTGGAGCAAATGAAGTAATCTGTTAAAAGAAAGCAATATTATGATACTACTGGGTCTTCCATTAGGATTTTTGCTGCTGTAGTTAAGTTTATTAAGGGAAGGATACTTCAGAATTTTTAACCATAAAAGCTATGACAGAAAAGAAAGAAAGTGCAAGTCAAATCTAACATAGGTGGAAAGTAAGAGAATATAAGGTCACTTTGTACCTCTGGTTTGAAATATAACAACTACAGTGGTGATTGAAGAAATCATTTAAAGTACTGGGTCATGATCTTAGCTATGGCTGACTTCCCTCAACCAGGGCTACTTCTGGCTTTTTTTTTTTATAGACTATGAACATATCAAGAGAAAACATAAGCACACACATTCAATCTTACTGCCTGTATTTTGGACAGAATTTCCAGGTTTACAATTAATACGTGCCTTTCTGCTCCCTACAGCCAGTGGGCTTTCCAGATATGGTGACTGTACAGAAACAGATAAAACCTGACTGAAGGCGCTTCTGGCAAAATTAAGAAACATCGAGTGTGTCATTTGTTTTCTACTGGCATCTCTCAGAGTTAAAGGGAAGGTTACATAATAAACTAGCCAATGTTTGTAATAACCTTGTACCAGGAAGCAAACATCAACAAGACATAACAGCAGTGATGAAATCTTCATCACAGACCTGAGGCCGTAAAGCACCGTCCCGTCCGGGTGAAGGCGAATCATTCGATTCTTCACAGTAACGCCGTGCACAAATGATTTCTTGTCATTTAAGAAGTAAGTGTCAGGCACCCAAAGCTGATCTGCCACTCTGTTATCAAGTGTGAGGTTGAGAGGTATGCCAGCATATGCCAGCCTCTTATCTCTCCAGTACTGCTGAAAATACATCGTCAATGTGTAATCCTGGGGAGAAAAAAAAAAAGAGAAGTACAACAGTCAACCATATTTTGTGTAACTAGGAGAATAATTTCCCTGTTGATAGCTTATTCTGCTGTTGATTAAATTTAAATTTAACATTTTTAAGTGTTTAATAAAAATTAAATATTTGTATCAATAAATAGTTCATATAATTCAAGTATCACTCTAGACTAAGGGGGCATTATGTTATGAAATTCAGCAGGTATCAGTATCTTCTGTCCTGCTCCTGCTTTTCTTTCATGTAGTTCCTCTGACAACTGCCCAAAATTATCATATCTGTGGAATGATAAATGACATAATGGGTAAATACTGCCATCTTCTCCATTTTAAAAAATGATAGATAAATGGAAAAACATTTGAAGTACTTTGAAGCAGTATGCAAATTTCTGTCTGAAAAACAAGCTGCAAATATGTTGATTATATATGTACCTTTGTGTGGGACTGCATTTTGCAGTGACACAAATCTTTTCTCATCAACAGGCTACTCTGGTACTTAGAACAGTAAATTTTATTAAAGTCCCACTAATGTCAATGTTTGGTTTTCATAATTTTGTCATTTTTAAGGTTTATAGTGTCTACTACGAGCTGTGATCACTAATGTAAAAGCTGCAACATGAATACAGAAGCTTAAAACATCCATTTTAAAATTCTTTATTTCATTTCAGAATTGCTAACCTGACTTCTTCATGTCACCATAATGCCATACTGAAACACTTTGAAAGTCTCAGATGGCAGGCCTCGTTCATTAGCTTCATGGTATTATAAAACATTTAAAAAATATTCCTGGGAACATTTTAAAGTTATGTACCAGCAAAACTGAAAAAATAAATCACATGAAAAAAACCAAGACCATAAGTACAGACCATTAAAACTCTGATTTTCAAATTACAGAAGCACTCTAAACAATAAAACTCTTCATGAGATTCTTCACAAAACACTGAGAAATTTATGTGATCTCCAAACACATTTAAATATTTAGCAGCAGGTGTGCAAGCCACAGGATACCTGCATTTGCATCTGGTTCTACAAGCTGGTGATGCAAAACCCCTCAGGCTTGATGCTTGTTTGGGAAAAGGATGCTCAAGTTTTCTAAGCACGGCTGTTGGGAATGGTCCGTTCTTGTAATGGGTTTCATGTGGAGACAATCCAATTTCAAGCACTGCTCCTGCCCTGTTTCCCTCAAGCCCTATGGTCTTTCCTTGAAATCATATGAAACTTGAGCCTGCCTTTCATATTCAGAGCCTTTGCATTTTTGATTCAGTGATTCACTCTCCTTAATGAGGGAGCTGCTACGGTTTAAAGAAATCAAATTTAATTGCTTAGAAAAATAAATCATTATAGATATCAAGGAAAAGCTGTTCCCATTTTAAGAAACTAATAGGAGACCTTTGAAAACAAAAGGGCCCAGTGATGGGAGAAAGGAGCCCATGTGGAACTGCCTGGAAGGGATCTCATTCCTCAAACCTCAAATCTGACATGACTGCTCGGGAGAATGAGCTCTAATCTTTTTGTCAGCAGCTTTCTTCAGTGGGCCTAATGGTCCCTGCTCAGCAGTGAATGAGGTGCATGAGACACTGGGTGCACCTGCCTCACTCCCATTACCATGTCACAAAGACCAGCTCCCCTCCTCACTTTCTCTGCAACCAGTTTTCTAATACTGATGCATTAAAACAAATATCCCCTGCCAGCTCTGTTTTGCCTTAATTAAAGCTTGTTTCTATTAACATTCAAAACTTTTATGTGCCTGGCTTCTCTAATGGTTTGCACAGCAACATCAAGAAATTTGGGATTATGAAAGTTGTGGACACAAAAACAGTGTCTCACTATGTGTAAATGCACAGTATATGCACAAAATAATGCTAAAAAATTAAATAAAGGGGTGGCACTGCACAGCATTGAAAGAAGTGAGCTGGCCAGCACCAAAATATAAGAGAAGTAATACATTTGAACAAAAAAAAAAAAAAGCTTTAGGCTTTTTCCTTTGGTTTGGGATAATATATAAGTTAACAACTAATGAATGGAATAATTAATTAGCTAAATAAAACATATGTAACAATAAGGGCACCAATAGTCTCTCATTTTATTTTAAAATAACATTTACTGTGTCAGGGAACAACTTTGCAAATTACATGCAGAAACGCAAAGACGATCAAGCATCCAAATCCTACTGTGACTTGGATGAAAAACAAACTTACAAAACACATTCTCTAAGGTACAAATTTCACTACTGCTTTCTCTATTAACCCTGCTCCCTTCTTATATCACCTTAATTTTAAATAAAAAAAAAAACCCTCAACACTCTATCAATGTATACGACTATATTTGTATACACTGAAAGCAATGATTAAGTTACATAATACAGTGATAAAGTTACAGTTTAAAAAAAAAAGTACATTATTACATGTGAAATATCTTCTCATTCTGAGCTCTTCACTGGGTTTCTACTAAGGAAATTGCTCAAGCAGCATCTTCTGCAGCAGTAATGTACCCCCCAGACACACTGACACGTCTGCCTAACCCCCCTCTCTGAACTTGGAACAACAGACATGACAGACAGAGAGTGCCCAAGCAAGCAGGAGTGCTACCCCATACCTTGAAGGATCACTGTACATTTGGGCTCTGCCAGCCTCACCTGCTCTGAAGATGATGACAGAAAGAATTAACATGAGCCATGCTTGGTCACCGTCACACTTTTTTCAACTCCCTCAAACAAACAAAAAAAAAAAAAAGGCAGCAGCAAGCTTGTATTAGAACTGAGCTGGAAGAGCCTGGCTGTGCAAGGAGCAGTAAATGAGCAGGAAAGCCCAGCTCCTTAGGGTGGCTCCACCCAAGTCACTCACTGCCTGCAGAAACTGTGCTTATTATAACCCATATGGCTATCAGTTCTCATTCTTTGATTAACTAATTTTCAAGACTTTGTATCTATAGAGAAAGTTTTCCCCTACTTTAGACACCAGAGGAAAATGCAAAAACTGTTTGAGTGTAGACTGGAAAACATGAAACAGATATTTCACGTAAATGAAAAAATGAACTTTCACCACTTAGTAAGTAGGCTACAAAGTTTATTAAGGGCCACCTCCCTCCAGGGAGCTTATGATGACTAGTTCTGATATAGATGTCAAGAGGGTAGATGTCTAAAGCCAGAAAAGATTCATTCCACTACAGCTACTGCATTAAGGTGCTACTGTATGTCAACGATGACACAGAGCTGCCAGCTTTAGAAAACTCTAACTACTGCAAAGAGCAGTGGACAATTTTCTCAGCAGCAAAGACCTCTATAAAACATATTTTATTCCCCCAAACAATGCAATGCAACATTCAACATTTGCATCTCCAGCTCCTCACAGTAATAAGACGCTTCAGGTCAAGCATGGTAACAAAATCACACAAAGCCCTGACAGGCAAGGAGCACAGTGCTTCTCAAGTACAGGTGAGATGCCTTTCCTCAAAGTGGGAAAGGCTCGACTGCACAGGCAACAGGATCTTTCTTTTGTGCATCCAAAGACCCTGGAACATCCTACAAGGATAAAGGACAGTGCCGGGCATCCTTGAACGTCCATCACGGCAACAGTGTAAGGACAGGCACACAAAAAGGTGTGATGGTTGTTCTTTCAATCTGGTTTTCCCTCATCAGGGGAGTGGAAAACAGAATTAAAGTTCTCAAATAGGACGTAATACCTTAGATATTATCAAGATAAGACATTTAGATACAACAATAAAGAAGCTGATATCACAATTTAAATAGAGAATAATTCACCTGTGTTCTTCGTGTGTACTGTTTGTAATTTTAATACATCTTAAGCAAGAATTATAGACTAACAAATATTGTATGTACTAACCATGTACAAAGAAATTTTAAAGCATTTTCTACATGATTTTTGTCTCTCCTGGACTGAGCATATCATGTAGGAAACACAACAAACCCACTCCTACAAAGCCACTTCAGACAGATAATGTACAGTATCTAATGCACTGACTATAAGACTAATGAATGAAAAATACTAATGTGATGTAATAGTAAAGGAAACAATTACTTGTTTTCTATTACAAGACTTGTTATCTGTAGCTTTTCTCTCCTGCACTCAATAACAGTGAAAGAAAACTTTTAAAATATAGTTTGCTCATCAAAATAAAATTAACATAATTATAGCAGCAATAACGCTCTAAATTTGACTATCACTGTTTACTGTCTTACTATATTATGTATCAGGGATGTTACAAGTTTCCTATTAGCTGTAAAAATGTTCCTTCAAAGTGACTGCTAGATAAACACTGCAATTAATAATTAAGAAGGAATACTCTTAATATGGCAACTAAGCAAAAGAAATTATTCATGCAAAATGAAAGACTATATTGAAAGATACTGGAAATATTGGAAAAAATTATGCAAAAAAGAACTATTTCACTGCTTGGGAAGATAGCCTTGTGTCTACCTGAAATGTAGTTTCCTGATTTAAATTTGCATTTGGATGTAAATTCACATCCTTGTTTTCTTGACCAAAAGACAAATGTGATTATCACCATCAGTTTTTGGATTATTTAATTTTGATGAGCTAATAAAGTAAGTACTCATTCAGTGGATAAAAAGATTTATTGAAAATCCATGCCTTAGTCTCTTTCATAACTTCAAAGTCTCTCCCCTCACCTTCTACAGGATTTCAAAAATTAGATATGGCTCCTGTAGTATAAAGAGCTATTTCTGCACCATTGATGATTGAGTTATATTCCTCCCAATAAGCCTGAAGTGAGTTGCAAAGCCAAACTCATGAAACCTATGCTTTGACAACATATTTGTAAATCTGTCCTCCTACCATACATAGAAGAGATCTGACAAACAGATTAATGCACACGTTAATTCACATAGATAAATATGAGTTTAATAAAGACATATTCAGAAACCATAAGAAATCAGAGTTTACCAGCAATGCTATTCAGTTGTGTGAGATGATCACACAAACATTTTCTTAACATTCAAAATTTTCTAATAGCTCCAGCAACTTTCATAATAAAGAAAACTTTTATTAAAGAAAGTATTTAGAATCACAGAATCATTAATGCTGGAAAAGACCTCTAAGATCATTGAGTCCAACCACTAACCACCATGTTCAGCACCAAACCTTATCCCCACATGCCACATTTACAGGCCTTTTGAACATTTCCAGGAATGGTGATTCCACCACTTCCCTGGGCAGTCTGTTCTACTGCCTGAAACCTGTATTTTCGCATTATATTTTACTTATTGACATTTTGGTTTGTCCAATGTCTAAACAACACAGTTTCTCATTTAACTGCCAGAAAATGGAGAAAGCCACCAAAGCCTGTGTTCTGCAAAGTCTTTTACAAGAAAACTGCCTGATCAGTGTCTCTGGCAATAGTGGTAGTTCCTGGGCAGTCTGAGTGAAGGTGACCTGAGCATGCACACACACACACACACACATCCCCTCAAGTCCAACAAAGCATCTTCTTCTAATGTTTCTTGGCCTCCCTGCTGTTACAGTAAAGGTTCATCTCACCTATAAGACCCTGACTCAGGCTCTTCTCTGGCACAAACCTTTAAATACTGACAGGTTGAAAACATAGCACATACTTTCCCAAGCATGTGGCTGCAATATTCTTCCATCAAGAAAATGCTAAAGCAGCTTAATCACACTGATGTCAGTGTGACCCTCCATACATTCGTGTCGTCTTGGCATCCTTTGCACAAAATTACCACTATTTTTTCCTCTTCTATTAAAACACAAAAGGATGGTGTCATAAACAGGAATTATTTATCCTCCAAGAGCCCACTTGATTCTACAAAACAATTTTCCAAATAAATATGTGATTGCATGGGTCCTTCCTGCCCCTCATACCCTCTTCCACCTCCACTAATACCCCAGTGCCTTCTCCAAAGAGCTGTTCCTCATCAAGCATCCTTGGGTGCTCTGAGGAGGGTTGCCATACCAACCAGCACTTGGCTTTCTGCAGGCAAAGAGAGCACAGTTGACATAGCAACCGACCAAAGCAGCTTCTCCGCTGCTTTTTGGGCACAGGTGGTGGTCACTGCAGTGGAATTGAAGCTTCTCAGCAGGAAGGAAGGGAGAAACCAGGCACCCTCAGGGGTACTGCCCCATAGCACCTTCCTGCCATGGTCAGTGGAGGTCACTCCTCAAAATCTGAGTATTGGCTTTTGTGTCTCTGTTCCTCTGGCCACCCCAAACTGATGGGGATACTTTCCTGCTCTTGGGATGTTCTCTCATCCCAACTTCAGAGGACACCAACTGACAAGAAAGCAATTGCTTGGGCTGAGTTTGGAAGGTGAACATAGAGAAAGAACAAGTTCCTGCAAATAAATTTAAGTTCAGGGACATAAGACAATAGGAAGACAGTCGGGGCTATTTAATCCCTAATGAATGGGGGTGGGGGGAGAATACTTAAATAAACCTTTTCTGATTCAGAGTATCACAGGTACAACACCACAGGCTTCTCAGTAATCAGGAATTTGTATTCCCAAAGGACTGATCAAAGGAAAACTAACACACACCTTTACACATCATGGGTATACCCAGTATCATGGGTATAATACTCTCTGACCCAGAGCAGAAAGCTAGCAAAAAAAAAAAAGTATGGTCTTATACTACATCCCTGAAGAGATATCCAAAGAATTTGTGGTAAATTACAATCAAAATCCACTTGCTGATGGACAGACAGAACAAAAAAATTCAGTATCTGATAGGTCACTCCTAAGAAAGAGGAATAGAAATGTCGAATGTATAGATGTGGTATTTGAAAACTCTGAAAGAGATCAAGTCAGAAAAAATACCATAAAAACAAAGACCAAAAAACCAAAAACAAAACAAAAAAACCATACAAAACAAAAATAATGCTAGGCTAAGTGATTCACTGAACTTGTTTCAAGAAGCCCATTTTAAAGCCAACAAGGCCTCAAGAAAGCAGGTACATTTAATTGCACTAATTGAAATCCTGCTAACAACATACAGGGAAGAAAAAATCAACCTCTATCAGCTGTCAGCTGGTTCCCACGACTGAGGCAGCTGACCTTAGAGAGATGGGAACTGACAACTAATGGATTGTGCCTCCTACACAGTAGCAGGATGTGCCACCAGTGAGTTGGAGAAATGAGCTACTGCCCTAAAATCTTAAAGGTGTAGGATTACTTTTTTTCAGTTTGGAGATATGAAAAGAGGTTAAAAATTTGGGATATAGCAGGTACCCATTTTAGAGAATGAAGGACTTCTTCCACTTCTACTTGTTCTTTCCATAAATATATTATCTTAAGTGTTTCCCTTGCATTTCTTGAATTATCAATAAAAAATCTGGAAGGAAAAAAAACCTCTGAGAAAGCTCTGTAAGTTGATATTATTTGTCATATTTATTCAGGCCTTCCTGCTTCTTAGACTACTTAGACTACTACTGAATGCATGAATTTTTAGTGTCTGCAAGGTGTTCTAGCACAGACTCTAAAGTTGGCCATACACAGACGTGTTTTAAATACTGTGACCATAAACACATAGCTCCATGCCCCTCTTTTTTGCTGTGATTAAACGTGAAAAGCATTCAAAAAAATTTTCACTAAACAGTATTTCACACTGAAAAGTCTGCAGTTTTTTTGTCACCAAAGAATTGTAAAAAGACCTTTATAAAGGCATTACAGAACTTGTAGATATTTTTTTAAATCACTGCAGAGTCCACAAAAAAATCAAAACTGTATTTTGGAACAGAGAGCTGAGGGATGCATGCACTTGAATAAAAATGAAAATACATATCTGTTCACATCCACATTTTTAAGTTAGAAAAAAAGGGAGTCTTTACTCCACTGTGGGAAGAATTTCTTAAATTTTCTCATCTCCCAGCCTATCCATTTGCTGACTCTGGGAGCCAGCCAATCTCACTGGCACTGGAGCAGCAAGGCTGACACCCAAAGTTCTACTTGCTGTCTGTGATTATCTGAAACAGCAGATATTCTTACAGGAAAATCCATTCAAGACAGACACAGTGAGAGAGCAAGAACACATTAGCCAGCAAATGCTTTAGCTATGCCAAATTTGAAACATAATCCACATATTTTCAGCACCATGGCACCCCCCATGGAGTGTACCAGGCCTGGAGGGCATCCCCACACCCTGCCAGAGCCAAGGGCCCAGGACTCCAGGCCATTCCCCTGGATCCATCAGCTCCTGCTGGGTCTCCATCTCGCACAGCCCTGCCCCAGCCAGCCTTGGGCCAGCCAAGCTCAGCCCAGCTGTGGGCCCACACTCATCCTCAGTGTCAGGGAGGGGCCCATACCCAGGGCTGGGGCTGTCCTGGTGCCCCCCAGCTGCCCTGGTGGGATGGGCCCTGCCTGCCCGCTACCTCTCTGCCTTCCATGAGGATCCTCTGCCACCAGACACCTTGGACACTGTGGCTCTTTGTATGTAAGAGGGTAGTTCATTTGTACCAGGCTTTTATCTGTTCATTTCAGAGTAAGGAAATGAACTGGAAGAGATTTATCCATGGTGGCTGAAGATTGCAAAGGTGATGCTTGAACTACACTCTGCTGCCTCCTCCTTTCCCTCCAGACGTGTCACTCACACTGCCAGCTTCCCTCACATCTTCCTTTCACTCCATCAGTAATGCTAAGTCCAACTCTACATCTTGCAGCAACAAAATTAGGATGCATGTGAAGTCAAAAGGAAAACACACATTTGCTAACGACTCTTTACTGCGGGTAGGATAATCATCCCATGACACAGCAATGCTCATAAAACTCAGCTAAGCACAAAATAAATAAATGGACAAAAGCCCCCAAACGCTGCACCCAAGAGGAAATACTGCAAGCATACATGATATTTAACATCCACAAACTTCTTGCAGTACAGAGACCTGCAGAAGTGGAATAGAGCGTGTCCTTCTGACAGTGTCCTTTAAGGATCAGGCTGTGAGTGATTTTAGAGGGAAATATCCTGCTGAAGGAGCATCTCCCCTCTTGCACATAATCTGAACATCATGCAAAGATCTGCTAATAGCTTTTGGAAGGGAATCAAAATGTGCAATTGCACAAAGGAAAATGAGGAGTTTCAAACTCCTATGCTGCCTAACTCCCTAAGCCACAAAGAGTATGGTCTACAAAGGCAGGCGTGTCCAGGGGTCTGTGTCTACTTCGGATATTTGAGCAAAACTGATCCTGTAGTGGATAATTACTTTCCTCTTTGTGTGAACCTCATTAAGTTCAATAAGGCCAAGTGCAAGGTCCTGCACCTGCATCGAGGCAAACCCAAGCACAAACCCAGGCTGGATGGAGAATGGATTGAGAGCAATCCCGAGGAGGACTGGGGATGCTTGTGGCTGAGAAGTGGGACATGATCCAGCAATGTGCACTCACAACAAAATTCCTCGTATACATCTGTGCTAGGTGGACACACTGATCTCAAAGGCACATCTCCAATTCAGAAGCATAGGCAGAGACAAGTTATTTAAAGAAAATAATTTGTCTTTCCCACAGGTACAGCCTACAACCAGTGCTCAATTACTCACTTAACTCATCTACTATTGCCGAATATCTCAGAAGAAGGAAGTGCATTTATGAGGCAAGAAATCATTTTCCCCACGAGGCCTTTGAGTGGACAAAATGTGCCTGAGTAAATCAGCATGAGCAAGGTTCATTATATACCATTGCTTTCAGATAGAGATTAGTATTCTGCAGAGTCCCTCAGTGAGGATGATCAGGTGACCTCCTCAAATACAAAAATTATATCTTTGCCCATCTATCTACTTCTGCTTGTGCTCCAGCAGTGTCTTACATGCTGACTTCAGACAATGGTGTGGGAATGGAGGGTGTAGACTCATCAGGAACTGGACAAACTTTGTATAAAGCCTTTACAGCAAAAATGGGATTCAGATAAAGCTGCTCTAAGTAAAAACCAGGAAGGTCACGGAAGAAGGAGACTGAGTTAAAGACTAGAGGAACCCTAACCAGGTGCAGAAGAAAATCTTGCTTGAGGATGAAATTATAAAAAGCTTTATATCATTGAGAAGAAACATAGGACAGAAGTTCCTAAAACTCATGTAGGAAACAAGCTCCTTCTGCGCTCAAAAATACCATTTAAAGATAGCATAGAAAAATTAGCAACCAGATCAAATACCTACATGCTACTTTTGAAATGCTACAAGTTTTAAATTAGGTAAAGGAAGTAGGACACTAAGCTTTAAGAGAGAATATTGACCTAAAAGGAGCATCAGAGAATTGATGGAAGGCAATCAGTGGAAATGACAAACTACACAAGCAAAAGAAAAGGATGCAGTGTATTTTAAAGAATGCTTTGCATCAGATAATTGTNAGAGCAATCCCGAGGAGGACTGGGGATGCTTGTGGCTGAGAAGTGGGACATGATCCAGCAATGTGCACTCACAACAAAATTCCTCGTATACATCTGTGCTAGGTGGACACACTGATCTCAAAGGCACATCTCCAATTCAGAAGCATAGGCAGAGACAAGTTATTTAAAGAAAATAATTTGTCTTTCCCACAGGTACAGCCTACAACCAGTGCTCAATTACTCACTTAACTCATCTACTATTGCCGAATATCTCAGAAGAAGGAAGTGCATTTATGAGGCAAGAAATCATTTTCCCCACGAGGCCTTTGAGTGGACAAAATGTGCCTGAGTAAATCAGCATGAGCAAGGTTCATTATATACCATTGCTTTCAGATAGAGATTAGTATTCTGCAGAGTCCCTCAGTGAGGATGATCAGGTGACCTCCTCAAATACAAAAATTATATCTTTGCCCATCTATCTACTTCTGCTTGTGCTCCAGCAGTGTCTTACATGCTGACTTCAGACAATGGTGTGGGAATGGAGGGTGTAGACTCATCAGGAACTGGACAAACTTTGTATAAAGCCTTTACAGCAAAAATGGGATTCAGATAAAGCTGCTCTAAGTAAAAACCAGGAAGGTCACGGAAGAAGGAGACTGAGTTAAAGACTAGAGGAACCCTAACCAGGTGCAGAAGAAAATCTTGCTTGAGGATGAAATTATAAAAAGCTTTATATCATTGAGAAGAAACATAGGACAGAAGTTCCTAAAACTCATGTAGGAAACAAGCTCCTTCTGCGCTCAAAAATACCATTTAAAGATAGCATAGAAAAATTAGCAACCAGATCAAATACCTACATGCTACTTTTGAAATGCTACAAGTTTTAAATTAGGTAAAGGAAGTAGGACACTAAGCTTTAAGAGAGAATATTGACCTAAAAGGAGCATCAGAGAATTGATGGAAGGCAATCAGTGGAAATGACAAACTACACAAGCAAAAGAAAAGGATGCAGTGTATTTTAAAGAATGCTTTGCATCAGATAATTGTTCTGAATGTTGCACATTATGGATTAAGATACCAGAACTACATAAGTATTAGAAAAAGCTGTCACTCCCTAATCAGGATGACAATGGTGTGAGTGAGGTACCAAGAGAGATTTAAAAGACAACAAGAAAACAAATTAGTAATCAGAAACTTCAGTCACCCCCACATAGACTGGGTAAATGTCAGGTTGGGGTGTGATGCAAAGACTAAATGACACCACAAATGACTGATTCATGGAGGAGCTTTTGCTAAAAGCTGAAACAAGCCAACATACCCTGGGTTCTGAGCAATGTACAAGTCATGGGGCAAAATGCTGTTACAGAAATACTGCTCAATAATCCTGATGGAATTGGGAGATTCGCTTTTAAAACTGAGAAAATACAAAATTAACACAAAAATAGTATTTGATTTTGAAAAAAAAATTGTATAAAAATTAGGCTGCTTGCTTCAAAGTTGGAGAAAAGATTGTTTATAGTCATCATAATATGAACTTTTAAATATCGAAAGCAACTATTGAGTAATAAACAAACAAGCCCCAGAATGTTTACTTTATTGTAACTAAAAAGATGTACTTTAAAAATAAGAAGTCACATCCAAAGGAAAAGAAAATAGCTAAGAAGATATATAAGAAAAGCAAGATAGAAAAGCAAGTAAAAACTGCCTAAGTATTAATTTTTTAAAGGCATAAACACAATAATTCATCAAATGGTATTAAAATAAAGGCTTGTAAAACAAGAATGTAGCTCTTGCTATCGATTAATGACCACTGAGGTACCCAGATTCACTACATTTCTTCAAATAGTAAAAATGAGAGGTGTGAGTGTGAGGAGGTGCAGAAGGACAGCAGCATTCTGTATGTCTGAGTGATAAAACAAAAAAAAAAATCAATGCTGATGCAATGTAATGCACACGGGGAGGAAAACAGGAAACAGTCCTAACTACGGACTAATTGGTAGGTTCTGAGCTAACTATGGCCACTCAGGAAAAAATTTTATGCTATTACTGAGCATTTTTATGAATAAATCAGTTCAGTATTCTGTAAAGTCAAAATAAGCAAACATTTCAACTACTTGGAAAAGAGGCAGGCCAGCTTGACTGGAGCTCTGAGCAACCTGATGTAGTGAGTGGCATCCCTGCACATGGTGTAGGATGGGAACCAGATGATCTTTACGGTCCCTTACGACCCCAACCATTCTATGGCTTCTGAAAGTGCTGAAGGAAAAAGGAAAACTCACTGCACTGCATCATTTTAGTCTACTTACACATTGAACACTGAGTATTGTTCAGGCCTCTGTCCCCACCAGGGCAGAGCATGACAAGGTAGAAGGAACTGCAGCAAGGGGAATGAAAGGCACAAAACTCCATATAAAACCAGACTACACATGCAAAGACTTTTCTGCCTACTAAAGAAGCAACTAAGAGATAAAATATAGATATCTTTAATAATGTTGTGGAAGAGGCCAACAGCTATTCACTCCTCCTCACTTGTAAGAAACAGAGACCAGCAAAAGAAATTACCAGATGTTGGGCTATAACCAAATGAAAGGATACTCTATTTTCACACATATGTATATAGATGTGCATGTTTAAACCAGTGGTTCTTACCCACTGCTTGACACCAAAACAAAGCAGATGTCCCAGGAAGCCCCTGAGCAGTTTCATAGTTTGATGCTGGAAGAATATCAGAGAAATGACCTAACTTAGTCTCACCCCACTTTTAAACTATGCTAGAGCATTCATCACTGCCCACAGCAGGAAACTGAATGCCAAGAAAGGCAGATTCCTGATCTAACTTCATAAAGTCATTCTTGTGTCTTTATCTTCTTGGAGCATGCTATGAAGTAATTTAGGACTCTGCAGAGTTGTTCAGGAGCTGATGTGACTGTCCTGTGGTGTTAATAAGCATTGCTGTCAGGGCTGACAACTTATCCTTCCCAGGAGAAAAGAAGTAGAAGTTGTAACCTGAAACACTTACACAATTCATTTTTGATTCAACAGCACATGAAGATGATTTTGAACATGAGATTTTTGTAAATAGCACAAATATGTCAATATAGAATATTTTACTGCCTATCAAAGTTCAGAAATTATATAGAGTCACTTCTTTAATGATTTTGAGTGATACTCATGTTCACTTTAATTTGTCTAGCATCTGCTCCTGGCAAATGTAAGCAGATGTGTCTAATTATTACCTCTTGATACTTGTATATGCATAGCATGAGTAAGATCATGAAGAAAACAGACTTTTGTGAAGAGGAGGCAAAATGCCTTTGAAGCCAATGACATAGCAATGAATCAGATAGCTAAAATATCTATTTTATAGTTGGGAAGTTGGCAAATAAACACAAGCAATATATTATTCCAAGTGAAAACATTGTTTGAAGATGATAGAAATATATGTAAATTTAAATTAGCTTGGAGCTCAACATCAGAACTGTGTTCTTTCCAATTTAAGCTCACGCAATCATAGAGTCAGAAGGGACCTAGAATCATTGAAGTCCAACTCCTAATGAGTTGATTGATAGGGATAATAGCCTTGACCTTATTTTTCAACTCTAACACCATTCACATTTTATTTGAGTGAGTTTTGCCTATTGACAGATCTTAAATTAGTTCAAACACCAGTTGAAATGGTGCTTCTTAAGACAATACAACAATTACATAGACTTTTGGTCTATTTCACGAAGCAGAAGTTTAACCATAACCCCCCCCTGCAGGACCCCTAACCCCACAACTGCTTGTGCAGCTTCTCCACCTCCCTCACATACATCTATAATCTTGGATTTTGGGCCACTTGTTGACAGCACATCTCCTGGACTTGCTGCTGTGTCCAGGGACAAGTTGCTGCCACCCAGCTGGCTGCTGCCATGCAAGGGAGTAGATGCCAGCTCTGTGTCCGTGTTTCTGGCAGACCACTGTCTGCCCTGTGCCTGGTGAGGCTGCTGCTCTTCGTGGCAGCACACTAGAGAGTCTCTGGAATCTCTGGGGTTATAAAATACATGTCAGAAAGGGGTGTGGTGGGTTTCTAGGGTGATCAGAAAAAGCTGAAATCTGACTACTGCTGCAAGAGCAATATAATCTCAAATCAAGAGGTCATGCTGTTTTTCTTTAAAATATCTATTAAAACCACAGAAAAATTCTTCTAGCAGTTTAATTTTAAGAATGTTTATTTCACTATTACGTCATCTGGTTTTACCCACATTATAGAGACAATCTGACTCTGCTCATGACCAAGCATCAAACCTTCTACATGGTAAGAAACTTGTAAATAGTTCAAATTCTGCTAGATGAGAAAGATGTACCTAAAACCATATTGTATGTCAGTGGAGAAGCTAAACATAATTGTTCCCACACCTTAGTGAAGTATATTCAAATTTGATTCTGTTTCTATTTATAACAGAACAAATTAACAAATAAATTTTCTCCATTATTGGCTACTTTTTGTGACAACTACTTTAGTGTTAATCCTTTTCTAATTAGATTTGCAATTATCAGCTACAAGCAGAAACAGAATTACCAAATTATTAATTGTAAAAATCAAGAACATAAAGTAGCCTGTGTCTCAAACTCAGCAAGTAAATGTAAACCTATGTGTGATATAACCTAGTTTTACATGATCCCTTTCACATTGGTCCAGGTTCATCCCACAAAGAACTCATTCCTGTATGACCAGCTGTTCTACATGGTCCCATATCCAGAAGCTCATCTTCAGAGTAGAAGCTGCTGGATGCTGAGCACATTAAAACATCTGATGCTACAGTGGGAAAAGATATCTCAGAAATTTGGCTGCAATGACAGAAATGGATGCATCTGAAAAACGTTATTGATCGATTATCTTTTACAACTAACTGTAACAAATGTGTTTACACTAAAAAAAGAACTGACTTGCTTTGAACTCAGACTCTGTTCCCCAGCTAAGTGATTTATTCTGTGCTTAGAAAAATGCCTTTGCTTGAGTTATTGAGACATGCATTATTATTACAGTAGCATGACATGGTAGACATATTGCAGATGGATTCATAAAGTGGGTCCCTGATTATATAACAACTAAATACAAATACAGAGAATTTATCTTTCCTACCAGGAACACAGATTATGCATGCATTTATATGTGCAGACATGCAAGTCTTTAAATCCTAGTTCCATGCCACTGTATGTGAGAGAGACACTCGGTGTTTTCCTGTCACACTAACTCATCTTTTCAGTAACATGGCTCTCCTATCTAGGCTTTGAAAAGGTACTGGGTTATAGCCAACATTCCAAAAAAACTAATTTATGATCATTCCCAAGCCACCTGAAATACATTAATGGTGGAAGTTATTGTTTCCAAACCTTTGCCTGCAGCTACGAGTTCTAGAAGGCTAATTTCATTAGAAATTATTTTCAGAATATCACTAGGCAGTATTTCTTTTTTGGAAGAAGTATTTATTTTACATATTTCGAGTTTTCAAAATTGGTTGACATTTCTTTGCAGGAATAGTCTTCAAAAGTCTATGAAATGCAATGTCAGTTGGGTGTTTCCATTAAAGACAATGACAAATTATACTGAAAACTGTGGAAAATTAGCCACTGCCTTTCATAAGACTAGAATTTCTTTGACTGTCATAGTTTGGGGTATACTTCAGTTATTCTACTAAGCTAAGCTCTCCTTTCATTCAAAGGGAACAAAATGATTTGAAATTGGGCAACAGAGGAGAGGAAAGTTGTGCTCCCAGGGGCTGAAAACAACGACAATAGCTGATCAGTAGGTAAAAATCATAGATGATGAAGCTGG
Source organism: Notiomystis cincta (assembly GCA_013398075.1). Lineage (NCBI taxonomy): Eukaryota > Metazoa > Chordata > Aves > Passeriformes > Notiomystidae > Notiomystis > Notiomystis cincta. Next base: position 98,668 of record VZRX01013852.1, read on the forward strand.
GTATTTTGGGCAGTTAAAGAGCACTGGGAGTTACCAGTGGAATGCATATGTGAAAGATGCTACTGTAATCCGAGCACGCAGCAGGTGATGGAAGTTGAAGTGCCACTGCATGAGGTATCAGTCAAAATTTTCTCTAAAATACACTGAAAAGTTCTGGTCACCTGTCTTCAAAAACTTCAACTGGGAAAGGTGCAATAAAAGGGCTAATGAAAGCCCAGGGGAAGAGAGAGCCTTCTTCTGAATAAAACACTGGCTTGTTTAGCTCAGTGACATGAAAAATGGAGTGTATAGTGATTCTATCTGCACACTACATGCACTGTTTTCTTTCAAACTGAGCAGCAGGAGATGGAGAGATCATGTGCATCCACATCTTAGCAAAACACACTGCCAGGATGTATCAGCATTGTTTACTTTGATCCTAAGGAAGGAAATACTCCATGTTCAGAGGTAACCTAAGACAGTGTACAATTGATTGCCTCAAGAACCACCCAGACACAGTTCTTCATCATTTAGTATTATCCTCTCACAGAAAGTCCTAAAAAACTCCAACTTTTATAAAAAAAATAACCAACAGGTCTTTTTTTTTAAGGTATTTAGGTGCAGTTAGGATGTAGGCTCCTAAACTCCCTATGATCTTGAACTCCTTGCCAAAGCTCTCTGCAAACAATTTGTTCAAATTTTAATGGGAATTCATTAGAGAAATTTAATCAGATTATTTTCTTCTTTATTTTCTTATTTCCTAGGAGTGGCCTAATGCCCAAGCACCAGGATCCAAGTGTGACTGATATACAGGGAAGAGCTCATGAGAAGCTGATGAAGAAAGAAGACCCAAAGCAGGGCTAACACTCTTCTTTGGCATCCCAACACCTTGCAAAACCAGGGTGTAAGTTATGACAGAAATATAAGCAATTTCTGCTTTCAGCCTGTTTCTACAGCATCATGTTAGGATGATGTTTTATTTTAAGTATGCTTATTCTGGCATTCAAGGGTTATGCTCACTTTTGACTGAAAGGAAGCATTACGTGGGGAAAGTATTGACAGAAACCTGGAACAACAGTGATAGTGCGCAGCTTACACTCAAATACAGTCAGTCTTGCACTTAGACAGGATGAAAACACATTCACAGCTTTAATGGAGACCTATGGCATGTCCATGCCCAGATAAGCATTCTCTAGAACACAGCCACAGCAGAAGAGCTGCCCATTTTAAATTATTTCTATCATGAAATTCAGATTCTGGACTGAGCTCAGACAGCCAATTTACAGATAATGGGCCAGACTCAACTAATGTGATGCTATTAGAACTCTACAGGTTCTGATGGGGTTGTACTCCTGTGTAAAGGAGATGTTTATTTCTCCCAGTAAACAATAAAATAATGATTCCTGTAGAATGCTATGATGCAAGACTAAATACAACCCAAAATTAAACATGTATGCTTCCCTTCTTTCAGGGCAAACACTGGCTTTTTCTGTTGTTTTCTGCCTGCTAGATGTTTCTTCCTCCTTCTATAAACTGTGCTTCTGCACAGGCAAATTCTTCATTTATTGATTCTTTTCTTTTTAGTATTCAATCTACAGTCATCCATTATATGGTCTATGTCACTGGAGCTTTATCCTTTTTGCCATATTTTTGTTTCTGAGTATATCTAATTTGATCTGTGCTTTTAAATGCATTTCTCTTTCCATGGAAATCATATTTCTTCCTCCAAATGTATTCCCCTGTACTTGTTTCTGCCACTATGTGCTTTTTCGATTACCCTTGTTACAGTATTATCAGACCAGAGCAATAGATTCCTCTTTATTTCTCTGCTGTGGATTTAGTATGAATTCACACAGATATAACAGTGCAGAAACTGAAACAGAACATTTTAAGGTGTTGGGATCAATCTTTTTCTCCAAGCCGGTACTTGTATTTATGTGAATGTGTTTTAATAAATATTTCTCTTCCTTCTGCAAGTGCTGTGAATAACAAGCAGTCATGGAATTCTGCAGGGGTGGTCTTAGAAATGTTGCTGGTTGCTGTTTGCTGGCTTTTGCCACTCTTCTGTCCATCAACTGTGTTTATTATTCACTGTTAGATGTAACCAGTTTAAATCTCACTAATCTAAAGCTCTCTAAAATACATATATAATAAATGTAACTCCCTGCCTTGGAAAAAAATACAAATCTTTGAAGCCACCTAAAAACGAACCATTTTAGCAATATGCTTAGGTGTTTAGATATTATCTGAGCACCTGGACTCAGGTTTATCAGGACCATAAATTCAACAGACAGAAAGAAAAGGAAAGCTAAAAGACTTCTGAAGTTCAACCAGAAGCATTCTGCATTTTGTTCTAAGATTTACAGGCAGGTAAAAAAGGTAAATGGCTACTGATCCCTCTCTTTCTGGCAGCTTCCATGGGCTGATACTGCTGTGTGTTTTCATGTTGCATTATAGGAGGAGGAGTGTTTAAATTATTTCTATCATGCATTTCAGATTCTGGACTGAATCTGAATCCCTCTCTTTCTGGCAGCTTCCATGGGCTCATACTGCTTTGTGCTTTCATGTTGCATTACAGGAGGAAGAGTATTCATTGGTTCATTCAGGTCTCACCACCTGGATATTTATGCATACAGCATTAAGGAAATGGAACTTAGTAGTTTGGAGATTTTTCTTTGAATTATATAGCTTTCAAACCAGTCTCTCCAAAGGAGCTCAGAATAACTGTTGAGAATAATTAAAACATTCATTAGCAAGGAATGAATCACAGTAGATTGCAACCAAACTAATCCAATGCAGTCATTGCATTTCCTTATTTGTTGCCTTCATAAACAGCATATATCACAACTTTCACAGGATGCTTAAACTTCCTTGAGATGGATTAGCCAAACTATTTCTAAGCAATTTTTAAAAATCCATTCTAAAAATAAGTAATTCTATTCTGAATATGACACCCTTACTGAACATTTTGTTCTTTTAGTCTTCATATGTTGCATCTTTACTGATAAATTCATTCTTTACTGAACATTTTATTCTTTTCATATGCAAGGAAAAGTTGACACCTTTTACTCAAAACATACTAAAATATTCTGGAGTATACACACTTTCCCTTCACTGATCACTTTAACTGTGAAGTTGTTACCAGAAAGTTTTAATCAGAAATTCTTCAGCAATCTTGGTCCAGCAAGTTCTAAACTACAAAGTAACTTCCAACAGTCTTTGCTGTCTTCTGTCTGGAACAATCATAAAAGCATAAAAATTCAGCCCAAACGTGTTAAACCTGCAGTGCAGTTTTTACTAGGGCCTCCAACCATAGTGATGAAATCCCATTCATTTTGTGTAGCTGTCACTCCACAGGAAGAAACAGCTTTGCAGAAAACACCACAACTGATTTGTGCCCGTTTGCACTTGTACAATTTAGTTACAGTCTAGAAATAACCCTAGCAGCAGAGATGGAAGCTGTTTGGAAATACAAATGCTCTGTTGCAATGAAGTCAGACAGGTTGGCTTGAGGGGTTGTGCTGTCTCTCGTTTGGCAATGCAGGACGCAAATATTTTCATTATCTATTGCTGTCACATGACACTCTGTCACTAGCTGATAGATATTAAACCAGTACAAATGAAAGGAACACAGAATGACACCCATATGCAACAGATATTGACCCTAAAAATATTTACATCATGTATTTTCACTGAAGCTGGAGGAAAACACCCCAAACTCTACTGCACTTTCCTTAAGAAGCCTGGCAAGTATTTCAGTCAAATGAAGTATTTTTGCATTTATGCTTTTCACTAAAGAACCCAGACTTCTGATGAAGGAACAGAAACAGCTGAAACACTAGGAGGGCAGCACCTTTCATGTGATTCAGTTAGGCAAGAAAAGTTATGTGTCATACCAGTCTCTGAAACAATTTGAAAATGCACATATTGGAGATTTAGTATCTTCATAAATACACATATGAAAAGCAGAAAGGACCAAAGTAAAAGTCACAGAATCACTCAATGGTTTTGGTTGGAAGGAATGATAAAGATCATCTAATTCCAACCCCCCCACCATGGGACACCTTCCCCTAGATCAGGCTGCTCAAAGCCCCATCCAGCCTAGCCTTCAACACTTTCAGGGATGTGGCATCCACAGCCTCTCCAGGCAACCTGTTCCAGTGCCTCACCACCCTCAGAGGAAAGAATTTTTTTCCTTATATCTAATAGAAATCTACCCTTTTTCAGTTTGAAGCTGCTCCCCCTGGTCCTGTCACTACACATCCTTGTACAAAGTCCCTCTCCAGCCCTCTAGCAGGCCCCTTTAGGTACTGGAAGGTGCCATAAGGTCTGCCTGAAACCTTCTCCAGGCTAAACAGCCCCAGCTCTCTCAGCTTTACTCCACAGGAGGTGCTCCCTCCCTCTGACCATTTTTATGACCTTCCTCTGAACTCCTTCCAAGAGAGTCCCTGTCTTTCCTGTCACCCCACTGGTGACCCCAGAGCTGGCTGCAGCACTCCAGGTGGGGTCTCAGGGGCAGAGTAGAGGTGGAAAGGCACATCCCTTGACCTGCTGGTCACGCTGCTTTTGATGGAGCCCAGGATATGATGTGCCAGTCCCAATACTGACTCCTGACTGGGACACTGGGCAGTTGAGTGAGACCATCCAGGCAATTCTTCATGCACTGAGTGGTCCCCCTACCAAATCCATGTCTTACCAGTTTAGAGATGAGGAGCTCACATGGGACAAGTGCTTTTCTAGGCTGCACTATCACTTGCACTATCAGAGAGGAGATCTCTGCATGTGCAATCCTGGCAGAAAGCCAAGCCCCACTGGCAGAAAGCCAAGCCCCACGAAAGGGGTTTTGGGTGGAGTGCTTATGACCTACTTATTTCTGAACACAAGGGAGATTTCTCTTGTATCTGCACAGTGGGAACAGGAAAACAAGACTTTTCAAATACTCTAGCTTTTGTGTGTTTCCCTTGTAAATAAACACCATTGCTAGACCAAACAACACCAAACACATTCATTTCCCTTACTCACCAAAAAGGTAACAAGATTCAGGATGCTATCACTCTGCATGAATCCCAACACAGTAACACCCAAATGTGCTGCTACAGTTGTAATGATTAATTAACTAATATTCACAAACCAAATTTCATTATTTACAAAATTGATTCTGTCTGGAATACACATTATGAAGCACCAAGTGAATGGAGAGGATGAAAGGAAATATGCTCAGAGGCTATTCATATATTAATGTATTTTAATATGCTTGAAATAATTTTTCAGAAAAACTTTACTTTTCACCTCAAATGTTGAGACTTAAACCACTGTTGAAGTAGAGATGATTGGATGCAGAAGAGAGACAGATGGTTTTACTTTATACATACAACATAAAAAAAGGTAAACAAAGGAATTCCTAATTACCTATGTATTGAACTCAAGGGCTGAATCAGCTCATTTCTAGAGCTATGCTACCATTTCAGTGCTTCCCATTCAGTAAAACATGAATCCACAACACCTAGAGTATGTGGTTAAAATACAAGACTTGTTCATTTCCTGCTCACAGAAAATTTATTATCTTATTAAATGAAATTAATTAAAAAAACAAGTTGCCCACTTAAGAAATAGCAAACATCTTCAGCTTAATGCCTTTGCTAGGGGTAGCAGGTGAAAACACCTCTTTTTTTCAGAATCAGTGACTGCCATTTCAGGCTGCAAAAAATAGAAAGCAGTAAAATGTCAGCTGACACAATGAATATCTGTATAAAAGCAATGATACAACTTGGCTAAAGCTGGGGAGATGTATGTGATAGCTGAGGGCAGTAGAGCTGACAGCCTGCTATGCAGATTTTATTATATTTCTTATTAAAAAAAGAAACATCATTTATATTGTGCACTACAGATAGAGTATTTTTGCATTTGCTAGTGCCTGCCTTTCTATCAGCACTTTTACTTTGTCACTGACATAACTTCCAAGAATTAGTAGCCACAGAATAAAGGTATGCAACAGGATGTAATGACCTCATTAACTGGTATCTGCTGGTACATTTGTTCAATTAAATCAGGTCAATACAAGTGTTAAAGCAAACTTGATCAAAAAGTACTCTTATTTACTTAGATAAACAAAATAATTGCATTAATCAAACTAGAGCATCTGCCAAATTTCCATTATGTCAGTTTTAGTGAAGAAGCAGTCCCAAACTCCATGGGCAGCCACTCCAATGCTTCTGAGGATATTTGACCTACACAAGTGCACATCATTTGCATCCCCATAAACATGAGAAAAACACATTTCTTTCCTACATCTGTCCTCTTTTGGTAGCTTTGGACTATTATGTGACCTCTCCCTACCAATATAATCTGGCTGGCACTAATTCAAAGACTTTGTTCCTGCCAAATAGTTTTCCCTATGACAAAAATGCTTCCTACTTCTCCTTCTGTACTCCCACACATATTTACATCCATCTTTGATAGCCTGTGGACTGCCAGGCCTTAGCAAACACTCAAGAAAGTTTGCAGAAAATAAACTGTTTTAGTTGCAGAAAACCTAATTCAGAATGTTTTTATTGTCCTAGGAAATATGTTAATATTCACATTGTCCACTGCAGTTGGTTTGATTTTGTTGCTCTCAATGGCAGTACATAAAGATCATGAGCTCATAAGAAACAGGACAAGGATTAAAAGAGTATCTAAATGTCAAATACCTTGGGTAAACTGGGGTCATCAGTAAACACCATGGTGAAACCAAAATGTATTTTCCTGGTACACAATGCTGATGTGAAAACAGATAAGGACAGTGAGACTAGTAGCAAATTATATAAATCACTTCCTACTGATAGCAGTGCAAGCCCTTCCTTTGTTTTTTACAAAAGAAATGACATCACATAAAAACAGGATGGAAAATCAGTGGCAATGACTAGTAGGAGATTTTATACCCATTTTTACTCTTAATGAAGTGACAGCACAAAAAAATTATAAATAAAATAAGAAGAAAATTCTACCCAACAGACATTGTTAACTTATATTGTGTAAGAATTTAACATAAATTCAGCTAGATCAATAATCCTTCCAGTTTTGCTTTGATGTTTGTGTGTACACATTGCTTGAAAGAATACATACATAAAACACAATTTATTTTTTTCCTGAAATCTGTAGTCATGGAAGCACATTTGTTCTGAAATGCAACTATTACAAATACGAGAAAGCCTATTTGAATCTAGGATGGTAAACATTGATTATGAGATAAATTAACTTAGAAAAGTTTGGGGGTTTTTCCTAAGGATCTCGTAAGATTTTTTTTCTTAGGATCTCATAAGATTTTTTTCAGTGGCTCCTCACAAAATGATTTCAGTCCACGATACAGTGTCTTTCAGTGTGCTACTTATAGCTCATTTAGTGCTCAAGGTTTTGCTTTTTCAGAGCACTCAGAATCTGGCACCCAAACACCAGTTTGTGACCTTGCAATACAGTAACCCATCTCACATCCTTTATGGAAAAGAACAGTTTCACTCTACTGGACACTTGACATAAGAGCACTGAATGTTTGGCAACTTCAGACAACCAGAGGAAGACACCATTTTCTGAAACATCTAGAAGCTTGTTGACTACTTCATAAAACAGTTCAAAGTTTCCCATTCCAAGCCACGACCTCTTTTTCCTTTACTCTTGCCTTTTTCCTCTCCCCTCCCCTTCCCTAACATCTGTTTTCTTCCTCCAGCTCTTCACTTCTCTCTTTTTTCCTTTTCTTTCTTATAAAAAATAGCAACATTCATCATTTGAACCACAATGCAGCAAAGGCAATGAAAAGAAACTCAAATGAATGTTGGATGACAACAGGAATGGTACCCCTCGAGCTCACGCAGGATATTCTTGTTGTATTTTAGTGCTAGTCTATCACATTATTAATTCTCCAGCCCTGGTTTCCTCCTGAGCAGAGATACACACAACCATTTCTCAGCAAGAAGATGTGATTGCATATTTCAGTTACAACTTCCATATTCTGAACACTCGTGATCACTGAAAAACTCCTTCACTGCCAATAATCCCACACATTACTGGACATTAAAGAGGCAAAAGCTTCTAAGGAAAGAAATACTACATGCTATAATAAAGATTTGAAATGAAGCCAGTCCTGTATTTTGTTTTATGAACAGCAATTCTAGGTACAGGCTATAGACAAACACATTTTCTTTTTCATGAATGACAGGAACAAGGAAAAGGAAACCACTATTAATTCTTCAGAGTCCTTAGGCCTAGGGTCACGCTGCTGTATTTTAAGCACTTACATGAATGAGATACATAATTGCCCCAGGCCAGTGGAGAAGAATATTTAGATCTTAGACAAGCTGAAACCTCTGGAGAGGCACTTCCCTTTCCACTGACTGCATATGCAACTTAGGACAAATGTACTCAGAATTAGATGTCTCATATGAACCCCAATACAGATTTCATAGGCAAGTTACTCAACCTGGACTAATTAGGGTTGAAACAAAGCCATCCCTGAACCAAATACTGCAGAATCTGAACCAAATGTCTATTGCAAATGAAGTTTTAGATTTGCTGTTTCAATTTGCACTACATAATTGCAAGCAACTATTGCCCGTTTCAGCTTCTCCTTACATTTCTAGAGCTCAAGAGTCGGTATTTGTTTGTTGTAGGCTTAGAACAAGCTTTACATTTCACTTTCTTGATGCCTCTAAATGCTGTGTTACAGGAAGGATTGTCTACTTACCCCCCAAGACAGCAAACAGATAACTAACCTCTTCAAGCACAGCATATGTCTCCATAAATATTTCAGCACACGTTTTGTTGTAGAAATAAAGCAAGAAATAACACACCCGCTTCCACTAGGATTGATTCTGGCACTTACACTTACCAGACAGACTCAAAGACTACTGGACAAGTGTGTGGCTGTTATCTTACACTTTAAATTCTAATCCCAACGTTATAAATAAACCATTTGCATTTACAAGCCCTACCTCAATTTTCTTAGACTATATAAAGCTGTAATTCAATATTTATTTGAAAAGCTTGTTTGTTTCGTTGTTTTTTTTTTTTCATTTACTGAAAGGAAGAAGGGGGTAAGTGAACAAAGAAGGATCACAGAATCATTTAGGGTGGTAAAGAGCTCCAGGATCATTGAGTTCAACCTTTGACCAACCACCACCTTGCCAACTAGACCATGGCATCAAGTCCCACACTGTTTCTTGAACATCTCCAGGGACAGTGACTTCACCTCTTCCCTGAGCAGCCCATTCCAATGCCTGACCACCCTTTCTGTAAAGAAATTCTTCCTGATGTCCAGACTAAATCTCCCCTGGTGCAGTCTGAGGTTACATCATCTCATCCTGTTGCTGGCTGCCTGGAAGAAGAGCCTGACCCTCACCTGGCTACGACCTCTTTTCAGGGAGTTGTAGAAGCAATAAGGTCCCCCCTGAGCTTTCTTTTCCCCTGGCTAAACAACCCCAGCTCCCTCAGCCACTCCTCATAGGACTTACCCTCTAGACCCCTGACCCCTCACCAACTCCATTGCCCTTCTCTGACCCACTCCAGCCTCTCGATGTCCTTGAATTGAGGGGCCCAGAACCAATATGGGATTGGAGGTGTGGCCTCACCAGTGCTGAGTACAGCAGGACAATTGCTGCCCTGGTCCTGCTGGCCACACTCTTTCTGACACAGGCCAGGATGCCATTGGCCTTCTTGGCCACCTGGGCACACTTTGGCTCATGTTCAGCAGCTGTGGACCAGCACCCCCAGGATTTTTTCTGTTGAGCCATTTTCCAGCCATAAAATAATTAACATTACAAAACAAATTTTGACTCATAATCAGACCCAAAGTCCAACCTAGCCTTATTCTTATTTCCACAGAGAAATTAAATCTAAGTCTACAGAAATCATTAATCATAAAGCCAAGCAAGTATTTCCATATTAGAAGCATAACATGAGGAAAAACCTGTCTGCCAAGCAATTTATTACAATAGGTGTAAATAAAGAGAAGTGACTGGATCTCTGACACTAAAATTCATCCTCCTTGGAGCCTACTGCATTTCTCCACTCTGCTTTGGCAGATCTTGGTCTGTGCTTCACAACACTCTGCAGTAATGCCTTCAGAGGGCCTGGAAGCTGATTTGCCTTCCCCTGGTACCTGTGACCAGGGTTTGGGTACCAAGACTTACAAACCCATTCCTCTTGGATAGGTAAAATTTCTGCATGAGGCTGCAGATGGGACATATAACTATCAGATGAGCCTGGAACTCTATTCCTGGAACTGTACCTAGATGCCAGAGATGCCAGATGGAATCATTGCAACACCCAAAGGGACACTAACAAGGGATACTGGCTATCTGTGATTGAGCCAAGGACTCTAGAACTCCCAACTACAAAATAAAAACAAATTAAAAAAAAAAAAAAGGAAGAAAGAAAATAGAAAATAGATGACCAGAAGTTGCAAAGGTATTGGACTGAAATAGCTAGCAGAGTCAGAAGTAGCAGGCAAAAGTATGGCCCACAAATTCTGATGCTAAAAAAATTTCATGTCTCCTGTGTAAATTCTCCCACTTTCTGTTCTATTTTGCTAACTTAGTCATAGAAGAAGCCCCATGCTGTTTCATTTTTTCTTCATAAATGAGCAAAAAAAAAACAACAAAAAAACATAAATGATGACAAGAAATGCTCAGCTGATTCAAATCTTTTTCAGCCCCTGTCTGTGATGTTCGTTTCCAGTTTTTCCACCCAGACACCCTCAGAGTACGTTACCTGAATGGGAATTCCAACTCTCAAAGCTGCAAAAATCTCCAGACAAACAATGTTTGAAAATATACACCCCAGCAGTGTAAATACTCACTTTCCTTAATATCTCATTGCCAAAGCCTTCAAAGAGAGCAGGATTTTTATCTTGAGTGACATATCAGTTTTTAATATCTCTATATGTAAAGGAAATAGCCATAAGAAACAGTATCTTCAAGGAATTAATCTTGCTGATATAGAATTTGTCCTTTAGAATTACATGCCTGTAAGTATCTGTGCTTCTGGTTCAAGCACTCCAGGTTTTTTTGATGTACAAAGGGGAATAAAAATATAATTTAATTACACTAGTATTATAGTTCTTACCTATTTAATGACCTAAAATGATAAAAGGTGTAACTTTGAGTATTCAAGTATATGCATATCTGGAGAATAGAAGAATATACTTTATTCATCTCCTGTGTTCAGAAGTAATCTTTGAAAACTCACAAAACAGAGTCAATCATAAAAGCAGAGAAAGTTTCAGTTGTTCTCATTAATTCTACATCAAATTAATTAAGCAGCAGAAATGTATCTGTCAGACATTACTCGTTTTACAGTCATTAAAATTCAAGGTAAGAAATATTGGATGGAGAGTCGAAGAGCTGTAAGATACTAGCCTTTAGAAGGGTAAAATCATGCAAATTGTTCAACTAAAGCAATTTTACAGATTTTAATTTTTTTTATAATAATTACTAAAGAGCTATTGAACAAACTTTTGGGATTTCAAAAAGACAATATAATTTAGTTCTGGGACAAAATAAGACCAATTCTCTTGGTTGTGTGTGTTCTCTTGAAGAAATCCAGTGAGGACAAATAAAAATAAACTCATCCTATGGAAGTGTCCATTAGAAACTGGGAGAAGCTATTCCTGCCGTTCCTTTTTATGTTTTCTGGGGAAAATTTATCAGGATAAATGAACTGGAAGGATACTTCTGTGTAGAGGTAGACAAACAGGAAAAAGGCCCTAGGCAAAGCTGCAGTACAGACCTTCCAAGAGACTGGCTTGAAACAGGTTCAGCAATGAGCTGATTTCTGCTGCTGGCTGACAGAAGATTGAGAGACAAAAAGAGGGAAGGAGTGAAGGAAGGCAGGAGCTTTCAGTATGACTCAAGCCACTGTAGCCAATGAAATCAGAAAATTCCTGTGGGAAATCTTAAAAGGCTACAAGTAATTCAAGTCCTGTGGATGTAGGCTGATTTGGGTGACAAGCTGAAAAATAATGCTGCCCAGTTTGGTGCAGCCACAGCAGAGCTGCTACTGTACAACACTACCTGTGTTTGGCACAGATAAGGGGAGCTTTTACTGGTTCTCTGCAGAGACCAAGGGCTTAGAGCAAGCTGCTCCATCTGAAAGGAACCATGAATGATTAAGCATTGGATGTAACTGTCAGAGCACAGGGCAGTCCTAAGAGAGCCCCCAAAGGTAAGCCATACATCCACCTGACTGCTCCCAAGCTTCTGCCCTCTTGCACAGGGTTCCCAGGCTGTCTGAAGGGCACAGAAAGGGCTGGCAGACAAACACAAACCTGGAACATTGCTCTAACACACACAGGTGCATGGGTTGCATCAGAGCATCTATGGACAGAGAGAGCAACCAGAGAGACTAAATCTACATTATACCCTTACACAAGGAAAACCAGGACCAGCCTAAATACCAGTAGATAACATTAGGAGTGAGGATACAATTTTACCTCCCTGGGAAATGAGGTTAACATCAGTAGGCTTTGCTGTACTGATGCCAGATGGACTTTTTCAAGCATCTGTAGATCAAACTGGAGTCTTCAGGCAAATTAGAGACAAATACATGTCAGTGTCTGTGACCCACTCATAAACAGTATCAGGGAAAACTAAACCAACCAAATAAGCAAATGCAAACAAACCTGGAGGCAGAACTTTCTATGTTTTAGGCATTAACTGAGAAGTGTAATGGTGTAATTCCTTTGTGGTCAGCTACTCCAGTAGAGACATAAGGCAAAATTAGAACAGCTAAGCAGGACTCAGAACAATTTTGATGGAAGTGTGCAAAGTATATGATCAGAAACAATATGCCTTTAAGTAAAAGATTTGTTTACAGAGAAATGCTTTATAGACATGATGAGAACACTGCAAAACTCTAAATGAACATTTTTCTCCTTGGATTAACCATGCTAAATGAGCAATAGCTTTGCCCTTTCTTTCTTTTTCCTTTTTCTTTACAACTCAATGCTTAATACAGTGCCTCTTAGTTCAGATAAAAGTGAGAAGATGTAGGTCGCTTGTAAAAATAAAAAAAAAGATAACAGCACAATTAACCATTTTTACTAATAATTTAGCAACAGAATCAATAACTACCGACATTTTGGAAATGCCAAGATGGTGCTTTAGAGCTTTGCTTTGCCTTTTCCCATGGTCTACATATAAGGCAATTGTTTCAGTCTCAGGAAACATCCCTGCATGTCACCTCCAGGTGATGAGAATGGTGAATCTCAGCAGCAAGGGACCTGCTTCTTGCCTGTAGAAAGCTGCTTCCTGCTGTGCTCTGTGAGCATGATGCCTGGGAAGGCTGGAACTGAACTTCTATCCACAACCTCTTCCCCACTCATACTTGTGTGGGAAAGCAAGAGCCACACAGGTCTTGCTCTATCTCCTTCTCTGTTCCAAAATATATGGGAGACAGCCTATGGTAGTATCTATACCAACAAGTTACACCTTTTCAATTTCCAACTAGGATTAATCAAATCAGCTATAAACTGACCATTAGAAAGGAGGCTAATGAGACAATAGTTAATGTTGCAATCAATGTCAAACATTTTAAATACAATCACAGGAACAAAAGGAGAAAGACTTTGAACTATTCAGTACAAGAAAGAAGGAAAGCAAAACGGGACTGCTACATCATTTTCTGTAATTCTGAAAAGCTAAATCCCCTTCATCTCCCAGCTACTGCAGTAAAATATAGTACTTATGGAATCTGAAATGGATTCTCCAAGAAAAAAGATGTTTAGCTTTCATGCCAGCCATTGAAATGCTATTTTATTTGTTGTTTTCCAATGACAGTCACAGCAAATCCTAAGCATGAGTCTTGCATAATCCTGCAGTTCATTTTCCCTTGTTTGTGGATTTAATTAGAGATGGGCAAGGTATGGCCCAGATAACTTTAAATATAGAAAAATATTTACAAGTTACTCAATAAAGTAATTATATTTCCCAGTGCAAATGTATACTGTTTATTTCAGTTGTTTAAAAACATATGCCAAACACCTTCCTCTAATAACCATCAACTAGCAACACAGAGAAGATATGAAGGGTGCACAGTCATGCTGAATCCTGTCTGGTGGAAACTTTAATTTGTGTGGAGGTCTCTGTGAGTGCTTGGTGCATGTTATGTAAGACAATTGTTGAAAGAATACACAGGGCACAGGGAAAAGGGATGAACTGAGGCTTCATGGTCTGAGTTAGTTGTTTGTGTTTAGTACTTTGATGATGCTACAGAGTTGTTATAGCAACAGGCCAGAACCCTCATGGGGAGAAAAAAAAAGAAAAAAAAAAACCAAACTGAAACAGTTTATGTGACATGTAAGTCACTGTGGATGTTTTGATTGAACAGGCATGGGGAATGGACACTGCCCCATTCTGATAACCTCTGCACAGGCTTGAATTTCTCCATTTGTATCACTTGGGACTTTATGATCCATTAGACTCTACAACTAAATGTGCACATCCCCCCTTTAACCTAAATAAAACCTTAGCTGGTCTGGTCAAGTAGAGGAAAACACATGAAGATATTACAAAAAACAGAGAACTTTTTCCTGACTGTACTGGGTCTGGCTGAGCTGGAGTTCATGTTCCTTTAGCAGCCCTCACAGTGCTGTGCTCTGCATTGGTGGCTGGAGTGCCTGGACATCGCTCACCAATGGGAAGTAGAGATCAATTTTCTTTCCCTCTGCTTATGCATGTGGCAACTTTTGTCTTTTTTTTTCTTTACCTTTTCTTTTGCCTTATCTCAACCCTTGAGTAGTTTTCCATCTTATTCTCTCTCCCCCCTGTCCCACTGGGCAGGGGAGTTGATAGAGCTGCTTGGTGGGCACCCAGCACTCAGCCACAGTACACCCACTATACTGTTTCATAAAAGCTCTGAAATTCCTTAACTTTTCCTCTCCTGCCACTCATGCCTTCACCTCACTTCCTGCTTTTGTGATCAACAACAGCAGCAACTTCTAATGTAAGTGTTTTGAAAGGATTAGTGAGGTAAGGGAGTTGACCTGACTTAGACTGAACTTGGAAGAATGGAAATACTGAACTGCAAACAATGTCGGGCTCTTCATCATTGTTTGCTGCTGTGCTTGTCTGCCTCCTTCTGACTTACTTTTGCTGGACTTTGAAACATTCACCAAAATCTGACCATTCCTAACAATTTTGTCTTTCTCAAGAATAATAGTGTCTGGAAATTTCAAGCAAACATTTCTCATTTTATTAATATAAAACACTAATAAGGGATAATTCATCATTATAGGCACATTTTGAATATTAAAACTATCCAGATGTGTTATCCTTATTATTTTTTTTGGCAGGAAAATCACGAAAAAATTTATTTAGCAATGCATCACAGGGAAAAAAAGCATCGAGAAACCTGAATTTTAATACCTTCATCATCTTGAAAATAATAGAGAGAATTAAAAGGGTATTTCAGAAATATATTAATTCTAAACATTCATGTCTGCATTGGTGTGGGTAAAGTCATACATCACCTTGGTGTAATATAGAAGACTGACTATAAAAAATGGAAGCAACCCGGACAAATGTTCACATTTTGGTGCATGGCATGTAGCATATTGTAGTTTTTGGGTTATATTGTCAAATGTAGATGCAAGGAAGGGTAACATCAAATTATGACAACTACATTATTCAGATACAGCAAATCTAAGTTTCTAAAGCCTTCAGGGCTCTCCAGTATGTCAAACATAGTTACATTCTCATGTTTAGTGGCCCTTAAATGTGTATCCTAATTATGTAAATACCTACATTTTACATAAAGCTCCTCAAGGACTACTGGCAGGCAAGGGGACACACCTTTTGTAAACACACACACACCAGGAAGTGAGGTCCCCACTGTTTCAGCTCTTTTTAACCTAGCACTGGCACAGAGCTGGAGGAAGGGGTGAAGTGCTTGAACAGGCATGAGCAGAGGATGACTTTTCACTGATGCTTTTCACTCACTTATCAAATTCATGTAAGACATAAATGTAACTTCTTGCACTGTGCAGGGAACGAAGCTATTTTCAAAAATACATCCAGCCCAGCCCAGAAATGAATTGGCCACTGTACATCCAGCTCCATGGGATGTGCTGGGTATGAGTAGCTGGCTGAGGATTATTCATGGCTGTGAAACCTGCTCTCAGCATTCACAGCCGATAAGCATGGAGCACACGGCCTCTTGGCTGTCTATATTTGTACCACTCTGCTTAGAGGGCTTTGCATTTGCCTAGCATTGGTCAGGTCATTACATCAGGCATCAGTGCTTCCCTGTAAAGCAGAGCAATTGCCTGAAGCAGTTCTAATCAGTTTGTAACTGGAAATGTTCCATACAGGTCAATGGCTATCAGTTGTTGGAGTGTGCATAATGTCATTAGCATGGGCTACAATTGCTATTTTTGACTTAAATAAGGGCCTTTTTGCTAAAGTCCACAGCTTTATCTGAATAGATACTGAACTCTCTATCTTGCAGTAGTGGCACAGTCCATGGAGGCTTTATTCTCCAAATCAAGAAATTTGGACTGTTTAAAGAGAACCATTATGCATAAATACTACTGGAGGGTGAGAAGGATGGAGGGCCTGTTTGGCTTTTTTCAAGTCAATATTCTGCTGCTCTAGCTCTGCAGAATTTAGAAGTTGTCTTTCTCTCGTTAATAAATGTGAAACATGTGTTGATTAATACACGTTGGAGGGCATGAAAAATGTTACTACTGTTACCACACACCTCTTAAAGTCCTCCACAGGTTGCTCCCTGTTATGTCACACATAATTCACCAGATAGCAATTTCATCTAAGTCTTTTGGCTGAGCTGTCTTATTTCAGCAGAACCCTGGAATAACAGCTCTCTGCTCCTAGATGTCTACATCCCTAAAACATTTGTGAACTAAAAGGTCATTACCTTTCCTCCAAGCTTCAGGAGTTCCTGCAGCTCCTCCTCAGCTAAATCAGTGGAAAGCTTCAGAAGCACTTTCCTGTGTTTCTAAATTATTTGGTAATTAAACAGATCTGGCTTTGAGAGGAGGTCATGCAATTCTGAGGAAAACAACTTTTCCAGGCTACTGATAGTGTCTGCTGCCCTCTCATTGCATTTTACATATTTAAAGCCTAACTTTCATCACAAGGTAAAATTAGCACTGAAGCACATAATTTTTAAAGCATCAATTCATAATGTTAAACAGAGCAAGGGACTTTCCCTTTGAATTTGTGTGTTAACATCAGTCCCTGCAGTCTGTGTGTTCCCTGTTTTAAATGGCAAGAGGGGAAAAAAAACCCAAAAAACCCCAGGGAGGCAGAACTGCAAAGAGTAATGATGAACTGAAACTGTATTTAGTGCTACAAAAAGTTTCCTTTTATTATTAAATAGCACTGTTAACACAGCACTTGAATGTACTGGCTTAGATTGGGCTATATTGGGTAGCTACTGCAGAGAACAGACATGAACAGTCTTCATTCTGTTTATGCTCTCAAAGATACTGAGATGTAAAAGGATGTTTGGGCAGAAGTGCAGCCAATTCTACTGATATACTGACTTCTTTGCATACTAAAATAATAATCTGTTTTTCATATTCCATCATCCTCTCATGTACTGGAAAGCACTAAAATTTAGAGCTTCGTCACTGGCATTCCAGCAGAAATGGGTCATGGGCAGACTGAAACCTTACCTGTGATGGAGAATTGCATAAAAAAAGGGTGGGGAAGATGAGGAGTGCTCCCTCTGCAGAGGAGTATAGAGCAATTTGATAAAATACAAAAATGAACCAGACAGGAAAGATACAGTGGCTTACAGAAGACAAAAAGCACGAAGTGAATGTGATGGAAGAAGATGAGGCAGTGCAGGGGTCCCCAGTATGAGAGTTCTGAATCCAAGATTACTGGCAAAGAGACCCCCTGCTTAAGTGTCTCCGCTTAAAAGGAGAAGGAAAAAGGAGAAATATGTGAGATGAAACAGAAAAGGAAAGCCAGTGTCACTAAAGGACATGGAAATATGCTTGGGTCACACCAGGACATATTTTAGAAAATGACTGTAGATATGCATTAGCAGGTACAAGCAGAAAGAAAAACAATAAAATTGATTGTAACCTTAAACAAACATAAATTATGAATGGAAAGGGAAGACTGGGGCTACTTATTTATCTAGGTATTGTTGAATCTTGATCAAAGAAACAAAAACCTTTGGATCCAAATGGCAAACAATCAAATAAAAATATATTGACAATAGTTCTCATTCAGACCTATGCTAGAGAATTCATGAAAGGGATTAACTATCACATATGTGCAAAGGGAATACTTTGGTAACAATTACAAAAAGATAGAAATTTAAGCATGATAGCTTGTCTTAATACAGCCAATGCTGAAGAAACCTTTCTAATCACGTTCAGCACATTTAGAACTTGGAGAAGGGAGTGTTTGCTTTTGTTTGTGATTTTGTTTTTTTAGCTGCTGTGTGTGTAACATAATTATTAATTATTCCATGCATGGCTCTGTGGAGAGAAATGCCCAACTCTTTCAGAAGACCAGCTGCTGGAATTACAGTGACTGTTAATTGTTTGCTCATCCTTCTTCTTTACAGCGTCAGTCTAGTCCCTCTCTGTCATCTCTGCACACTCCTTTTGCTGTTCCACTCCTCCCATTCATGACAGAGACGTGGACATTTTGAAGGCCAAACATGAAAGGAAGAAAGAGGAGACTACTTTGAAGTCCTTCTTTCTCCCTGTGCTCCGCAGACTTCTCTACTTGCAATTTGGGGCATGCTCCCCTCTTTCTGAAAGGTAGAAGAGAGGGAGGGGCCACTTGGACTGGTAACTGGTGCCCAGTCTCCTTACCTGTTTGTAGAAAAGGTTATCAGTGCAACAGATTTTAGAACTATTTGCTGTTCACTGTCTTTTATATCTGAGAGAAGAAAAAAGGGGATCTGAAGAGCATTTCTACCCAAATACATCTACATATATTTTGTTTTGGCTTAAATCTAATTGCAAACTTTAAAAAAATCCAAACAAACAGAACTTCACTTCCTCTTCACAGCAGGGAGGCTTCACAGGAGTAATGAGTGCACTCCCAGATATCCTTGTTTATCCTTGTTGTCAAGGCCAAAATGCTAAGCTTCATAGGCAAGGTCTATTATGTAAATTAGCTTGAATAGTCCAAAATGGCTTAATTGAAAAGATCCCATTAGTATGTGGATTCTTCAAACAAAAGCAAATCTGAATACTAGTGTAGGGTGTATTTATCTGTATAATTAGTGTAATTGTAATAGCTGCAAAATGAAAATCTGTAGGCACACCCTAGAAAACATGAAGCAACCAATAATAATTACCATTCTATTGATAAAATGTGCTAACTGGGTGAAGAACTCCTTTCTAGAGACTTTTAAATGTGTTTAGTTTTAGAAAGAGCATGAAAAGTTCCAGCATCACAGGCTCACAGACTGGATGAGGTTGGAAGGGAACACTGGTGTGGTCATCTGGTCCAACCTCCCTGCTCAAGTGGGGTCATCCTAGAGCCCACAGCACAGGATTGTGTCCTGACAGTCCTTGAGCCCTCCAGCAAGGCTAAATCCAGCACAGGTTACAAGAGCTAGACATTCAGTTCCACATCAAGTGTGGTTTACAGCTTATATGAAATATTTCATTCTCCTTAATGAAGTCTTAAAGAGCACATAAAAAACACAGTTAAGGCACAAATGCGGAAAGATGATTAAGAAGTCATTTGTTTTTCTTTAAGCTTGACTAAATAAATTCACACTGTCCACAACATTCTTAACTTTACACCTGGGCAGAGGTCACATAGGATGAGGGGCCACAACATACATGCTGCAAGTTGAAGATACACCAAAGAGAGCTGCTAAGTAAGACCTAAATTACACCTTTGTGAGGAAGCCCAGCTGGGAGGCCAAAGTCATAGACAACAAATTACCACTTTGCCCTCAGATATTTCTTCCTCCAGACACAAACAGAGTTACATTCTCCCCAGGGGGCTGGGGAGGTTTTTGCATGGGTGACAGATAGGTATGATTTTCTATCCAGACAAGGGAGAGTGATAATACAGCAACCCCCTCCAATACTCCTGCTAACACTCCAGGGGACCTGGGCTTCTGAAATGAGCTCCTGAACAGATCTCAGCCTGGCTCTCCATCTCCTATGTAATCATGCTGCTTTTCAGGATGATAACATCTCAAATTAAAATCTGAAAATCCACAGACAAAGTCCTGAATGTGAATTTTATTCTGGATTTGAAGGGTTGTTTGCTAGCATTTGAGTAATGTAGGAGGATAAAAACTCTCTCAGAAGAGCAGAATAACCTCTGTTAAAAAGACTTTTGGAAAGCACATACTATTCAGCTGAGTACATAAGAGCTAAGGATATAATTCTCAAGCAGAAATGACTGAATTGTGCCTTGAGACAGGAGTGTCACTCTACTGAATACTGTCTCAAATCTCGCTGTTTGTTACGGTGTTCTGTTGCTGTGCCTATGAAGAGGCTCCTTCAGCTGCCTCCTTGTCCTGGCACAGGACTGACTGCTGTCACCTGTCCTGTGTATCAACAGGAGACTGCAAAGCCCTCAGGCCTACCAGCCTGGTTCTGCTCCCTTCACCAGTAATCAGAATTGTACTTTAAAACTATATAATTACATACCAATATATCCAAAGAAAAAAAGACTTTTTATGCTACTGATGAGTAGCCCATAAGTCAGCCCACACCTTTGATATCTAAGATGGAAATATTAATTTTTGAGAACCAGGCTACAGAGCTCTCCCAAGGAGTTTTCACATTATTTTCTGCACACTATGCTACTGGATTTATATTCTAGTAGAAAACAAAAGTAATTTTTTTCCTAAAGTACTCCAGTTTGCAAGAGGAGATTGAGCACATTATGTGAACAAGAATTCAGAGAAAAAAAAAGCGTAGCTGTTTGAAATGATAATTAATTTACCATAACAAATAGAAAGAAAAAACATTTGGCAGGTGGTGATTGACTTAGCATTGCTGCTAGCAAATTTCAGTTTACTTTCAGTAAGAGCATGTTCACTGCATAGTACCCCTGAGTTCACTTTGCCAAAATCAGTGGAGAAACAGCCTGTCAACTGCAACAGATGTAGCTGGCTCTAGGGAGCTGGTCTAGAGTACTCAGTTTCAAAGTGGTGAGTAGACAAGCCCAGTCTTCCATTTGGGGGCACAGGAACCACCGTTGACAGAACCACAGAATCAGTTAGGTTGGAAAAGACCCCTGGGATCATTGAGTCCAACCTACACCCCAACACCACCCTGTCCAACCTACACACCCCAACCAGACCACAGCACTGAGTGCAATGTCCAGTCTTTCCTTAAACACCTCCGGAGATGGTGACTCCACCACCTCCCCAGGCAACCCATTCCAGTATCTAACCACCCTTTCTTTGAAGATTTTCTGCATAATGTCCAGCCTAAAACTCTCCTGGTGCAGCTTGTGTCCACTTGTCCTGTTGCTGGTTACCTGGGAGACCAATCCCCACCTCGCTACAGCCTCTTTTCAGGTGGTTCTAGAACATGATAAGGTCTTCCCTGAGCCTCCTTTTCGCTGGGCTAAACACCCTGTCAGCTGCTCCTCACAGGACTTGCTCCAGATCCTTCACCAGCTCCATTACCTTTCTCTGGACACGTTCCAGCCCCTCAATGTTTTTCCAGACCTGGACACATGATTTGAGGTGTGACCTCACCAATGCCAGTACAGGGGGACAATCCCTGCCCTGCTCCTGCTGGCCACACCATTGCTGATCCAGGCCAGGATGCCTTTGGCCTTCTTGGCCACCTGGGCACTGTTGGCTCAGGTTCAGCTGCTGTGGACCAGCACCTCCAGGTCCTTTTCCACTGAGGGGACACACAGCCTCTCTGGACCAGCCATGAATTGTGGCCAAGGTGTACTTTGTAAGTCTTGTTGAACTTCATGCCGGTGGTCTCTGCTCATCTATCCAGCCTGTTGAGATCCCTCTGCAGAGCCCTCCTGATCCTAGCACCCACCTTGGAGTCATCTGCAAATCTGCTAATGCTGGACTGAATCCTCTTATCCAGATCATCCCTGAAGATATTAAACAGAACTAGGCCCAACACTGATCCCTGGGGGACACCACTGGTGACTGGATATCAACTGGATGCAAAACCATTCTCCTCCAGTCTCTGGGCCCAGTCATCCAGACAGTTCTTATCCAGCAAAGGGTGCACCTGTCCAAGCTGTGGGCTGCCAGCTTTTTCAGGACTGTGCTATGGGAGATGGTGTCAAAGGCTTTGCTGAAGTCCAGGTAGACAATATCCATGGCCTTCCCCACATCTACCAGGCAGGTCATAAAATGAGACCAGATTGATCAGGCAGGGCCAGCCCTTCCTAAAATCATGCTGGCTGTTCATAGTTATCTTTGCCTCTACTATATGGGCTGTTGTCTATGCTTTACACAAGGCACATCAAGTACTGAACAGTAATCCTCTAATTTTATCTGACCATTTATGTTCAGTGAGGCTTGTATTGATCCATCCTGTACATCAAAATGTGTAATTTGAGGAAAAAAAAAAATCTTAAATGGAAAATGGAAACAGGAAATGAGGGCTGAAGAGGAGAAGGACTACAGATTAAATATTAAAAGAACACAAATACAGCTCGACCATCTAAAACAATTCCTCAGCTGAGAAATGTTAGCTTTCTACAAACAGAGCTGCTTCCTTGTAAGTATTTTATAAATCACTATTCTGCTGGTGAATAGTATACAACCCGTTAAGCTCCTAGAGATGTTATATCTACATCAGAAAAGAATGGCTCTATTTTTAGCCACAAACATGTTCTGGGTAAAGAAAAGCAAAGTAAAGCCATGGCAATTAAACCTAATAGCTGTGCACAGCAGTCCTGTCAGGCTGCCTCTCCACAGGTGAATGGAAAATGCAGTGGGACTAAAAGCTCTGTAGCTAAAGGAAATTGCACAATTAAAATGCTTTTCTGATTTGGTATTTGTAATCTGTTTTTTTAGGGGAGAGAAGCCATGCATTTGAGATTTTCTTCTAATTACAGAGAAAACATTTCAGTGAGATCTGGTCCCTTGATCCTATACCATATTCCTTCCAAGAATAAGAAATAAAGCAATTTTCAATTTCTTAGCTCCTGTTCTTTTATAGATGAAAAAAAATGAAAAAATGAGAGGAAGATCTAATCATTTACCATTTGGCTCTCTGCTTTCCCTCCAGGATTCTCAACTCCACCTCTAGTCTTTAGATCCTTGAAAAAAAACCCACACCAACAACCAAGCAAACAAACAAAACAAACAAAACAAACAAACAAACAAACAAACAACCCAAAACCAACCAAAAACCCCTAAGTCCCACAACCCTGAAACACAAAACCAAAAGAAACTCCTAACATAATAAAATCCTCATTTGTTTTTCAGATATTGCAGATATTTCTCATTAGCCATTGGCCCAAATTTGACAGTGCTTGGGTACAGCCACTTATAAGATATGATACTCAGAATAAATAGGTGCTAATTATCTTTTGAAGAGTCTCTTAGCACTTTTTGACATGTTGCATCTCCAAAAATTGTCTCTTCTGAAAATTTCAAATAAAGCTCATCTGAAGTGAGATGTAGCTGAAAAGAGTCATTAGAAGAGGCATGAAGGCATTCTGGGACATTATTTGTTGGTAATCACGAAAATAAGAAGAATCCTAGGAGCTTTGAAGATTTTTAAAGAATGCAAAATGAATAAATAGAACTTGGAATCCTAATCATTATGCTTAACTACAGGCAAACACAGTTTTGGAGTAACAAGATTGCTAAAATGGTGGAACTGAGCTGTCTACCACGTTGTTGAGTGACATCCATTCTTCACAGCAATAAGCAAGGACGTTTTACATCCAGCAGTGCTTTAAGATGAGATTTTCAGGATGATATTAGTACCTGAATAAGAGAAGCTGCCTTTAGGTTTACACTGGAAAAACATAATACCACTAAACTGGAAGATTGACCATGTCGAGGCTTACGCACTACGGCACTCGGTATCGTACATCCTTCGCATCTTCTGTCCAAAGAAATGGACCCAAGAGCTCTTCCATGTGATGCTATGGAGATGAGAAAATAGTCACAGTGTTCATCAGCCAGGCCCCTGAACAAGGCACTGAAGTCCAGCATTTAAGACATGTCTTGGAGTCTTCTCTCTGAGGATGAAGTATTGCAGTGCTTCTGGTCACAGGCTGTGATAAGGGTCAGCTGGAGGTGGAAAAAATGGCTGACAACTGGCACATCTATTTGAGCTTGCAGCACCTGTGAGGGTTTTTCCTTTTTGGGAAAATACAATCAGTAGCAGACAGCTTTCTAATTTATGTTTATGGGAATGCTGGAACCAGACATTTACAGAGTGGAAAAAAGGATTTCGAACCACAGCTAACAGAAATATAAAATCTCAAAATTTGCACATTAGAATTGCTTCTTAAAATAAAGGGTTAGAACCCATTTATGGTCTCTGAACAAACCTAGGCTCTTTGAGAGTCTCTGTGCAGTCATTTCTTTATACAACTGCCTTCTTCTCACCCTCCAGCCCAGAGCTTCATAGTTAGAAGCACCATTTCAAGTGACTCTCTGTCTTAGTCAAACAGTTCACTTCCAAATGGCTATCAGAAAGATTTCATTTTTCCTTTCTTAAGAGGGCATATGCTCCTACCAACTCAACCCCTGAGTCTGAAGTATCTCTTCATCTATAATAAAGGTGTATCACAGCAGTTACAGATAACAGATGCTGTGTCAATAAACACCCAGGCCCACAGCCCTATTTGTTACAGCTTTGTATCTCTGAAGGTCTGCGAGGAGGGAGGGCAGAAATCAATATGTGCAGACAGCAGGAATACTGAGTAACTGCCAAGGTGGACAGACACAGCTCTTCAAAGACTGGAGAGGCAAGGGAAATGGAAAATCATGAAGTAGAATAGAGAAGTCACAGACCCATGAAAATTCCTTTCCAAATACTCTGTCCCCATGTCTTGCAGAGAAAACATACAGAAAATATATTTATAGAGGAAAAAAGTCTGTATTAAGCTAAAATTACAGGTCAGAACACACTTCAATAATTAATAGTAATACAAAAGTATTTCACCTGTAGTGAAATAAACAGTAAAAGAGGAGGAAACTGAGTGTAAAATGGAAAGATTCAAAAGCACTGAAAAATATGTTATCCAAATAAACTCCAGTCTGTCCAAAAGCTATTCAATGCAAAAACCAACAACAACAACAAAAAAAAATCCACCACCACCACCAGAAAAAAACACCAATTCAGAAACTCTGAGATATCCTTTTTCACCAAAAAAAAAAAGGCTTAATTTTCATCAGCAATATAGAAAAACAGATTTATTTAAACTCAACTTTTAAATTTTTATACTAATACCATCCTCTGGGATCAACAGAGAGCTCAAGACAGAAACTTAATGCTGTAACTCCCATCAGCTTGACTAAGGGCAAAAGACATGAGTCTACCTTCCAGTAGATTTTACTGTGAACCCTTACATTATGCTACAGGAGTTCACTATGTCATAAAAAGACACAGAGGATACATGAATAAGACTTGCATATATATATAAAGCAACAGAGGGAGAAAGAACCTGACCTTAAACTGTTAATTTAACAAAAAATACAACTGTGCTTTTGAGCCTGAAGCCAGTGTTACATAAGTACAGTAATAGAGAAAAATGGTTTCCATGCAACATAGCCTGATAATCTGTCTGAATAAGAAGTTATTTTTAGTTTTCGAGAAAAATGACATCTTCAGATGAAAGCATCATTTTCACTATACTCAAAAATTACTTCTCATCAGTCACAAGTATAATGGTACCATCTATTTACATGTTTTGCACAGATTTGATACTTCACCTGATACCTCTCCTACATGTTAAGTTCTACTAAAATACATATAATTTAGTAGATTATTTTATTCTAGTGGGTTCTGTTTATTACAATGAATAAATACAAGTTTTTTCTTGAAGCCAACTGCATTGTTATGTTATGTAAATAGAAGTCAGTGATGTTTCTGTGATACTAGTTGTAATTTTTAAAGTAGCTTTGATGTAGTTTCCCTGTAAACCAATTTCTAACAACAGTTCTATACAACAGTATAATAAAGATTTTTTCCCCCAACTTACTCTTTGCCCATTTAAAAATTCTTTGTCCTGGATGCATGGTACTTATACAGAATGCTCATCACAAGCAGAATTCAGAAGATGCTGTTAATTGTGTCACTGTTTTGCATTGAGACTGCACTATGGGATTAATTTAAAACAGGATCTTACACCAGAAGTCTCTGAGACAGTACCTAAAACAAAGCACTCACTACACCAAGGAAAGTTAAAGAATAAAAAAGCAGGGAGGAGAACATGACAGCAAAAGAAGTCATGCTAGTGTCACGAGAGAGAGCACCATGCTTTCTACATATAAATATAGGCAGCATGACAAAAACAGTGTGAAGGCAAAAATGTCAGGGAGAGGGAGCTCAGCAGAAGAGGGAATGGTAGAAAAAAATTACATATTAAAAGTTTAGGCAAAGAGTTAGTGGATGGACAGATGATCACACAAATGATCACTAAAGGCTGTGAGTCCAGCTGTAACTCTGCAACTCCATAGTGACTGCCCTCAGCCCAACCTGCTGGTGAAGTAAAACCACCCAGAACCCCAGGCAAGTGACTTTAACCAGTGAAGTGTACTTCATGAACAGGAGTGCAGGACTGTCAGTACAGTCCCTTGATGCTGAGGGACCACCCAGCTTCTCCTTTAGTGAGAGCAGCCCTGTGTCCCCAGCAAGAGCAGCTCTTGAGGGCACAGGCACCACGAGCTTGTTCATGTACCCTTGTGTTTACCTGCACCAAGGGGCAGTGATGGCCAGCATGACTGTTCAGATTTCTGTTTTTCCATGATGACCAGTCCTGCATGTGTGTGTTAGGAAAACTGTGGATTTAGTTCATATGTATTTGGAGGAGGTAATAATGCAATTCAGCACTACCAACTTCATCTCCTGGGAAAAGGAACAGTTATTTAGCATAAACACTTTGTTTACAGCCCAAACACAAAAACAGCGCTGGCTAGCCAGCTGACATATGCCCAAAGCATATTTATCTGACAAAAGAAAACTCCCTCAAACAAGGACAACACAGTAATGAACAAAGAAATTATATCTATTGCCCTCATAACACTGTAATTAGGATGGGATTTAAAGATGGCAATACTTTTAAGGGAAACTCTGAGGAAAAACGTAAATCAAACAGTTACTATTTCTAGAAGGAAAGCCAAAAACATGTCAAAAATGATAACTGAAGTTGTACACCTACAAAAACTTGTTTCAAATTTCTGCATCATTGCATGCTGCTTTGCTGTTGTGCCAATGCCACAGTTACAGAGCCTTTTTGTGAAGCACATTAGTTGAGAAAATAATTAACACAGGTGGACTGAGCACTGCACTGCCATGACTATCAGCCTGGCACAGCGCTGGCAAAGGCAAAAGAAGCACTTGGGGCCACAGGAAGGACAAAGCAGCAAAGCCACCTTTGCCAGTAGAGAAAATTTGGCATCCTCAATTCCCATAGCACTGAGTTCCCTTTTCCCTGAAACAAGATGTTAATGCTCTGTCCTTAATTTTTAAATCTTTTATGAATTCTAGTATTGCTTCACTAACACTAAATTCAGAAGGGCAGTCTATGTTAAGCCATCAAGCATTGGCTTCTATTGAATAGATTACTCAGATAATATTATTTTCAATGGTGTTTATATCAAACACACAATGGAAGGGGTTTTTATCATTATGTTGTTTCATGTGTGTTTCATAATAAGAATACATTGATGCACCAAAGCATCACATCACCTTGTGTAATAGCAATATAACAAAATACTTAAGATATTTTAAAACTTTGAAGAGAAAGTAAGAATCAATGAATGAACAAAAAATATAAATCTATTTATGAATAAGTAAAGAATAAAGCCTAAGGTGTTGAGAGTTGCTTTTGGTGGATCTTTTTTTCCATTTTATGAAGTTCTGTTTAGAAGAATATAGAAGATACAGATGAAATATATAAAACACATACATTATCATACTTTAAACCTATTGCCACCAGAGCCTTAATTTTAGGCATCAGTCTGGGATGAAGGATGAGCTTGACAAGGGTTACATAGCTCTGGAACCCAGAAGAGTTTGAGACAGCAAGAGCCAGAAAACCCTCAATAACCATTTTGTGCACGTATGGGAAAATCAGTTTTTATGGGCAAGGGGGCTCTCAGACAAACCCTTTTAGTGCCTGAATGTGTAGTAGAAGAACTAGAAGATAGATAATGTGCTGGCCACCAGGGAACCTGGAAAATAAGATGCAGCTTTGTGGATCTTTCCCTGGAAGCCTTCTGCAGAATTCAGAGCAAGACACTCCATCAAGAAGTGTGTCCTTGTGATATACACAAACAAAACTTAAGTTAGTAGCTGTAAATTCTTTCTTTATTGCTAATATTATGCACCAGGTCTTTATTTAAGGGGTTTCTGCTTATTTTAATATTATTTTTTAAAAATTCAAACAGTGTATTATAGCTGTATTTCAGTTGAGGTCAGTCTGAACATTGTTACAGCAATTGCTGGCACAATTTTTGACCAAATGTGTTTGGACTGAGACAACTTGGTCATTTAATTTAATTAAATTCTCTATTCTACTCTTTTCCATCACGTATAATTTAAGCCATGTGCAGAATCTTAGATTAGTGCAGCAGTGAGAAAGCAAATCTATCTACTGCCAATTTCTCCCAGCAAATCTCACAGTTAGTGTTAATAAAGCGAGCAGGAGACTGAATGAGAACAATCTTATGTTTAATAGTTTTGAAAACATTGTACTTTTAAGGAATAATAAAAAATTCTTAATGCTAGTATGTCAGTGGTGTTATTTTACACTATATACTCTTTTATCTGGCACAGACCCAAGCATATTGCTGATAAAGCACCATAGCTGAAATCATTATGCCACTTAGGATGTTGGACTAAGCAAGCTGATTGCTATTATTAGCATTTGCCTTTTGATGCAAAATAATAACTCAGAATATAATTCAGTGGTAGAGGGAAAAAAAAAAGGAACCAATTTCAACTGTGGTGCAATTCCAGCAAATGTACACGAGGAAGACTTTGGAGCAATTCATCAACTAAATCTCTTGTATTACATATGTTCACTTAAGGTACCATGATTTTATTCTGAAAAATGCTGAAGCAGCACAAAATAAGCAACAAATCTGTATGCAGCCGAAATTTCAATTACCTGAAATGTTTCTTGAAGCTCCAAGTCAATCTTTAGCTGTCAGAGAGAGATCATAATACAGGATTTTCTAATACTTTTTTATTCATAAACTACACTCTTGTGGGTCCCTTCCAACTCAGGATACTCTATGATTCTTTAAAGGCAGCCTGTGGGGCTTTGTGCTTGTTTTCCTCCCTGGTTTTGAAGATTTGTATGTTCCAAAGCATTGCTAATCTGTTGTAATGTAAAAACTTTGCCAGTTGCTATTTGCTCTGTTTTGGATTCCCTTCTTCAGTCTTGAAGCAAATTAGTTTGCATGTAACTAATATGTTTCTGCTCCATACTGAGAAAAACCAGAGCACACACACACTCCCAAATCTCACTAATCATGACAGCAGTCATTTTTGCTGTCAAATCTTCTAGGGTCAATGTTGCCTCCTGGTCTCCTATTTTTAAGAGTGAGGATACTGGAAACCTATTGACTTCCTTGCAACCCACAGTTCAACAAGATACTCAGGTATTGTAGCCAAGGCCAAAAGGATGTTCTTACAATCCACTTAATTCCATTGTTCACACATGTAGCCAATCCCAATATATCCTTTAAAAAAAAAAAACAACAACAAAAAAAGAAAATGATTAGTCAAATACAGAGATATGCTTGGTTTTGGTGGTATAACAAGAGAAAATGGCCTCAAGTTGCTCCAGGGGAGGAAAAAATTCTTCACTTGAAGGGTTGTCAAGCATTGGAATGGGTGGCCCAGGGAAGTGGTTGAGTCACTATCTCTGGAGGTCATTTAAAGGACATTTACATGTGGCACTTGGGGATACAATTAACTGTTGGACTCAATGATCTTAGAGGTCTTTTCCAACAT
>VZRX01013852.1:132540-164242 GCA_013398075.1 Notiomystis cincta
AAGGGTTGTCAAGCATTGGAATGGGTGGCCCAGGGAAGTGGTTGAGTCACTATCTCTGGAGGTCATTTAAAGGATATTTATATGTGGCACTTGGGGATACAATTAACTGTTGGACTCAATGATCTTAGAGGTCTTTTCCAACAGAAATGATTCTATGACTCTATGAATGTCACAAGTAGAAGAAAAATCCATGAATATTGCAGAATATTTCTTAAGGTTTATAATATATACTATTAAGGTATATATTATATACTATTAAAGTATATAATATATACTATGTATTAAGCAACCAAAAAGGTGTTTAAAAGGAAAAGGAAAATTAGACACTGTGCATTTATAGCATTAAACAGCATCATATACAATGGAGACATTCCAGTTCTGAAAGGGGNAGGGGGTGCTGTTTCTTTTATGGTTTTGGGCTTTATGGGTTTTTAGGGCTTTATGGTGAGGATTTTTTGGTTGGTTGGTTGGGTTTTTTTAGAGGGGAGAGGGAGGAGGTTTGACAAAACATCCTCTTAAGTAACGAGAGAGAAGCCCAGTAGGAAGCCCTATATTATAATTTACTCACTGCTACTCTGACTCCTTGATCACTAACAAATGCAGGTGTGAAGAGAGCTACAGTAAATAGTTGATATCAGAACACAGATTAGACCATTTTAACAACGATAAGCAGAGTCAGAGAAAGGGAAATAAGACAGAAAAGTTATAATAGATACTCTAGGCAGTGCAGAGTGAAGGCAATGGCAAGAGTATTTCTAATCACACTCTTGATTGCTTTAAACATGCAGCAGATAAAGTAAGAGAACTGGGATTTCCACAGCAAAATAAAGCTTGAGAGAAGCAAAATCTCTGAGCCAACAGTTCTGCTGCCTGGCATACACATCAGAAAGCCCTCTACAACCCAAGCCACTGTAAATACCAAAACTACAAAGTGATAATGCTGAGGTAACACAAACAACAAGAAGATGGGTTAGAACAATCCCTCAACATCACAAGTACGAATCAGCAAAATACCTGACACAAATTCCAGCACCCTCAAAGAAAGGCAATCTTGTCAATACTTGTGTTTCTAAATTGAAAATCCATCTTCATTTGTACAAGTGCTGAGCTGGCATTAACCTCACCACTCCAGCTGGAATGGACGGGATGCCTGAATCACAGAAGAGTATGATTTACAGATTTTATTTATTTGCTGGGTAACCAGAGAAGTTCCACAGCTAAAAGCATGTTTCTGAGCAGGAAAGGTGTGCAAGGTGAAGGATGCAGCAGCTCATGCACTTTGAAATGTTCTGCAAAAACTGCTTATGACACAGAGACCTGTACAATTGTCTGTGCATCTCATCAGCTTGACTCATTTACTGCCACATGGGCCCTCTTAACAGCAAGTAATCATTACAAACATCATTGCTTACAGTTCACCCAGTGTTCTCCATCTGTGGACTGGCCAAGAACAATTCATGAGAAGTATTTGCTACTAAAGATTTTTTTTCCAGGTTGTAAAGATCAGCCTGGTAAGCCAAACAGGCTTAGAAGTGTTTCTTGAAAGCCAAATAGGCTTAGAAGTGTTTCTTAAAAGGAAAATTATGATTTTTTTAAGAGAAGTGCCTTAAAAACAATGGTTTCCTTATATGGCACAACCTTAACTGTCTGAGGATACATAATATGCAGATAATCTCTAAAGAAAGCCTACACTGGTTATTGTAAGATTACTTCAAGGCTATATCTGCAGTTACTGGATTGTCTGTCCAGGCTGATGTAGCCTGCTGACATTTTGCTATGAAGATATTTTCGACATTTAGGAGTTCTGAGTCTCATGGGTAAAGGGAGCACCTTTCAATCAAGCAAGATTTGCAAATATTCAATAATTTCAGCCTGCACACTGGTCTAAGCAGGCCTAGCCCTGAATGCTAAAATTACTATTAACCCCTTACTGACCACATCTTCCTAACTTTAATCATGTTGCACACAGGGCATGGTAGGGTCCCTTACTCTGGAAATACTGTCTGCATTTAAATAAATCCACTACAGATTTCTAAGGGAACAGGAAGTACCATAAAAATTACTGAGTGCCATCCCTGACAATGGCAGATTTGATGGAATCAGAATTTCATCCACTGTGAGAACCAGAAGTTACAAAACAGTAGCCTTTGAAGGGCAGACTCAGACTTAAATTAAGGTTGGTAAGATGAAGAGTGGTGGACATTGTTTTTCCTACTATATTACTAATCCTTATGTAAAAGGTGAGACTTCCAGTTTGCAGGCTTAATGTACCCATGCCCAGAGCACTTCTGTGGGCAAAACTTAAATTGCTCCAGTGCTTGCAGAAGTCACACTCAGCAGTCTGACTATGAGCAATGCTTGCTCAGGTAAATGGTGCAGCACAGCGTCTTCTCCAAATCCCAGGAACCTGACTTCCCTTATTTTTTTCACCATGGGATGGAATGACCAGCCTTTGAGAGTGCCAGTGGACAGAACTCCACTGTCATTTCAGAATCAAAGTTCTTGGACAGAAGGCAAACTCTTTTGATGTATTTTGGGTAGGCACCTTCCGATCAGCTTCAGGACTAAAATGATCCCAGGCTCAACTCCTGATTGTGTGCCAGGGCTGTGTCTTTAACATCCAGCTGGTCAAACAGTGAAAGCTGACAGATAAAATCTGGCAAATCAATATCTGCTTGATTAGGTATTTCAGTGTCTATACACAAAGTACTGCATTCCTATATATTCCTATATCAGCAGTGTTGGAGTAGGTCTGCTTCCCAAGGTAATCTGAGGGACTACAAGACAGGAACTGTTTAGACATGACAGGTTTTTCTGCATGGTAAGTGACACAGAGGAGATTGAGTAAATCCAGCAAATACACTGCACAAATGGAAGTAGAGAGGTAAAATGTCTCATTTGTGCTCTCGTGCCCATGGCACAGCAGTAGGATGGCACCACAGCACAGCAGAACCAGCCAGGTCCTCCAAACACATCCTCTCTATGAGGACCACGACACCATGGCTCCACCAGGCACAGCCAATGGATGATGCAAATGTAGTACAAGCTCCTTGCCTTTTGTTTCTGGATGTGGGGCATTTCCAGAAAAGGGACATTAACACTGCCCTATCATGGTCTTGGTTCAGAACAGTGAAGTCTGAGAACTTCTAGTAGAAAAACACATTTGTGTTTTACCAACAGGGAGGGAACTGAAGAAACAAAACAAAACAAAACAAGCAGGAAAACTGCACTCCAGTAGTGTCAGAGAAATATTCCAGTGAAAGAATGTGGATGATAGAAGACGGCAGAGGTGGCCAAGAAGATGAAAACAATGATGAAGAAAATGGGCAAAGGGCCCTAGGATCATTTTTTAAACCCAGATTTTGTTCATTGCAGCAGAAATAGAGGTGATTGCTCTTGAAGCTTATCTTCCATATCTATACTACTACTGCACTGTTCATTTGGAGTGTCCTCTAATGCAAAAGCTTTTACAACTGCAAAGCAAGAAACTACATTCTATGGAGCTAGGTAGCCATATTTCAGCTACAGAGGAAATTACTGGCCTTTTTTATAAATGAAGTTTAAAATTGAGATTTCTAGTACTGGAGGACAGTGGTTTGCATATTGTATGGACAGCAAAGTTCTGAGTTTTATCACAGCATTTACTCCATTTCAGCAAGTGTATCACTTCAGCTAAAATCTTCCTAAATAGAACAGAGCTAGGTACTTAAATATATTTTTAAACACATAGATAGGTGGTTTGATGCCTCTCAGCTGCAGTTTACAGAAAAGTAAATAAGATCTGTTAAATAAACATTAAAACATTACTAAGCATTTAATTAAGAAAATATTGTGGGATGTGATGCATCAGGAGACCTGAGTAGGCTCCACTTCATAGTCTATTGCCACACTGCTCAAAAAAAAGCAGCTCAGGCTGAACATTTTTTGAAGGCAAACATTCAATACCTAATTATATTTTAAGGACACAAATGGTGGCACCATATCCCTACATTACTAAAAGGAATACAAACATTATCGAATCACCTGTACAACTGAAAGCACTCAATTTTTACTTTACATAATCTATTACAAAGGCTAAGAAGGCAAGGAAGATATTTTCATCTTAACTAATCTAAATTCCAGCCTGGCATAAGCAGAGTAAGTCAAAGCATGATTTCTGTGCAGCCATTCAATAAGAGCCTACTGTACATCTCAGTAGGATAATGGAGGGCAGAAGAAGGAGTTTTGTACTTGAGATCCAGGTGTAATATCTGCCACAATTAGTCCAACTACAAGTTTTTGAAGTAATAATTTGTGACAGGTATTATCATTAAGGAATTCATAGCAATAAAATAGTATTTTTATCTATATTAACAGAGTTCTTGAACTCTGTACACATTGACATTATTTTTCTTATTTTACCTTAAATATTCACTATCACTAAAATAAACAGTTTACTTTGTATTTCCAATATATTTCTGGATTAAATGTTGACTTACATGTGTTTGTTTACCAGCAGCTTCTCCTCAAGATAGTGGTGTTACAGAACATCAGTGTTTCACAGTTGTAAGCACAAATTATTCAGGCTGATGTTTGCTACAGTGGGTTTTTTCATCTTGGCATGTGAAAATCTGAAGTGGGATTTCTGACCCAGCTCTTCCAAGCATGCAGTAGCACATTTGACTTCAGAAGTAGAGCACCTGTAGTTGAGGTATGTTCAAACTCTCTTCCCTAAAATGCAAAAGCAGCCTTAGTCCTGCACTCCAGTCACTGAGACAAATTTCAGCAGTTTGATCAGCTTAATGTGCAAAACCTCACAAAGTTTAAGATAGATTTTTCAATATCCTCCATATCAAATAATTTGTTCTAAATACAACCAATTAATGTAATTAAATACTCTAAGACCTATCAGGCTATGAAGTGATTTGGCAGTAGCTTTCCATATAGACTGAAACCTCTGCAAACACAAAGTACAGTCTTTTCCAAATTTCCAGCAGCTTTTTTCATTCCCTCCCCTATTTTTCAAAGAAATGGAGATGGACATCAAATAAATGGTTTGAAATAGTCCTGGTAAAATTATATGCAAGCTCAAAGCTGTAAACAACCCAGGCCAAATTAGTTCTTCCTCCTCTTAACATTTTCATTAGAGAGTAAAATTTTTCCTATACATGCCTTGAAAACCTGATTCAATTTAATTATGCCTTAGCTTTCATCCAAATAACATAAATTGAGTGATTTTAGTGATAAAAAAATATAGCAGGACTACAACCCACTTTCACTGCATACTGTATAATTTCAAATCTGTTCAATGAATACATATTTAGGTAATTAAATGACTAGCAGTTCACTCAGTGGACAAACATTGAAGCTAAACACTGACTCTTAACTATGCATGACATAGGCAGTTATCAATTCTTAATCTGGTTTCATTGTCTGAAAAAAAGGGAGCCTATTGCACATATCCTAATAAAATTCTCAATTATAACAAAACCAAAGTATGCCATGTTATAGACAGATTTCAGGTAATAATAATAAATTAGGCTGTCTCTGCTCTTGATACATGGAAACATTACAACTCCCTATTAAAAAATCCTAAAACAGTTGAAGAATTATTTATTGTGTTTTCTCAATAATATATGGGTCAAGGGATTTCAATGAAACCTGTCTTTTTGATGTTCTCTGTGAGGTGTCTGAACATTTAAATAAAATGGCTGAGGTTCAGAGCTGTCAAGACAGACAAATCTTACTTGGAGGAGGAATAATGAATCATGGTGTCTTTCAGATAATTTGGATTCTTTCCTCCAACATTTTCAGATACGCTTATTGTAGATATACAGCTAGAAATACATCTGGGCACATAGCTGGCAAGTAAAACAGCAACTGAATTAAGGACTATCCACTTCTATATTCAAATCCTTCCACCCCCTATCAGAAGTGAAAAAAGAGCTTTCCATTCCATACAGAACCTAATGGAAGACTGAAGAAACTTAGCTACTATTTATTTTATATTAGTCTGCAATGGAACACGCTTCTTTCAATTACTTACGATTCACTCACGGTTCTCCAAATTCACATCAAGGAGGACTGCGTAGGGCCCTGCATAAAGACTTTTTGAAGGACCAACCTCATGAGAGAACTATGAAAAATTATGTCTGCTTCACTAAAACTTCAAGGAAAAACAAATCCTACCAAATTCCAGTGCTTTTTTTTCTTTCCTTTTTTTTTGATGCAGGACAAAGAGTTCCAAGATCCCCCCTTCAATTTTGCTTCTAAATTTTGACTACCTCCCTCTGATTTTTTACCACATCTCCATGCTTAGGGGCATACAGTCTTTTGGACTACAGAGGTTCTGTTCAGAGGTACATCCCTTTACCAAGGAGCTCTGCATAAAAAAATAAAGGTATGGAAACCAGCTCTGGTTTTGGAGACATATAACACAATGTTTTTTAGAGGTTTACAGCCCTTACAGTTGAATTAAAAAAAAAAAAAAACTTTTAAAAGTGAAATCTCCCTGATCAAAACCCAGAAAACAACAAAATGCCTTACAAATTGGTTTTATATCTGAGAAGCACTAATAGAATTTTGCTTCGTAATCAGGTTCAAGATGCGACAGACATAATCAGATTTCACATCTGACATCTGGCCATAAAACAGAGCACTACCACCTTCCTGCTCAGCACTGTGCCTTTCTTCTGCCAGATGAGCCCAGCCCACCCCTCTGCTCCGGTGCTGCCTCTCTCAGTTAACAGGAAATATAGATTTCACATTGCTTCAATTCCACACTCTTTCTTGGAGGTTAAGATCATGTCATGAATATGACTAAGACCTCAATTCAAAAATGTACTGAAGACAAAAAGTGCTCAATGAGTTCTTCAAAGGCAAATACTGGAGGCCTAACACTTCTGCATCTCAATCATTTGTCTTTGCTAAGGATCACAACGGTATTGAAGAAATACATTTTACAATTGAGGTATGTACACCCTAAACTGTATTATTCAAATTTTATGAGTGAGTCATCTTGTCACTTAATGATTTGAAATTGCTTCTTCCTAAGCAAGCAGGTATGCAGTTTATAAATGGAGGTTTCCACTAGTTAACTGTAAATCTCCTCCACAGCTCAACAAATCCCACTGACCACCTCTTCCTCACAGCTGTTCTAAACAACCACCACACAGATTATTCATGGCTATGTGTATGTTATGTTTCCTCTAACGACTCTGGATTGCTCTTAATCTTTTCAATATCTGTGCACTATAAACAGAGATTATCTCAGGATTAGGGTGTTAATTTAGAGTGTAGGAGGTGGTTAGAGAAACTATTCTTGTGTTTGATCTGATGCCACTTAAATCTTAAGCCAATTTACCACTCCTTCATTGAGATGTAAACAATTTCTAACTAATTGTTAACAATTATTTGGCCTTTCTTTCCTGATCTTCCTACAGAATGTGCATTCTGGTTTTAAAATTTAAAATGTAAAAAAGATGAAGTGGCATAATACAAAGTTTCAGTTAATACTGTACATGATGTTGCACTTGAGCTAGCCAAGCATGAGAACAATGTAAGGGAAAAATAAGGCTTAACTCATAAAGTATTTTACTCTTGAAGTATCAGGTCATTTATCAAATTGTGTTTTTAAAGGGACCATAAATCTTGAAACTGTATTTTCTAAAATTTTCAATAAAAAAATCATTTAAAAAGCACTTTTCCCCTAGTTACAACATCAAGTCAGAAAGCATCTTTATTCACTTTTATTTAGCAAAACCTTTCACATCAGTGAGCTACATGCCTGTAACTCACACTCTGACCAGAGTGTGCCTCACAGTGATGCTGAAGCCAGGCCTTAAAACATCACTGCCAGTTTGAACAACCCTGGCAAGGCTTCCCCCTTGCTCTCTTTCCTCCCTGCACCACTCTGCCACTATAAACCAAGCTGAAAGGACTGCAGAGAGAGGCTGACTGGAATGCCCAGAATGCTGTCACTTCCAAGGTGGTTTTGAACAGATGAACCGAAAGGAAATTCCTGCAGCCAGATTACCAAGTGTGGGCCTTGGGGCTGCGCTCCTCCAGAGGCTGAGCATGTTTCAGCAGAGCACACAACCCTGACAAACTGACCCACAGCACACACAGTGTTTATTTTTTCCTTCCCTTTGCAGTTGGCAATCTGTCTTTGAAGCAGGTACAGAGCTTTGTGCTGTCAGCAAGAGGGAAAAAGAATTAAAAGAGCACAGCTGCTGCCACATTCCATCACCTGGGGTGAGCAGCAGTGGTCTTGCAATGGCCATTCCTTGGGGAAAGCTCCCAGAAAGGAGCAGCCCCTCAGTGCCAGACCTCATGTGTGTCACTCACCAACACCACTGGACTGGTTCCTTCTGAGATTTTTCAAATGCATGGTAGTTAAATATGCTCAATATGACTAAATCCAGTGGCTCTGAGGGGACAGTAAGTATTTCAAGTTCTATCTGATAGAGGAGTAAATTTAGGACTCTGAGAAGAATGATTTATTTTTTATCCCCGACTCTTCATTTCTCTGTTTCTTTGTGATATAGAAAATAATAAAAATGGCAAGACATCTTTATCTTTTAAAACCACTTCTATTCCCAAAAGGTGAAGCTGCATTTGCTCACATTTCCACTCAAGAACACGATAAAAACATTTAAGCCAAAATGAATAATTCTTGTCAGAAATCATCCACGCTTCTAAGAGATGACAAAAAAGGGATTAGAAATTTATGACTATAATCAAGGCAGGTTCTCTACATTAAAGAAATTGGTTTTAATTAACACAGCAGAAAACCTACCCAGAGCCTCCAGAGACTCTCTGGGTTGCTCTGGGAGTTTGGAAGTCACTTACAGCTTATTCAGAGGGTTTTTCCTCCAGTGGCCACTCTGCTGCATTATGAAATGCACTATGTGTCACTGCAGTACAAGGACTTGTAACAAACTTCATTGGCACTAGCATTAGAAATTTATGATGAACTCTCCAAGTATAAAAGACCATTTAAAATAACTGCCAGAAGGGAGAATGTTAGAATTGCTACTGCTTTTTTTTTTTTTTTTAAATCAATCCCTGCAGTAAAACCAATGAAAAAGTGTGCCTTAGAATTTTAACAGTAACATGTTAATAAGTATACGTCAACACCTGGTTTTGAAAACTTAAAATATAATAATGAAATTGCAGAAAGAAAAGAAGCCTTTTTTTTTTTACTGTTTCTCTACATTTTGCTTGCAGTTATCCAATATATTATTAAAAAATACTCAGCACTTCTAGCAAAAGAAAATAAATTTCGAAATAAAAAATTGTTTTAATTCTCTAATTTTATACAGGGATAACATTTAGTGTTGGTTCATCCTACTTCCTCCAATTGGAGCACATAGAATTATCCATGATTTTACCTTCCTAAAACATTAACTGGATTTGCAGAAGACTGAGTGGAACACAGGACTGTACCTTGGAGGCAGATGCCTACCTTAGGAGGAGAAGCAGTTCAGACACTACAAAAATGCGTATGAACTGTTCAAGCAGAAATATGATCTGTACAAAAAGTAAAATGTCATTTTGAAAAATTAAATGACAACAGGCCAAGACACATTTACATAAAAAGTCCAAAGTTTTCCTGTGTTCATTATTAATATTATCAGATATCTTAAAGGAAAATAAAGTGAAGGTTCAGGTGAGTAATGTTCTAAAGCAATCAAGAAGTTATAAATAATTACATGCTTGTCTATGCACTATTAAATGAATATTTTTTACACTTATTAGTATCCTTACATGCACATAGTACTAGGAGCCTACTGCATCAGAAATAATTTCTTATGTTAATGTGTTCTTAGGACCCAGTCTAGAGATATTTTTTGAAGCTGGGATTTCTGCCTGCCTATTTTATTGTATTCCTATGTGAAATGTTTCCAAAATCAGTATGTTTCTGGAATATTGGTCCTAAACCTTTTTTGCAATCATCATTCCAATTAATTTAAACAGATTGTTTTATGCATAGATATAACTAATAAAGGTTAAGTGATGCCACCCTCACACTAAATTATTCTGCATACAAATGAAGAAAATGCAACATTTTCCCCAAAAAAAATAGCCTGGGTAAAATCTGGACACTTTATAAAGGGTGTTCAATTACATCCATAACTATTCTAGCACACTGAATCTAAACTAAACTAGTGAAATTGAGCATAGGTGAATACCATCTTATCTTCATACAAGAGATGATATATGATATAAAGTACCTTTATTAAAAAATCCCAATTGATACAAAAGTCACAGTTTTCTGCACTAATTTCAGAAGTGAGGTACTGCAGATACGGGCACACGTCCTGAGTCATGGGATGATCTCAGCAAAGAAACAAGTTTGTCACCTGTATCGGGTGTGTGACAGCGGTCACAGGCCCCCATCTGAGATGCATGGCATGTGTCAGCACCAAAAACAGGAGAAAAAACCCTTCTGCAGCAATTCAGAAGGTTCTGGCAAGAAGGCAGCTTGTTGCTTGCTAATAGCAGTCTCACTGGAAGACACCACTGAAAACACTGCAACTTCAAGAAAGCCTTTTCAGTTTCATCTGGAGTATTTCCTTTCCTCTTAACTATCATTCACTAATATATATATATATAGCTACACAGTTACTGACGATATAAAATATGTATTTTCTGTGATGGTTAAAGTGAAAAAAAAAAAATTAAATAATTCTATTGTGAAAATAAATGGGAAATTATGCATCAAGCATAAGATTCAAGGAGATTCAGTCTCTGTTTTAAAGCAATTTTTAAAACAGTCTTGCTCTTCCAGTAGCAATCACTCTAATTCAATGACACAGCTTCTAAAATGCCACATGGCTGCACACACCTGGACCTACTTTCCTGAGCTTGGACTGTAAGCAGAACAGCAGGATCTTAAGGAGCATGTAATTATCCCAGTATGGCCCCAGCACTAAGTCTATGCTGAGAGCTAAAGGCTTTCTGTGCTTTTTGTGATACCTGTGGTCTTACCTAGGAATTAAAAATCTAATCAATGCATGCATCAGTTAATGACTTCTACAGTGCTGGTGTAGAACAACACTCTTAGTCAGGCTCTGCTCCAGTTCAACCTGCTTACAGNTATATATAGCTACACAGTTACTGACGATATAAAATATGTATTTTCTGTGATGGTTAAAGTGAAAAAAAATATTAAATAATTCTATTGTGAAAATAAATGGGAAATTATGCATCAAGCATAAGATTCAAGGAGATTCAGTCTCTGTTTTAAAGCAATTTTTAAAACAGTCTTGCTCTTCCAGTAGCAATCACTCTAATTCAATGACACAGCTTCTAAAATGCCACATGGCTGCACACACCTGGACCTACTTTCCTGAGCTTGGACTGTAAGCAGAACAGCA
Organism: Notiomystis cincta; assembly: GCA_013398075.1. Classification (NCBI taxonomy): domain Eukaryota; kingdom Metazoa; phylum Chordata; class Aves; order Passeriformes; family Notiomystidae; genus Notiomystis; species Notiomystis cincta. Next base: position 143,901 of record VZRX01013852.1, read on the forward strand.
GGATCTTAAGGAGCATGTAATTATCCCAGTATGGCCCCAGCACTAAGTCTATGCTGAGAGCTAAAGGCTTTCTGTGCTTTTTGTGATACCTGTGGTCTTACCTAGGAATTAAAAATCTAATCAATGCATGCATCAGTTAATGACTTCTACAGTGCTGGTGTAGAACAACACTCTTAGTCAGGCTCTGCTCCAGTTCAACCTGCTTACAGAGTGGTTAAGGATATGCTGTGCATCTGTGCACACACTGCTGGCTGGTACACCCAGTCCTGATGCTACACTTTTCATCCTAGGCTTCCTCAGACAAAACACCCTAACAACCCTCCACATCTGCCCTGTCCACAGTGACAGCCACACTCTTCACACAGTCATTCAGCTGACTTCATCGAGCAAACAATACCCTAAGAGCAGCAGACCTTTTCTGAGTGGATGTAACTTTACAATGGCTCATAAAGATCTGCCTGATAGGCTGTGTTCACATGCTATCCTTTGAGGCTAGTCAGTCAGAATTGATTGCAACTATAAACCCCCAGAGAAATATTTAATAGGTGTGTGATGTTTACTTCTCTGAGAGTATCTGATGCAACTGGATCTCACTGAGAAGACTATACCTTTTTTCAGGCAAGTTTTTTGGGAAAAAAAAGAAGCTAAAAAATAAATAATCAAATAAATAAATAAATGGCCAATCCTATCTATGCAATAAACTGATTTCAAACAAAGAGTTCCTAGAACATGACATAGAATATAGTTACAAAACACAGGAGTGGTCATCACATGCTGCAATACTTGTGTTACATGTGCTGTCTAAAATAACACTGGCAAAAGAACTTTAAAGCTTGGGCTGTAATACACTTCTGCATTCCTGGAGTGAGCTGTGCCAGTCCTCCTTCATGGTACTAAGTAAATAAAAGCCATTTTAAATCTTTATTTTCCCACTTGTATTAAAGAGATTCAGCAGGCACAGAGACAGTGGTTTTGTTACACACACACTCTTTTACTTTGCTAGGAGTGCTTAGCACCATAATGAGTAGATTCCAATAGCACTGTAGTTGTTTCCACGATGATAAAAAGTGGCATCAAAATTTGTCTGCCAAAATATATTGATATAGAGAAAATGTAATTTAGAAAAAACAAAGTTATTGAAGAAAATCAATGTTTTGTTGCAACATCTCCGTAAATGTTTCAGTAATATATTATTCAGTATTCAGTTTCATATTAAATTACCAGTGCCTAGGAAAAAAATCAGCATGATGATAATAATATTAAGTCTACTACTTGGTGTGCTCCTCCCCTACACTCCAGACTTCTTTCAGAAGGCTTTTACAGGGTTTCTTCATACCCTGCCAAACTAAGAGTTTTAATTCCTCAAAAGGCACCTTGAGTCTGTCTGCCTATCTGATCACAGCAGGCATGCACACTGGAGTCTGAAAAGTCATAGCTGTCATTAAGGAGGGGTGAAGAATGTATAGGCACTTGTAGATTATCTTGCACCATCTGGTCATTTGGCCAAAAAAATCTTTGAACTGAAAAAAAAAATACTTAAAATAAACCCCTGGATGGAATTGAGTGCTCTGCAGCAAGGATTAGCTTCTCCCTTCGTCTGCCCACTTTCTGTTCACCTCCCGCTCTTCAGCACACCTGAGGCTACAGCAATTGACTTATCTGGAAAACTCTGCACTGGTTCCAGGGTAGATAGCAGCAAAGAAGATGCTGAGGTGAAGAACCTGAGAAAGTACAAACTGAAAAATTAAGATTGTGTCAGTGAAAGGTCTCTGTGTGTACTAGGAACCACAAACTATGTCTAACCTCACACACTGGGGGACTCATCACCAAGTCCTGATTAAGGGTGTTTGTATTCAGGTGCCATACCTCAAGCATGACCTCACCACAGGAAAATAATCCTGTTTTCCACTTTTTTTTATGAAGCAAATAAAAATTTCATTGTCCATTCCCAGAGATGCAATACTTAAGTCTGAGCTCTATTGGATTTTCTGTCCCAGATTTCACAATGACTTAGTTATGAAGCTTTATCTTTTTAGAAGGGGACGAGTCACGAGTTCTGGAAAGAATACCTCATCTGCTCTCAATTCCTATTCTGCATTAAAAAACACAGATTTTAACTTCTTTCAAAATGTATTACAGTTTCTTTTTTTAATGTTCATTGAAGTCATCAAAAACTCTCATCTCGGGGATTACACACTACCTTATACCGTGGAACTCAGTATTGTAAGCAAAAGGAGCTTGGAAAAGTAGTCTCCATTAATCCATGACTGAATATTTGAAGACATTTGGATTTTCTCTTCTTGAATTCCCAGTGGCATAATTTACACATTACTTCAGAAAGATTTTTGAGGACTAGTGCAATTTAAAGCCAAATAGCTGCTGCTTTGAGAATTCTGGACTAGAAAGTTCAGAAAATTAAGGGAGAGTTTACAGATTTTCCCCTTTATAGCCACAGACAGACACACACTGCTTTATACAGCTTGCACCTGGAAGTTTTCTGACATTCAGAGGAAATAGCTGGTGAAAGTAAGCAACTTCCAAAATCTGCACGTGTGCACAGAGGCAAATTTCACTGCAATGTCAGGAGTTAACACTGGGCAGCTCTGGGGATTTAATGAGTGCAGCTAACAACAATGATAATGTGCATTACAACAACATGATGTAGAAAAGTATGATGCACATGAAAAAATGTGCCCAAAGCTTATATAAAAAGATGTCCTTTATGTAGGTGCACATAGGCTAAATAAGCAGAATAATTTATTTTAACAACCTTTAGATTAAACATTAAGAAACCAATTGGAACCACAGATATTCCTGAAGCAAAAATCATGGAGAGGCTGGGAAATTTTTCCAGGGAAATGCCACTTTTTTTTTTTTTTCATTAAGCATCTGACACTAGCTCCACTGAGAGAGATGATATTGGGCTAAGACACATTTGGTATGAACTAATACAGCCATTCTTACACCTGTTTACCACTGCCACTCACAAACAGTCGAAAAATGAGAATGAAGAGGAAGGTATCACTTCACAGCTAGTTGCTAATTAAGTCATGAATAAATAGCACATCAGATGGAGATGTACTTCAGTGTCCCAAAATGAAATGACAATTCATTCTAAAAACAGGAGCCAGTATGGCTTTGTGTTATCTATATTAGCACTGCGTTTCTAATTGGGAATATGCTTTTGAGATGCACCTGCCAACTGGGCTCCCTTTCTACACCTTGGTGCATGCTGCAAACCTGTTCTGGAGCATGCCACAGAATCATAGAATAACAGAATATTCTGGGTGGGAAGGGACCTTAAAGACAAGCTAGTTCCAACCCCACTGCCATGGGCAGGGACACATTCCATTATCCCAGGTTGCTCAAAGCCCCATCCAATGTGACCTTCAACGCTTTCAGGGATGGGGGATCTACAACTTTTCTGTATAACTTGGATGGGCCCAAGCCAGAGGTGCTCTCCATAAGCACACCTAGAGCTCCAGCTATCAATTATGCCCACTGAACCAAAACAGAACTACTTCCACAAAGCAAATTCTCAGCATTTAATATGGGCATTGGCCACCCAGCTGCATTCCACAGATCTGCACCTACTGGGCTGAACAGTACCAGCCTTTGCCACCAAAAACTGGACCAGAGCTCAGGAAGACAGGCTCTGTCACTGGTGAGCTGAAGGATCTAGGACACACTTCCTCTCTTGTCTGTTGTCCCCCAGCACAAGACTTTTAACCTCCTTCAGATGGAACTTCGAGACCTATCAATGAAAAGTGATTTCCACAGTTATTTCAAAGGCATAGTTAACATGACATTCTGGTAACCCATCCCCTTACAGACTCTGTTGTACCTTGGGTTTGCAAACTGCCCATTGCTCACCCACATCTCACTTGTCAGACTCTTCACTAGAGCCAAGACACATTTGGGCAGGAGCAGACTCTCTGGACCCTGTGAGGTCCTCCTGCAGAGCATGCAGGTAGCTCAGTGCCAAGAAGGCATTTTTTAATGGAAATCTTACAGATTGGTGCTAGGAATGGCAATGTCACTTGGCTTCATTTTCCACTGATTTGATTCCAAAATAGACAATTTCCCACTTTTGTTAACACATAGCCTCCACAGTAATTCTACATGGCACTAAAAAAAATTAAAAATCACCTAATTTGATCAGTACATATCAAACAAATTTTTATCCATGTTAACTTTATTGACATTTTTCCCTCATCTCTTATACATACTAATTTGAAATATTTTTTTGGAGTGCTATAAAGGAAAGTGGAAGCTAAATTTACATAAAAGAAAGACTGTAATGGTGCCAAGGATGAAAACATAAGGTGATGGCATCACACAACTGGCCACGGCACCCAACAGCTTGCCACTGCAGCACCAGCTATAGGTCTGAGGTGTGTTGAGTCTGGAGCCAAGAACTTTGTCCAGAAAAAAAATTCTTTGGGAAAAGCTGAACTGCAAACATCACTGGAGCTTTTTGTCACAGAAAGCTGTGGGGGATTTTTACCAGCTCTGAATTCCTGCTGAGAATTCACCTCCATTTAAAAGTTCAACATGTATGGCTTAGTGGGGATGCTTAATAAGGTTAAATGCAGTACAGACAGTACTTCTGGTACTAAAAAAAAAAAAAGCTGAATTTATTAGGCCAGGAGATCAGTAGATAAATTTCTCAAAGAGACTCTATAGCTATCTCTCTACAAGTGGATTTAACATGATTAGAATATTAAACATATACTGGCATGAGCATCTCAAGTCCTCACTATTAGGCTATCTCACCCTCCAAAATGGGGTGTCCATACAATAGCTGGATGTCAGAAGCAACTCTGGCACTTGCAGACTCCTGGAAAAAGAGTTACAGCTGGAGAAGGCCAAAACCACATGTGAGTGCTCCAGGAATTTTCTGGTAGGGTTGGTTAGAGTTAGAGTACTCAGGAATGTTTTCTAAAATCTGTTGTGAAGTAACCCACTGGCAGCAGTTCTGTACATGTCCCCCCCACTACCTTTTCTGGAAGTCAAGAGTGATGGTGGGACAGCAGAAGAAATGCAGACACACACAAACACAAAAGCAGGTCAGGGAAATTCAGATCTTGCAGATATTTCTTCATGGTTTAGCAGTAACTGCTGAATTGTAGAGTCTTTAACAAGTTCTTTAGGATGTATACTAACTCTAAATGACACCAAGCCTCTGAAGATTATTGAATAATTAAAAAAAAATTTTTTTTGCATCCCCTTTTATCATTGTTTAATACTCTGGTTTGTTTATTCCCATGAAGGGAAAACACAGGGAAAAAACAGTGTTGAAGCTATTGGTTGATATAACAAAACTCTTTATTCAGTTTCCATATTCTTCACTGGGAGTTTAGCTTGAAAAGAATTAAGAAAACATTTTGATCTCCATCAGATAGAACAAAACAGCTGAAGGGAAAAATGGGAAAAGTTGTCTCAAAACACCTTCTTCTTCCTCTGATCCCAAACAAGCCAGGCTGAGCCAGCTCTCAGCATGAACTGCAGCACTGTAAGGACTACAGGAATAAGATACAGACAAGTCATCTAAGTGTCAAACAGAGCCCATTGCACACAAATTCTGCTCTCTGCTCAGCCTGACAAGCTCCTCTCTGCATCCCACCCAGACAGAAAGAGAGTGTTAGCTCCAGGGAGACATTTTCAATAGCATGCCCAAAGAGAATCCTCAGTTTCTAACTTATTCTCTTGTACTGAGACAACATCCAACTTCTAGACCCCAGAAAAGGATCTGGTTATTTCCTAGACATCTAGATTTAAAAAACCCCTTTTCATACATAAAACTAGAACTAGAACTAAAACTAGGACCATACCATACATGTATCAGCAGGAATTCCAACTGGCATTATTGTCATTGGCCACTAAAGAGAACCCTCTATTAACAACAACAAAGGTAAGCTGGAGAGCAATTAATGCAAAAGGAGAGGTTTTAGAAACCCATCAGCATTTGAGACTTCTAGCTCATATTCTTGCAAACCTGAGGAGTGATACTGTTCACATCTGTATGAAGATGTTGAACTGAACACCAACCCCAGTTCTGCTACATATTTTGCTGTTTAAAAAAAAAAAAAAGGAGTGGGCAGAATGAGATATAAAATCTGTGCATATCAAGGGACAACTAACACAGGTAATGTCTGAAAAACAGTTTTTCAAATAAATGAAGATTTGAAGTATTTTTGGAATTCAGTTTTGTAATTACATTCAATTCTGCTGCTGCTCTTAACACACACTCCATCACTCACAATGCTGGAGTCCTAGTTTTTCAGGGAATATACACAGAATGGAAAACATGGCCATTTCTGGCCCTTCAAAGCAACTAAAAATTCAGGTGGTGATACCTAACTACTTAAAAATTCCACTCTTGCTGTGAAGGTCTGCAAGTCTGCAGCTTTAGTGCCATCCTATGATGACACAATGGGATAACTGATGGTCAGCATATCAGCATTAGTGCTGGATGGATTTGCTTCTGCCATTCTGTATGACAGACAAGAAAAGGTGGGCCAAAACCTCTTCTCTTTGACCACTGGAACTGCACCACTGCATGGAACAGCCAAATTTGACACTGTATTTTCCCTGGAAAGGAAAAGACAGTGTGTTCCCCAGAGGTCTGATATGACATAATATGCTAAACTAGTCTCCTCTGGAATTTTTTCAATCAATCAATAAAATAACTGTCTTGGAGGATTATTGAATACATTATTTTGATGGCATGGAGACTACAGCTCCTTCTGAGGGCCTGCCTGTTTACTGATGGGTTTTGTGAAAAACAATCAACATACCCTGTCCCTGCTGAGCGATGATAACCAAATAAAATCGAACTTTCACTCCCCTGTGATCATAGAGTAATCTAAAAATTGAACAATTCCCTCCTGCCTTCCTTCCTTGCATTCTCTAATGCCATTAGAAACAGTCACAGTTATGGTATGGCTCAATGCAGCAAAAGCACAGGCAGGAGTAAACTGGAGGATTTTTTTGCAAAGGTCTGGTACTGCAAGTCTTTTAAAAATATAACCCTTCTTATATTTCTTTATACAGCACAAATATCTGCTACTCAAGTCAAAATAAATAAACAAGTAAGACACAGTGTAATGGTATCATTAAAAATAAAGAATTTCTGTTTTCAAAGAAATTAGCATGCCATTAAAAAAAAAAATATATATATTACTGACAGCTCTGCCACACCAATAGAAAAGGCAATGTGGCAAAAGACTTGAAGCTGAGCATTGAGCACTGAGGCCGGGGCACTGGCTGTAGGCAAGGGCATCTTGAAGAATAGGAAACAGCCTAACTGGCAGGGGGTTGGTTGTGCTGCATGAACTGATGAAAAAATATCACACTTCTGACAACAGAAGATAACCAGGGAATAATAGACATGAAGACTTGGCAAGGGACAACAGGGAGAAGATGGAAATATACCAGTTGCCACAGCAAGGGCTGGGACGAAATCTAGTTGCAGTGATAGATGACCACAATTCAATGACAGATTGAAAAGTGACCCTGACACTTTCATCCTTTGATTGCCTTCATCAACATTACATCTAGTCAATTCTTCACACCCATTATTTCCGTGTATTGGAAGATTTATCACTCACTTTTGAAAGGTGGTGTTTAATTCTGTGTCCTCTAGAAGCAATTAACTAAATCCATCTTCTGAATCTTCAGCACTGTTACTGCATTATTGCCATGTTTTAATCAAATTCCTCCGAAGTGATCTGCCATTAAGTATAGATTCATCATAACATTTTATTTCAGGTTTGCATTTGTTTTATGATCATGAAGGGCACCACAATAACATGAATATATAAAGAGACATAGGATTCAACAATGCCACACGTATCAGGGTACAGATGACATTCAATATTGCTCTGTAAATGTTAAAAACAAACAGCATTTAGGGGTGCAAAGAATTTTAGAACTCATTTATTATTTTGAAGTATCAAGCTCAGCTACAGTCGAGCTCAGGAGGGTTGGCTAATTGTGTGCCAGAAAGTAGCACACTATGTTTGCATTTAGCTTAATTCAGCAGTGTTTTCAGGGAGAGGGATGGATCTGGTTTGCCCCACAACAGATTTTTTTTTAAACCACATATCTTAGGAAAAGGATTATAAAAACAACGAGAAAAAGGCAGCCTCTTGATTTACAGCAAAAAAAAAAAAAAAAAAAAGATGGGAATAGTCAGGGGTCAAGAGGGATGAGAAAGAAAAATTGCAAAAGATTCATGCAGGAGTCTCATGAGATTTGGTCACTTGTGCAAGCTATTAACAAAAATCATTCAGGGACTTTTAGGGAAAAGTAGCAGTAAATGACTGTGACTTCTTTCTTAAAGACAGCTGCTCAGTGAGCACCAGCAGTCAAATTAATGGATGTACTTACATCTCAGTAGAATAATTCTTTTTTCAGTTAAACCACCTTGCACATACAGAAACCTTTGTGCCAGCAGGTTACTAAATGACACTACACATGTGTGTCTCTAAGTAACTCAGAGGAATATAATACAAGATTGTAAATGAGATCCTTAGAGATGTGACCAATTAAAGCAAAGCATAACCACAAGTGTTAGGGCTAGAGGACTCCTTGAGGAAGGCAACACAAAAGGGACCTTCTTTGGAGATTAGAAGTTTTCCTTTTTAATGTAAAGATCATGAAATCATAAAATACCAGGTTGGAAGGTATCCCATCTTCCAGATCACTCATGACGATATTAAACAGATATTTATAAAACCAATAAAGAATATTATACTAATGGATAACAAGATTACATTATGTAAACTTCCAGCTTCCCTTTCCAAATTACAGCACCAGCATCCAATTCAAAAGGCACCCAACACCACACAAATGGGTATGCCAGGAAAGACATACAGTATCAGCCTTGATGCAGTCAGGTTAATAATATATGAGCATGTGACTAAAATGGGTCTACTGGAAAGATAAGCTGATCAACTACCTTAAATGCATTTGCTAATTCACTGCCCATCTTTCTATTTCTCTTTTTTTTTTTCCTGTCCATTTAAGGAGGATGGTTTATAAAAAGAATTGTGGGCAGATAATCAGCATTTTTAAAATAGTTCTTCCCCAGCTAGCTCAACCATTTTTCTGGGAAAAAAAAAAGGATGAAATGCCAAAGGAGACACCATTTTTGATTAAAAGGAAATGAGATATTTCCTCCTTACAATTGATTTCTCTTAATCACCTCTCGTTCATCACGCAAACACACAGAGCCACTGCTAACTACTTCTCTGCACGTTCCATAAGCCCTTACTGCCCAAGGACAAGCTGCTTTCTCTGTCACAGAAGGTAAAGGTGAAGTCCAGTCCACTCCATCTACACCATTAATTTGCACCAACTTCCAGGTACCTAACAGTGCTTATGGGACTCTGGTAGTTTCTTTGTTTTCACAAAGTAAGTACTCTGGAAATCCTTCACCTATAGACCCTCATCTATCTAAACTGAAGTGAACAACATCTCCTCTGAATTTAAGTGCATGCTTAAACTTCCCAGTGTAGCTGTCCTGCCTTCCACCTCAAGCTCCTTCTTCGCTTCATCGGTGGCTGTCACTCACCCACCACAGCTTTCTGTTCAGTCACTCAGGGCAACACACAGCATTTGAACTGTGTGGAGTGGCTGTCAATGCAAGACCAGGACACAGAGTTCACCCCTCATAAACAAGTCTGCAATAGTGGTTTCCCAACATGCAGGGAGTATCTGTCCACCTATTTTCTCAAAGAGAAAAAACAAGTGCCCTGACAGCTGGGTAGAGTTGAGAGGTCATGCAGGTGGCATCCACTTCACTTACTGCCAGAAGGGTAACAGGTGGGCACTTGGCTCGAGCCACGCTCACTGTACAGAGAATGGAAAGAAGCAAGGCACAATGAATTATCTACAAGCTCATTGAGCTCTACAGTGAGCTGTCTTCTAATACAGATCTGCCAGTCAGATCAGCTGGATCACCCTCAGGAGAGTCACAGCTCTGCCACTAGAAACAATGGCTTTGTAACCTCACATGGATGCAGTGAATTGCACTTTCTGGATAGATCTAACCTAACAAACTAAGAGAGCCAAGGAGTCTCCTGATCTGAAGGACAAGTGCTGTTGCACAGCACAATTTGTTTCCATCTAGATTAGGTTATTTCACAGCTCAACTAACTCCATCCAAGCGGCCTACAGGCAGTGGAGCTGGCATGTGCTAGCCTCCAGAGGGTACCAAACCTGGGACAAACCCATGCTAATGACTGACATATGACAAATGCATGCCTGAGCACAGGTGCTGTGCTCAAGCACATAAGCCTTGACATTCTACAGATTATCAGGAGCACTACAACGCTTAAGTTTAGCAGAGCCATAGTTTATGGCTCAGCAGGAAAACTAAGGGTCATATGTATTGTTCTGCAAGTCCTGAAGACATCTTCCTATGTAAATTCCATCTGGTTTGGAAGATATTTTTGTAATCCAAATAGAAACCTATTGTACATGATTGGAAAAGGCTTAGAAAGCCCAAGTGAATAACCTAGGATTCCTATCTGAATAGCCTAGGAGGTCAGAAGTTAAAGCAAATCACTGCTGATGCAAAGAAAAAAATAGGTCAATGTGTTATATTATTAAAAAAGGCCAAAATAAATCTTCTGCATCTTTAACAACTAACAAGACTTACTGCACTACCCAGTAATATTGAGAATTCAAGTGCAATTTTGTATCATCTACTATTTTCAACTTCAAATTTTCAGTGCATTCTAAAAGGCACAGCAGCATAGGAAACCGCCAGAAAAAAATGGCCATCGGAAAACATCAAGAAAAATGGTCATCTGCTTACAAAATAACACTTGATTAAGGAGGAAAATTAGTTTACATTTTAGCCTTCTAAATCTAGAAGATTCAATTTCTTACTCTTCCTGAATTATTTCCCCATTGAAAAATGTGACAGGGGCTCTGATTCCCTTCATAGCCAAGTGCAGCTCCCAGAAGGCAAAGCCCTCAGCTTTTTGATTGTGCTTCAGCCCAGTCCAAAAGCATGAAGAGCCCTGCCCAGCTGAGATCAGGTGCACCTGAACTGGATTACAGCTCAACATTTGGGATTGCAGCTAAGCAATGAGCTCAGATGCTAAAGCTATGATGGGCAAGTAACAACCAGAGAGGGAAACTATGTCCATGTGAACAGGACATAGTTATGGGAATGAAGCTCTTCCTTTCGAGTAACTTTATTGCTTGAAAGGGTTAACAGGCCAGCAGATTAAGGCAGTGGGGCTATCTTGCATCTCAGTTCCAAGAACAAGGGATGACCTATATTTAATCACATGGATTTGAGCTTTCTTTTAAAGGCTATCTTCTCTGTCCTACCTGTATTTTGATTCAGGACTCTTACAAACTCTACATGAAAAACCCTCTGTGGTTCAGTGGTTCACACTGTGCACAGAATTTACATGCAGTGCATTAACCTGCTGGCTAATACTACTTCACCAACTAAAGCTCAGCTGTGTACCAGTTCAGGGCTGTCTTCTAATTGTCTTCAAAAAGGCGGGTTAAGAAGGAGAAATAGGTGGAATTCATTCCAACATTAACTGAAAACAAAACATCAATCCTAAGTCAGTCAACTCCTCTCACTGTCTTCTAAATCCCATTACCCTATTAGTACCACCAGATAGGCACTTCAGGAGGGCCAGCCATCCCTGCTGTCTTAAACACCTTTTTTAGAACAAAAAATACTCTCCTACAGAAGTGCTCTCTCTGTTAAAGGGCACTCTGATGATCAGCTCTGGCTGGATGCTGGTTGTACACCAGTTAACCTATTTAAAGCTTGTGAGACAAGTCTTATTCAAGGACCTAACTCCCAGTGGTACAACCACTCTGTACAGAGCTCTGTGTTGACATAACTTCACAGCATCCAGAAATTCTGCTAGCTGCACCAGAGGTACCCCTGGCATCTCTGCAGAGTGCTGTATTGTGCCATGGAGACATAGCCATGAACTAATGAAAATTCAACACTCATATTAGTATAAAGAAAAAAGTCATTAACTGCTACTGAACTGCCAATTATCCAGTGTAACTGCAGACCTCCCAGCACAGCTGTTTTACCTTCCCTCTCTGCTGCATGCAATATTACATTCATATTGCAGATTACATTTTCACAGCGACCTGTAACCAGCTCCTAACTGCTGAGGGAACAAATTATTTTGCCAAAATTATCAGTTCAAATCCGTAATAGTGAATAATGAATTAGACATGCCCAGACTTGGGGATTTTCCCCTGCAATATCTGTAGTTATGAGGAACTGTGACATTCAATTCCAAATATTAAATAAACTGTCGCTTTGAAATGATTCTTCTTCCAGCTATTTTTCATTATTCCATGTCACAGGAGAGGAAAAAAAGAAAGTTTGTCCTGGATAAGCTAAAACCCCTAATGGTAGTTAAATATTACTCAACCTCTTCCACTGAAAGTTTTTATTATCCTTCAGTATTGATGGATTGCACTTGATATTACCCAAGTTTAAATTCTTTATGTAATCATATCTTTATTAAAAGCAAAACTGTGGGGAAAAGTGAATTGTTACTAAATCATTCCAATGCTCTGGTGACACCTAAACAAAAGGTACTCTCCTGAAGTTACAAATCACTGGAGATTGTAAGAGTAATGTAGAGAAGTAGTTACAAGTGTTTATTGGTTTCCTCCCAGAGCATCCACCACCAGCAAGCAGCAGAGTCAGGACATTTGGTTCTGTGGACCTTTGTGTCAGAGGTGTCATGGAAGTTTCTATGTTTGCCTGTTGTCATCTGCCAAGCATGACATTGCCTGCTATGCCTTTACCAAATTGCTAAGCTTTCTGTATCACTACAGAAATTAAATTATCCAAATAAAAATTCTGTACACTAATAAAATCTTCATATAAATATCCCTCTTTGCTTTATCTCTTTTTTTTTTCTGTCTTCAAGATAATTTTTTAAAGTTGCTAGGTATAGAGTAGGTAAAAATTCATAAAATTTCTGTCAATTTTCCACTCCTGTTAACATGAATTAGTAGACTTCTTCACTTCCTGGGCATGGTAAAAGTCTTTCAACAGAAGTAAAAATGTATCATGGTTACACATGGTTGCATAGAAGTGCTGACCTTGTAGCTTCATAACTTTTTTGTATGAATACTATGTATATTTGAAAGAACACCCCTGTGACACCTGGTGCAATCGATGCAAAGGTATTGAGAACATAATAAAGATTTATATATGATGTTGGTGACTAATGACATCTCAGCTGGCAAGGCAGATACTTATGGCACTGGCATTTATTACAAATGACCCAGGGGAAACTTCTCATCTTCTGTGCCATCAGCATGATACCAGCAGGAGCATCTGAAAGCACACCAGGACACACTTGTAAGCACTGACAGAAATAATAATTGAATCAGAGCAGAGATTCACAGAAACAGAGTGCTGGAGAAGATCTCAAAGCATCAGCTAGCCCAGCCTCTCCAAAGGCAAGAGCAACACCACTGGAAGAGGTATTTATCTAACCTCTTCTGGAAAACCTGAAACAAAGGAGATGCTACAAAAAATGTAGCTAGATGACAACCAATTTGAAACCAATTCCCTAATTTCCTTAATTTCTTCAAGTCTTAATTCAATTGGTTCTGAAGAGCGACTGATCATCATTTTCTCACCAACAGCATCCTACACATTGGGAACTTTTATTTCTTCCCCTCATCCTATTTTTCAGTGTTAAACAAACCCATTTACTTCAATGTCATCGAATATACCCTGTTTTGTAATTATTTTAATTAGAAACACTTTTTTTCTGTTCCTAACACCTCCTGTTTCTTTCTATCTCCCTGAAAGCCAGTGAGGAAACAGTAGACACAGCACTCTTGCTCAGGCTTAACTAATGACAAAGCAAACCCTGTGTCATGTGAATGATACTTCTATATATGTACTCCAAGGTAAAATGCATCTTTTTTCAATTATAATGCACCTGTGACTTTTTCATTTGCTTTAGATTCTGGCCCGGTAAGACCTTTTTTTAGTGTCCTACTGCTTAGCCAAATCTTTATCATTTTAAATAATGGATTCATCATTCCTTATCTAATGTAGCACTTTGTGCTTGCTCCTTCTTTATATAGGGCCATTCCTCTAGTTTGTAAACATAATTTCGAATCCCTTTTTGTCCATGGAATACCTGCAATTAATCTAGATTGATGTCATCACAGATCATATCTATTTCACCACCCAAGTCTGGATGATTCAATGCTGACAGCTGGAGTTGGCTTTGAAATAGTCTGCTAGCACCTCCCAGCAACATTAACCACCTCCCTGTCTCTGCATAAGCAGGTATTCCTTCCCCTCCAGAGTAGCTGCTTTCCACTGTGGATAAGCAGAAGCCTGTCATCAATTCCCCTGGACAAACAGGAGTCATTTTCCTATCACACCGTCTGCTACAAGCACTTCTTTCTCTCCTTCTGCCAATAAGAACTATGAAACATGACAGAGATGGAGAGAGAGAGAGAGAGAGTGTGAGGCAGGCTGGGGGAGTTCATGGGTACTGTCCTGAGGAAGAAAAACAGAGACAAGGCAGAGGATGGATGATCTTGTGGCCAGCTGGCAGCTAGAGAGCAGGTCACCTGTAAGGCAGACTATCCTCCAGGACCACTGCCTCTTGTAGTGTACATCCTCTTGTAGTGGATGGATGCTGGCTCACCACCAGCACAGTGACAGCACTCTTTGCAGGGCTATGCTGGACTCAGGAGAGCCTTCCCTGCTTGGGCACTACTCTTTCTTCTTCCTTTTCCCCCCCTATATTATCTATCAAATACTTACATGTGTGCATATACACACATACATGCAAAATTATGTATGTGGTCCTTCTGCCACAGTATGATCTACTGTTCTCCCTAAATACACTAAATTGTAAAATATACAAAAGCAAAAGCAGAATATAAAGTTAAATATTCTATTTTATGCTCCTGTGATTTGTGAACTAGTAATAAGCACTGCACAGAATAGCTAGAAAAACTTGTGTTTGCAAAATGATTATGTAACCACTGTATTAGAACAACTCCTTTAATTTCTCCATCTGAATCTTCAAAGCAAAGTATGTCACAACTTGGTTATGATTTCCTGCAGGATGTAACATCAAGATTCTGTTTGCAAAGTATTTTAAAAGTATCTGTTTATGGCAGGGACTACAAGCTACATTTATGGTAAGAAACACAGGTTACTTTTCACCGTGCCTACTCAGAAACTAACTAAGTTGCCTTGGCTCTCTCCATAGCCATTCTGGAAACAAGGACATCTCCCAGAACGATTCATCCTTCCATTTTAAAAATAACAACCACAGGACATCTAAGATACCTGTTACAAATTAGGGGCTGTCTCCTTGTTCTGATTCCAGAGGGAACCTGGAGGATAAGCTTTGGCTGTACATCTAAGGAGCAGTTCACTTACCTAAGCAAAGGTGTCTGGTGCCATTCTGGATGCCTGGATTATGCAGGACCCCTGCACAGGGCTGGCAGGTACAGCAAAGGATCACTTAAGTTCTAGAGAGGCAGCTGGAGTCCAAACAAGATACCTTGAGGCACCTAAAATATCTAAGAAGCACTTATTACATTGCTTGCTTTATTTTAAGGTCCCTTGACTGCATCACATGTATTGACAAGAACAAGACTCAGATGTTTAAATTTCAGGAGCTGGTGTGGTTCCTAATGCCTGGGCACAGCAACATGGCAGAGGGTTTGCAGGAGATCTGCACCAGCCTGGACTGGAACCCGGAGGGCAAGTGTGATACTGTGAACCCAAAATGACAGTAGACACCTTTGCCCAAGCCTCCACATTCTGTTCTAGATTTCCAGGAATGCACTTGTAGAGTTCAGCAATCCAGCTCTCACTCAGACAGCTAATGCTATAAATCTCAATTTGCATAAACTAAATCCACCAATTTTTTAACATCTAAAGTAAGATGTGACAGATTTCATTAACAGAAGCATGATGTTCTGCACTCGCAGTACTTCAGGTGAAGTATGAATTAATTCACCTAAAAAATAATTATTTGTGTATCACTATGAAGGAAAATAGACACTAGTCTCAATGAATAGTAACTTCAGCCAACCTTAGGGCAGCAACTAAAACACAATTTGTCAGAAGGATGTCAAAATTGCTTTGAAAATCAGCAGGCACCCAATGAAGTCCATGTGCATAGTTGCAGTTTTATAAAGGCACATACATAAAAATAAAAATTACGGTGTTAGCCCAGAAGTGATTACATCTTTTTCAGAGTGACAGCATAGAATAGATGACATCTTTTTCAGAAACAACAACTCATCTGTTTTAAGGTCTGACTTCATGTCAAACTAATTTTCTGACTAGAGTGTTCTCAAAACAGCAGGACGACTGTATAGCAAATGATGCCTCCTGGGTTTTGCTGGTTTAATTTTATCAAAATTAGAGCCTTTGAGAAACCCTAGATGAACAACTCTGAAGTCCTCTTTATAAACAAAGACAATGCATACAGCACTTCAGAGAGCATTAGCACATGTTTCCTATTCTCTGAAAAACATTATCTCTAAGAAGAAAGGTTCATTTTTGCACTAACCCCCTTGTTTTCTCCATCCACTTTATAGCATTACTTCCCATAAACTATGAAACACATTCTAAAATTATACTAAAATGAAAGCACAGTACTTTAGTCTTCCAGCTATAATAATGACTTTAAAGAGGGGGTTATTTGGAGATTCAATGCATTGATTATTTAACTTCCTAAGATACAGAAGTATTTGGGTGCTTGAAAATTGAATGCCTGGAACTAATGTGTTTGATTCAAAAACCAAACATTGAAGAAGAATCAGACTGTTAAAAACATTGCAAATCATGGACACTGTCTGATTGGAAAGAGGTTGACAGACTAGTAAAAGCATAATAACTATTTCTTTTCCAATTCTCATCATCTAAGCAAAACACCTAAAGACACAGCAAGAACAAAACACAGTCAACCTGAATCATGAAAAATGATAAAATTTATAGCTAAATTTCTGAAATCTGACAACAGTAATCTTTCATACTCTTTATTTGTAAGATGACTTACAGTATATTCTCAGTATTACATCTGTTGTTATTATTGATCAGTATTTTGTTTGGAGATCTATATTTCTTTACAATTCACAGCGGTTTAAAATGCAATTATTAGTGGTAGGCACAAAAATAGGTAGGTGCTTAAGTATCCACATATCATTTGTGAAATAGGCAAATAATTATGAGAAAGAACGTACAGGTGAAGCAGGGGAGCAAAGCACACTGAGATATAGATATAGATATAGAGATAGATGATACAGATGATATAGATACATGTGCAGGTCATTAACAGACTGCAGCCCTTCCCTGAGCAATGCACTTCTTATATGCAACTTCATTAATTCCCCCTTGCTACCATATATATGTAACTTGAAGTATAAATATCAAAGCATGTGATTTTTATATCATACATGTTTACAATTTCAATAAAGCTATGCAGCATTTTCAAGATGTTGTGAAATCAGTTAGAAACTGCTTATTTACAACTTTTCAGTAAAACAAATTGATGGTCTGCAATCCTGATACTTGCATCTGTCCTCCTGATCCAGCTTAGCACTTCAGCCTCAAAAATAAAGAAAAATCATTCCATGTAATCCAAGGGAGATGTACATGGCTATTCAGTAAGTCCATTCTAAAAAATAGCTACAGGTAGGCTGGATG
This sequence comes from Notiomystis cincta, assembly GCA_013398075.1. Classification (NCBI taxonomy): domain Eukaryota; kingdom Metazoa; phylum Chordata; class Aves; order Passeriformes; family Notiomystidae; genus Notiomystis; species Notiomystis cincta. Next base: position 161,623 of record VZRX01013852.1, read on the forward strand.
TATAGGGTAAAGGACTCTTAGTGATTTTCAACAGAAAGACTAAAACCACACAAATAAATTTTTAAAATGCTTAAGGATGCAATCCTTAATAAATAGCTAGTAAATAAAGATTCATAGAGGAATATATTATACATAAACCTACAGTTTGATTATGAATAGAAAAGTGCATGATACAAGCTGTAATTCCTGTTACAAAGAATTGTTATCATGTCACTGAAAGCTACATTACAGGCTCCCTAGAAGGTAGCATAATAAAACCTGCTGTAATAACATTTTATTTATGTCCATAAAATTGAAGAATGTTAAATCTCTGGTTATTTTATTATTAATACAGAGATGAATTTTAACAAGCTAATTTATAAAAGGTTACACCAATGTCTAGATTTAAATCAAAGGAATTAATGTCCACACTACCACAGTTCACACAGAGAAATTCTTGTAACACATTTCAATCGCTGATGAGGCTAAAGGTCAACACTCACAATATCTGTTTGGAATTAAATCAAAGAATAGGTCAAAGTTTAAAAGTTTAGTTGGCAACCAGCATGAAGTTCAACAGCTATGCCTCAGGTCTTCCAACTAACTGGGCCTTTTATTTCCTCGTCCAAATTACTGCTTAGAACAAATACTTGTGTAATCTTGAAAAGCTCCTTTTGTTCATCCTTATTCACTGGTCATTGACATGTACTCAAGTATAAAGTCACTTAAAACAAGTAGAAGTAACCAACTGAGGCAGTAGGTGAATATAGCTGTGCTTAGTTAAAGATGACTCCTTTCCAGGCAAGTGAGACAAGCTCAGCTGAATTTCTGGTTGTAGTAAGGTGCTCATCAATCAGAAGCCCTTCCTGCTCATTTTTCCTGAACTGCACTAGTACAGTTTTTATAACAGAAGTGCTTTAGCAACTTTCTTCAGAAACACATTATTTGTTTCTGTCACAAGATCTGTATTGATGTTTTTCAGATTTTGCACTGGTCCATGAGAGGGAACAGGAAAAAAACACTTCTCTGCAGCTGCTCTGGCAGCTAATGGGCAAGAGTGAGCACCAGCTCCTGGGGCAGCTAGAAACTTGAGAAATTGTTACACTGGCACGCTGTTTGAGGGAAGGGGATGGCACACATCTTCTTGAGGAGCTACCATATCACTGAGGATCTGATTACCCAGCCTATCATAACAAGCAATAATTACTTACTTTTCCTTATACCCCTGCTACAGTGGGTTGGACAAGTTGTTATTTAAACCTAATAGGCTTTCCTGCAGCTGGGAAAAAAAATAAAAGAAAGGAAAAAGCACAAAAAGCAGCATATATCCCCTCATTTTCTTTCCAATCTCAGTATGCCTTTCTCTGATATTTACTGCCTCTCTGGCACTTCACATACACAGTGTTATATATTAATTTAATGAGTCATGTAATGCTTCCCTAAGACTGGAACATATCCAGAGGTGGGGAAGATGGCAGTGGGGATAGTGAAGTCAGACTTTTCAATTACTCTTCAGAGAGAAGATTTCATTCAGCTCCCTTTTTTTTCTACTTGAGAAGCAATCCTACAGGTACAGAGAATCCTGTCAAATACATGAAGTGTCTCTGCAGTTGCCTGAATCTGCAAAGCCTAAGACAAACTCTTGTAAGCAGCAACCATCTCATTTTTTCCCCCCTTGAATGAGTAGAAAGTCTGTCATTGACGACACTTTTAACTTGCAAACAGGTAACTGTATCTATGTCAAAAACATTTCTAGAAGAAAAGTAGAACGAAAGTTTCTCTCTCAGAATTTCAAGAAGAGGGGGTGAAGAAGTGGCAGTATTAATGCAAATACAGGGATCATGTATCAAGCCAAAATACACCAGCTTGTAACACTGCATTGAAGTGCATTGAAGGAGAGGTACTGCAGTGTTAGCATCCTGTCTGCTATAAGAGAGCTCAGCTTCCAAACGTGCACGTATTATTTTTAATGCCATAAATGTAACTCCAGCACTGCAGAGTGGGCTGGTCTTTCCACACGAGGTTTGCAGAAGGAAGAATACAAGGAATAAACTGAGACACAGAGCGAAGGAGTAACTTGCTCAGGAACATGAAAAATCCACCTCAGATTTAGGATTAGGACAAGAAAGAGAAATTGTAGCTTTCAACCTCGAATCATCAAAGTATACAGACGAGAGGACCACAACACAGAAAGGCACTAAACACCTCCCTGCCCATGGGTGAACCCGACAGCCCCGCACAGCATCACTTTCCGAGGCAAGACTAGACTACTACTCCTCCCAAGTCCATTCACAACCGCGCCGGCTCTGAGTGCTCAACAAGCCTTAAAGCACTCGCACATGTCAGAGTTTACCCACAGACAAGCCGGGCTGTTCCGTTTGCCGCGCAATGAGCAGGGAGATGCCGACAGCCACGACAGCACCAGCGGCCCCGGGAAGCCCGCCGGCCGCCGCCAGCCCGCCCCGCATCCCGCCGGCTGCAGGTGCCGGCGGTCCGGCGGAGCCCCAGCGAGCTCCGGCCGCCCGGAGCTACCGGGGAGGAGAGGGAGGCTCGGTGCAAACCGGCGGCCCGGCACACTCGCGGAGACGGCCGCCGGCAGTGACAGGGGGAAAGGGGGGAAGGAGGAAAGCGCGGCTCCAGG
>VZRX01013852.1:165086-196131 GCA_013398075.1 Notiomystis cincta
GCCGGGGCCGGCAGCGAGGGGCGGTGGCTCCCCGGGCACCGCCTCGGGGCACGCCCGACCTCTGCACGGAGCCGGACCCACGGTACCCGCCCGGAGGAGGCGATGCTCGCCGGCAGCCCCCGCGGGGTGTCCCCGCAGCCGGCTCCATCTCCCCGGGCTAGGAGCGGGACTTCGGGGCCGGACAGCCGCTCCGTCTTGGGGGACTGTGCCCACCTGCCCTGTGGCGCATCCCGGGAGCGATGTCCGGGCTGAGCCACCGGGGCGGGAGAAGGAGCTGGCCTGGGAGACCTGCCTTGACCTGCAGGGGCCTGAAGCTGTCTCTGCCACGGCCGGGGATGTGGTGTGCACGTACAGATGCCGGGCCTGAGGCTCCCTTTAGCCGTGCCTGCCGGGGGGCCAACTGCACTGACCGAGATGGACGTGCTTCTCCAGGCAGAAGCTCTGCTGGGTTCAAAACGTTGTAGCCAGGCTTATCATACAATGAAGGGAAATGGCACTGGTACCAAAGAGATGTAGGGTGAGAGTTGTCACCTGTGAGCTTCTAGATGCTCTTAACTTGGTATGAAATATTGGTTGGGTGAAGACAGCACAGTTGTCATTATTTTTAATCTTCTTCCACGTTAATTAGGTCTTTTCAGCAGGACTTATTGGCATAGAAACAGAAGAATGTTGATTTAGGTGTATTGGTTTTGGTTGCAGAGGCAGCTCCTCACTGCTGGAGCTCTTCACCATGCTCTATGAAAATACAAGCATGCCCTTGGCCAGCTTTTGGTTCTGGTGCAATCAGTGGCCACTGGTCCATGACAAAGCACAACATTTCAGTAGCCAAGGGAGAAAAGCCATGTCTTTCTTTCGAACTTTTTCTCTTACCACCTGTTTTTCCTTCCACACATTCTCTTCCCTTAGAGAAACTGCTATGAAAAGGCTGGACATTGAGTAATGCCATGGTGTTATATACAGGTGAAAAAACGTGGATGGCTTTTCCTCTCTCCTCAACAAATTACTGAAAAGAAAGACAAGTGCAATCCATTGTCCTGACCTTGTTGCTGTTGCAGTTAATAATAAAGATCCAAATAAAAGAAGGAGCAGGCTCAGTTTTAAAAACAATATTAAGCTCTACAGACAATGCAGAAAAATGTAGAGAAACAGAGAGTTGCCAAATCTTGTAATTTCACGTTAATATTTGGATTTTTAATAGTGCCATAATTACTATGATTATAAAATAAGTGAAAAACTTAGTTTTCATTTAAAAACCTTATTAGGCTTATGATGAAAGCTTGAGAATTGTGGCATGAAGCATACATGACTCAAGGGCTCAAAAATGAAAAGTCAGATAATAAGTAACTATGTAAGTAATTTTAAGGCCCTGGGTCCTGATGTTTTTTTAATGCTATAGATGGGCAATATTGAAAACCAGTTCTTTCAAAGACTTCAGAGGAAGTGAATTTAGAGAAGGGTACTAATTCAATTCTGTCCCCCTAAATTCTGAAAGAAAGTATTAACACCAAAGAAAATATTTCTTATGAAGAGTTTAACACGGTTTAAAAGCACATTTAAACACTAATAACTTTTCTTAAATAGATTGTCAGTTTTATAACAGAAATAAAAAAAGTTAGAGAACACTTTTTCTGATTAATGTGCTATCCTGGTACTTTAGAAACACATCTAAGGTAGGAATGAATCAATTGTGCTGTAGAGTCTGTCATAGTTTATCACACTTCATTTAAGTATTTGTCTTCTTGATCTTACAGAGCAACCATTTCCATTTATTTGGGAACAGCATAAAGATAATCTAGGCTGGAGCTGATGGAACAAGGAAGTATTTAGTGGGTTATGGAGCATTTGTTCCTTGGGACTCTGGGCTCAATTAGGCTTAGCAGTAACCGAAGGATGTTAAAAACTGTAAACAATCGATGAGTTTCATGAAAAGTAAAAATCATCTCAACTTCTCTGTGACATGGCATTTGCAGTGAAAGTAGCACTGTGGGTTTTGGCTCCAAGAAAGACTCAGAAAAAAGCTTCTCTGGCAATGGACTGGAGGTAAGACCCAGCAAAGACCTGCACCAGGCACAGTATTCAAGGAAATAATGGAAGCCCAGATTTTTGGGAAGTTATTTAATGTGGCCAATAAGGGAAAAATGGGCACAGAAATAGACTCCTTGTCCTGCACCAGAATTCACCACCCTGACTTTGCTTCTGGAGTTAGGCTCCCAGACATGTCCTTTCGTGTCCTTCCAAAAGGGAAACAGGTTATTTCAAGGCATGGCTGGAAGGAGTTTGAGCACTTTTATTCACTGAAGCAAAACAAAGTATCCAGTCACAACCAGTAGATTGTCCATCCAAGGAAATCCCAAGGATGTATCTCCTGAGATAAGCCTGGACTGCAGGATCTCAGGGTAAACCTTTGATTTTTGAAATGTTCCACTTTTCAGCAGATGGTTAAGTAGGGGAGAGGGAAGGAGTTAACATAACTCTGTGGCCTGGTGGTTTGGCTGTTGCCTGGGAAGTACTGTTATTTCATAAATAATCCAGTGATTCATGAATTAATTACTGGATAAAATAAATCAATGTTCAGTGGTATAAGGAACAGAACCCAACTCTCTCCTTCTTTTAGGTGCCTTCATTGCTCATTCTCACTCTTGCTCTTTTTTCAGTGTACAGTCTTTTCTGTCCCAGTAAAACTATCCCTGTAAAATATGAGAATTTGAACATTGTATTTCAGGGACTAAAATTCATCTCATTCTCTACAACTTTGGCGAATTTTCCAGCCTCTGGGCCACTGACAATTAAGATCTATGCTCCTGATCAAATTTTTTTCAATGAGGTAAGCAGAGAATACATTCTTTACCTCCTCAGCATTGCCAGTATCATAAAGGCCTCTTCAACAATGGATAAGTCGAAACTGCAAAGATCTGCATTATGTGTGAAGGAGCAAAAGGACTGTCCTTGGTCCAATGCAAATATGTGTTGAAGAAAACAACTGCCAAGCCTACACATGGAAGAAGTCCTTGGGGGAAGTTGGATTATAATGGATTCATCGACTAAATCTGGGTTAGCAGACACAGGGGCTGGTCTCTAGAGCAAAGCTCTTGTTGCTGAGGATCTGATATCCATGCCACACACATTTGTTGTTCTGGGTTTGATTTTGTTTTAACCCCATTAGGAAAAGTTGGGAAATCTGGTCCACTAGACTAAATGCTCATTAGCAGTTAGAGCAATGTGCTGCTGGGGTGCATTTTTCACCTTAGTTTGAAAGGAGTCGTGTTCGTGTATTCCGAGACCGCGCTGAGATGGGAACCAAAGCACAGTAAGTGGGAATGATCAAATGATTCACTTTGCAGGCACAGTCCTGGTCTGCAGGAAGATGCTATGTAGATGCATCCATCATCTCACTTCAGAAGGGGCTGGAACAGAGCACGCTCAGCCCTTGTCAAAGGACAGAAATGGTTGAAGGCAGTGGGACTGGAATGAGAAGCGACTCAAAATTTTGGAACAAATTCCAGTTTCCTTCATCACTGTCAGTACTAATGGAGATACAGCAGAGCAGGCAATGACAGGAAAGCTAGAGAAGAGGAGAGATCTGCTCACAACTGATGCATTTGCAGTACTGCCACTATCAGTCACCAGATGTAGGAGAAAGCCTGGCTTGGGAATCAGGGAAGAAGTATTTGATCACACCATGCAATACATCACTGAACTCCTGCGCTGCAAAGCGGTGCTGGGGGTTTACCTGACAAAATGAACTTAACTCCACTTACACACTGAGGTCAGAATCACTTATCAAATATTTTCTTTTTCATTTTCCTCTCTGGCTTGTCTGTCATTTAACTGATTTTGACAAAGATCCAGTCTTATCCTGAAGCAAACTGCAATCACAAAGGGTTCAGAGATACAAAAGAGAGAGACTGAAACTAAAAGAAAGTGGGAAGAATTGCTGCTATGGCTGAAATGTTGTCTTCTGAGGAACACAGGACATTAATCTTACTAGGCTGAGACCCATGCTGCTGCTTACCTACTCTGCCTTGCAGCAATTTTAATAGCCTGCTGGTTTAACCTGCTGAGAAGGTGTAATTAATAAAACTGGCTGGGAAAAAATACACAAGAAAATTTTCAACTTTTTTTTTTTCTAGATCTTACTTTTTTACTTTATGAAATCAAAAGTTGAGGATCATTTTTGTCAAAATACCATACAATAGAAAATTAGTATTTCCTTCAGGAAGCTCAACTTTCTCATTCTCTGTCCTGCAGTATCTCAGCAGAAGCAGAGCTTTAGAGTGACAGGAGGATGCTGGGGAGCATTAGGGCTTAGGGAATATTCTGCACTTTGGCACTGTATTTTGCCTGTTCAGGTAATGAGCAGTGGTTGGTGGACATGCTATGTGAGGAAAACAAGATTACATTTATTTACTATATATTTATCAGAAATTGTGTGTAATATTTGCTGATGTTGAGTAATACTCAACAGTTTATTTAACTGATAGTGAGTTTATACTCATTGTCCCCATTTCTGTCAGGCAGATTGAAAGCATCATTGCATGAATCCATTTGCTTTGGTTGCATAATTTGCTGGTTTACACTTAATTATACAGAAATATTAATGGTGTTATGTCAACAGTACTGATGTAGTGGAGATCTGAATGTTTCAGTGGGCCACATAAAGAATAAGTTATTAATCCATATGAGTAATGGGGAAAATTTGCCTTTAATAAGAGGCTTGACCCAAATTGTCTTGAACAGCTGTTTAAATTTCAGATGGGTGTTTTTTCTTCATAATCAAGAAAATCAAACAAAAATTTGAATTATCTGAATGAATTTAAAAGAGTATTCCTGCAACATTCCATTCCTTATGCAGCAAAACCTCTGGATTATGCACATAGTGAGTCAGACACATCAAAATAAAAATCCATTGACACTTTGGCAGAGGAAGAAATAATCATGGCTCTTTATAACTCACATTTTTTCATCATAAAGATTAATGATTATGCACTGAAATAACACAAATACATTAGAGAAGCCTGTGGTGCATTAGCAATACTGTTCTTTTAAGTCTCTGTCCATATGAAAACAGAATCTTTTGAGAAAAACAGACAAGTAACTGAGTTATGACATTTTTTATTTTTTTACTGTAACTGCAGTTGAGGAAGTGCTATTTTATATAGAATTTCTTTGTTAAGTTTCTACTTGAGTGGATTCATCTAAATCCCTTTGTCAGGAGCACATTATTCTTAACAAAACATATGCAGCAGTTACCTTTTTTCTATAAGGCTATATCAGAAGGATATAGTCCACACATTTATGTTTTCATATTTATCAATACCTTCATGAATCTCATTTGTGATAATTATTGGTTATGCAATTTTTTACTAACAGCAGCCAGAATTCCAAGTTAATATCCCAGCCTCCTTTTGCAGGAGATTATACAGAGTGAAGAAGACAAGCATGAGCTGTTTGAATTGCTTATATTTAATATTATGTATATTTAAAGGAAGATCAAGTCAGGATCCTAACAGATGCATCTGTTTTAGGGCTAGCTAAAGCACCAAGATGTTGGTTCCTAGCATTTTCATCCAAATGTGCCTTTGAATTTTAACAGAGGGAAAGAGGAAAGACAAAGGAAAAAAAACAAGGAGAGGGAAGTGCCAACACTTCCACATAAACAGGATAAGCAATGAGAACATTTTCTAGACACAGTTGTGGAAGAGAAAATCCAGGGTAACAAAGAAAAAGTTATGGTTAGAATAAAGTGAAAATCTGATGTATGTCTTGCTCTTATCCTTTGAGAAGGAAACAAATCCTTTTTCGCTTAGGCTGAGGGGTGCCCTTAACAGGAGCCTGTCCATGAGGGATGAGGGGAAGGAGAAGGCTTCAGAATGCGGAGGTGTGTTTGTACAGAGGCTGCATCCACAGCCTTCCACTGCCAAGGCACAGCACTCTGCTGGGCTTTCTAAATGCATCCTCTTTTCCCAGGGCTGTGCCAGCTAGCCCTTCACTCTCATTGCCCAAACATTGGCATCAGAAGCAGACACAGTAAAGCTCATAATACACAGATCAGTATCGTGGGCCATATTCCATCTGTGAAATAACATGTAAATTAAGATGGTTGTGTAACTGTATTTCTTTGTCATATGCACTGTACACAGAGGGGAAATCACTCTATTTAAAGGGGAATCATTATTAGGTATATACAGGATTGTGTGTGATGGGTTAAAATATGTTTCATATTGCCTTAATTTAAAGATTACTTTCTGGCTCAGGAAAAAATATTAATAATAATTTTTAACATTTTGAAGGATTTACATTCAATTACAGATAACAATCACATGCTTAAAGGACTTTTAATAACTCACCTTGTGTCATAAATTGCATATAATTTTTTGTTTTCTTCAACTGCATTCCTAAAAAGAGAGAAAAAGAGAATATTAGTTGCATGTCTTGTGTCTATTGCCAAAAAAACCCCCATTGCTGATGGCCTTAAATGTTTTCAGACCATCATTGTAGAATCTAGAGATGGGGAAAAAATAACCTATGAATTGACTTGTTCAAACCCTCACATGACAAGATTGTAATAATCCTTTGGAAATTGACTAAGTGGGTTTTTAATTATAGATCCATGACTCTGTTGCCAAGAAATGAAGAAAGAAAAAAATAGTAACTGCTTTTGTGAAAAACACAATGAAAAGATATGTTTTTGATAGAGCTATATGAATAACTTTCAGCAATGCTTTCCAGTTGATCCAGATGAACATTATCACATTCAGTTATTTCATTATTTTTTTAATTAATAAAACTAAAAAAAAAATGCATTGAAGTCTAATGCAATGTATTCAATGTGAGAGAAATAATTTACCTCTGATATTCTGAATACTTTTATGTGTGATTAAACATAGAGGTTCATGTAAAAAAGGCGTATTGAAAATCCAAAGCTGGAGTGGATATTTTTGAGCTTTTTCAACTGAAATCCATGTGACTTTGCAGAATACATTTTGCATTCTTAAACTAGAAAAAAGAGGATTTTTTTCCTGAACTTTTTTTGTTGGACTGTTTCTGAACATGTGGGGGGAAAAAAGTACTCTTCTGAAACAGTGCTACTGATTTGAGGGAGAGCAAGAAATGTTGTCTGAGATGTGTTGGCTTTGCTGGAATCAGCAATAAAATTTAAGTTTTAGCTAAGTAGTTTCTGAGAAGGCGTGATGAATCTAAGAGGCACTCCATAATAAGTATTGATTTGTATCTTACAATCTGATTTATGTCTCTGTGCATTACTTTACCTGTCTACTTAGAGGAGTTAAAGAGAAGCAACTAAAAGCATGGGGTAAATGATCCTGAGTTTGGATGCATTAAGCTCCACTTCCATGGGAAAGCTAGATGCTGGGTTTGGTCCCTGTTCCTGGAGTGGTTATGCCTTTTACATTAAATATGCACTGGCTAAAGGATATTAACAGCTCAGTCCTGTGAATGCTCAACTCTCTTGAGCATTGGGTAAGGAGATGCAGGGCCTCTCTCATGTCTTGGATCTCCCTGAAATAGCCATCTGTGTCAAACACGATGGGTAGTGCTGGGCTAGGCTCAACTTGGATGCCAACATCTGGTCCATTTAAGGTGCCCTGAGGTACCTGAGACTGCACAGAGCTGCCAGTTACCACATAGGACCTACCTGACACCCACACAGGACCTACCTGACACCCTCACAGGACCTACATGACACCCACACTCTACTGGAGAGCTAATTAGAATTCCAGGGGGACACTTGGAGAATTCCAATGGCTCAGAATGTTTGTGTATGGGAACTGGGTTGAAACTGTCAGGTCAGATTCCACCCAAGAGAAGGATCCCCAGCTTTCTATGCAAGGCTCCATTAACTGAGTTGACTAGATCTCTGTTGACATAATGGGAACGCCCAGGTCTTGTGTAGACACCTACAACTAATCTCCAGATTAGTCCTACTCCAAATTTCACAATATCTTATGTTCTTCTGATTGTTCTGGCATCAAGATTCACAAACCACATTGCTCTGGATATAAAGATTGTATTGTATGCCTGCAACCACACGTGGGCATGCTCTGTTGGGGTTTGATTGATGCTCTCGAGTACAGTTTTGCTTATTCTCCACACTTCTTAGCTCTCTGCTCCTCCATGAGCCCCATCAGGTAATTTCTTGAGCTCAGCAAAGGAGAGAGAAGGGGAGGAAGAGCAGAGAAGTAGCATCTGAAGCCTGACCACTGACCCAAGTATATCTCCTGGTCATAGTTAGGGATCTCATATTGGTGAAGTCATGTGGGCAGTGCTGAGACAAGACAATGGCTGGGCTCTTTTCTGGAGTGCACATTGCAACCTGCTGCAAGGTACAGGAACAACCACTGCACTTGCAGAGGCTGGATACAGGGACTCAGAGAATGTGCTCAGCCTTCATCATCCTTTAGGACAATGCTCCCAAGCACAGCCAGTGACACCTGGGAGGCAGACACAGCTCAACCTGTAACCATGACAACTGGCAGGGGACTTACAGCAAATTAGCTATGGGTGGAAGAGGGCGCCACTTCTAAATGAAAACCTACAGTATAGATGGAATAAGTATCTGGTTTCCAACTCATTACCTAAATATATCTATACCCAGGAGATAAAAAGAAATCTGAATACAATAAGAGTTTTCTTTAATTAGGAGATTTGTGGAAATTTTCAGAACTGTGCAAAGCATCATGTGTGGCCACCCTGTATTTACAACTTTTGACAGCCATCATCAAAAATGCCAATGGCAGGATAGAATTAACTTAGCTTCCTTACTGGTAGAGAGATGATAACAGCAAAATGAGATCAGGAAAACCATCAGGCAAATATAACAGGAAAGAATCATATTTAATCTTTTCAGTGTTGAAGTTTCACAATCAGCTTTTATTCAGACTGATAATGCACTCAATTTTTCTCTTGTCTTGCAAAAAAATGTAGACATATCTTAATGTTGAAATTCTCTTATTCAGCAGAGTGGTAAAATCATGTGGTCCCTGCATTGAAAAATGCCTTCTTGTGAATGAGGAGCAAATGGAGTTCAGGAGTCTCCTAGTGTGGCTGTCTGCCTGGCACCAATAGAAGACACGCTTCTGAAAGTATTACAAAAGTAATTCCCCTGTCACAAAAACAGCACATTAAAACTACTCATATTAAAAGCACTTCGTTGTATATGAATATCATTATATAATTGATTATTCTCATTAAAATGCTTTGCATCCTTATCACAACTTTAATAAAAGAACAAAACTGCTTTGAATATTATGCATGCACTTGCCTAGAGCCACTATTAAGCAGAGAGGCTCTTTGTGCAGCCAGGCAGTTGTTGATGGTAAATCAAATGGAGGGCATATGGTTTCAGTACTGCTGCTGGTGGAGCTTTTGTTGCTAGAAAGAGCTAATGTTTTGCATTAAGAATTATTAAAGTAACAGAAATAGTAGCTTATCTTTCCCCCCTTTTTTGCTTTCCAGCTCTCTTGAAGGCCCACTCAATATAATACAGAAAAATGTGCTATGAACAACCCATGCTGGAATGTTAGGACTTCCCTGAACTTCAGACTTAGAACTTTGTGTGTTTTTTTAAAGACCACACAATTTCTGCATGATACTATGACTCAGAATGCCTCTGGTTGGGATTCCTCCTTGCTGATGTAAGCATCAGAAATTAAATGTGTAAGTCTGAGCCAGCTACCATTGGCTAGTTTAATAATCAGCGAGGACAGCAAAAGCAAGTCCAAAGACTGAAAGAAGATCCAGAGGCTGAAATAGACTAAAATAGTGTAAATGAATCACCCTCCAGAAGTACCTAATAACTATGAACATATAGCCCATAGCTAGCAAGATATCTGACTTTTGGGCAGGTTTATCCCATTCATGTGATTTAATGGGAATGAGGCGAGATCTGTTTCAGTACATTGAGCATATTGCCCTACAAAAGTTTATTAGACCAAGACCTCTTTAGGTTGGAGTTCCATGAAGAATATCTCTGCTAATGTTNAGTGTAAATGAATCACCCTCCAGAAGTACCTAATAACTATGAACATATAGCCCATAGCTAGCAAGATATCTGACTTTTGGGCAGGTTTATCCCATTCATGTGATTTAATGGGAATGAGGCGAGATCTGTTTCAGTACATTGAGCATATTGCCCTACAAAAGTTTATTAGACCAAGACCTCTTTAGGTTGGAGTTCCATGAAGAATATCTCTGCTAATGTTAAGTGAGCAGCAAAGAAACAGAAAATATGCTAAGTTAATACTTTATTTCTGGAATTGCTGGAGTCTTTTATCTAAATGTAAGTAAAATTTGAAACAAGCATCATGCCTTTTGGAGGCTTTGGGATGATCTAACTGTGACCTTCCAGTACCTAAAGAGAACATACAAGAAGGATGGAGAGGGGCTTTTTACAAGAGGATGTAGTGACAGGACAAAGACAAATGGATTCTAACTAATAGGAAGTCCATCTAGATGAGATATTAGAAAAAAAAAATCAAACTATGATGGTGGTGAGGCACAGGAACAGGTTGCCAAGGGAAGTTGTGGATGCCCCATCCCTGGAAGTGTTCCAGGCCAGGTTGGATGGGGCTCTGAGCAATCTGGTCTAGTGGAAGGTGTCCCTGCCCATGGCAGGGGGATTGGAACTAAATGATCTTTAGGTCCCTTCCAATCCAAACCATTCTATCATTCTATACTTCAATGCTAATGAATCACAGGATGCTTAACAAGTACTCTTGACGTTATGTATCTAACAAAATGATTCAGCGTGAAAATGTAGATACAAAGGCTAATTTTATAGCTTGTAAGACAATGCTAACAATAAGGAAGTGAGGTATTTTAGCTTCAGATTTTAAAGCATCTGAACATGGAAGGCCACTATTGAGAAAAAAATATTTTCTTTTTCTACTCTGGGAAGAATTCTGTACATCTAACACAAGCTATTTACAAACAGGAAGAAAAACAAATGTGCTAAACTCACTCTCCACTGGCTTGGGGAATGTACACCTGTTGTGTACATTGTATGTTTGAGCCTTACTCACTTTGAAATGAATAAAATAGGATTGTTGGTTGACCCAGCATACACAAGAGAGGCCAAGTAAGCCTAATTCTACATGGCTGTGGTGCAGTAACTACTGGCTGCAATAGCAAAACCCAACTGTAAATCTTTCTCCCTAGAACAGCTGATTCTGGGCTTCTACCTCAAGACTGTTCAACCCACTTTGCAAACTCTCCCTCTGGAAACTTCAGAAGCAGTGAGGCACTTGCATCAATGAGTCAATAAAATTCACTTTTCCTAGGAGGTTCAACCCTTGCTAACCACGTTAGGTATTCAAGGGCATCACTGTCACATAGCGTGATAGGCACTAACTAATTATTTTTAGTACCTAGAAGCCTATCAAGAAAAGTAAGAAAGTACAGACTGAAATGTCAAATGCAAAAATGGGAAACTGTGTTTAAAACTCCCAGGATATTGTAGACACAGTTGTTGAATTACCATTGTAGATCTGCTGAAACCTCAGTAAGCAGCAGACGATGGAGGTTTTCGTTATAAATATAAAATTCACATAGCTATCTCTTATTTTTTAAAATATAAATTAAGTGGATGCAAGCCAAGTTTTCATAAATAATGCCAAAAATGTTTATGTATGAGAAGCTTAAACTATGTAGCTCTAGCTGAAATAAATGTTTCAGTGAACATGATTTTAAACATGATTTATTCAAATGTTATGTTAAGTAAGCATTCAATATGCTTTTATGTAATACTGATGCCCAAGTTACATGTAATTATGATGACATTATAGCATCCTTGATCTTTCATAACCTCTCTAGAAATTCATTTTTCCCAGCATCAAGCTCCACAAATAGTATGGAAGTGACAATGTCACATAGTATAAACAGTTACCAGAACAATACTCTTCAGGTCCAATTCTATGAGGGCTAGCCAGTCTTGACTCCTTTTGACATCAGCCAGAGATGGGAAGTTTAGCACTGCTCAGAAACATGTCAGTGAATTAGCAAACCTGTTTGTTGGCATTTCAGAGCAAGGTAAGAAGGATGAAGCGAGACTATGTCAAGGTATGGACTCCTGTTTACTCACATTTAATCACTGATATTTTTGAATGTGTCTAGTTCTAGTTCAGATTCTGTAGTTTCTATAGCATTATTTTAGTCCACAGAATTTATTTTCTCTTTTCTTTTTAATACATTCTATTTCCAAACATAAAAATAATAGGCATAGGGAAAGCCATGAAAATACACATGAGACCAGTGCATAAATTTGCCATTATCCTCATGCTAAAGATCTGTTTAGTGAAGGTTCCAGCTCTGTGCTCAGCAGAGGTCAGCAAAGGTAAACAAGTGCTAAGAACAATGAAGGAATTAATAGAACAAAATAGGATCAGAACAATATTGTAGAAATCTGTGTTCTACCCACACCCTCAAAGATTCGTGCTGTTCCCTTCCATCTCAAAGAGCTTGAGAGCTCAATAAACATACAGGAAAGAGCTGCAGGGATGATTAGAAGTATGGAGTGGAATTGGTAAGGAAGAAAAAGATGTAGGCTGAGGCACTCAAGTCTGGAAGGCAGTTGAGGGAGGAGAGAGATGATGGATGTGTATGAAGTCATAGGCTGCCTAAATGATTATTTGCTATCACATGTATTATAAAAATATAAAAACCAGAGGAGCACTCAGATGATCAGGCAGTCTGTTTAAAGCAAACAATATGAAGTCCTTTATCACACAATGCATAATTAAATTGTTGGGCTCATTGCCAGAGGAAGCTGTGGAGGTCAAAGATATAAATGGGCTCAAGAATCCATTAGACAAATGCATGAGAAGAAGTTCCATCAATAGATATTAAGATCAATGTTGTGAATGCACCCTCTGCCTGAGGAAGTCCATAAACCTCAGACTGCTTGAAAATGAAAGTTTATACCTGGGAAAGAATTGGGTTTTATCTGTCTTGTTTTGTATGTCTTCCCCAAAGTACTACTACTGCCCATTGACAGATGACAGCAAACTGACACAACTTTGGCCTGATTCAGTGCAATCAGAAATACATGTTTCTGGTTTACTATGAGCCAGCAGTAAATAGCTTTCACACCTTGAAATGTCTGTTGTTTTTATTACCACACTCTCCACAAATAAACCACTGATTTTACTTCTCTTACTTCAGAAATTCATTCAGTTGCATATTTTTTATTTCTATACTTTGATCCTCTGAAGCACTTGCATACATCCCAGGGTGATAAAAATTTTGCCAGTGTCCCTCCTAACCCTCCTCAGGTATTAGAGGGCTGTTGTAAAACATGCATTTACTCAGAAAGAAAAAAAATTCAGATGCAGCTAGTGTTCATAAAAACCTTTAGAAATGAACCTCTTTACATTTCACAGACCAGAATATATATTTGATAAGCGTATCTGTATTCTAAAAGATGTGATGTATATTGAATTTTAATGTATATTGGAGTTCATGTCAATTTTGGTGGCAGAAGCAATTATGATTTTAAACAAAGCCTACTCTTTCAAGCTCTTCAATTCCTTATAAGTATTTTTGGGTTGTGTTTATTTTTAGTTTTCAGAATGAAAGTTAATAGTCTGGGAAAAATTAAAATCAATTCATTAAGAATAGCTGATGCCACCCTTGAAAGCCTCACAACTGTGAAGGGCAGCTGCCCACAGAGGGATTGAGTTTTCCATGCAAAGTACACAGAGGCAGAAGAGAGCCCTGAGTTCTCAATCAGGCATCCTTGTGGACATGGTGCATGTTTTCCAATGACCCACATTACAAAATGAAGAGGTCACCTTGGCCCAACATCATGACAGTTCTGACTGAAAGCAGGTGTTGCTAACATGCTCTGTGCTGAACTCAGAGCTGTTGTGCAATAGCCATGCCAAAGAGCACATTTATTTGACAGGGCCCATTAGATACTCCTCAGGTACTTTTACTGCAAAAATTTAAGGTGTCCTTGGTCTCCAAAGAAATTTCTGTGGCTCATTCCTTGGATTTTTTAGGCATCCACAGAAAAGCAAAAATTCTTTTGTTGGCTTTTTTGGTTTTTTTTTGTTTGGTTGGTTGGTTGATTTTGTTTGTTTGGGGTTTTTTTTTAGTAATACTATGGAAAAATGGACTAAGAGAAGGCATTTCCATTAAAGACTCAAGTATTTCAGTCATTTGAAAAAATATCATGAGGAAGAATAATTTCTTGATCCATTCTAAACCATGCTAAGTGTATGCAGTTATATACAAATACTTAAAATACATTATGAATCCCCTGACACCCACTTTTACAGATAAAACTAGTCTCCAGCTATGCATGGAAGTGCAATTTTAAGATGATGAAACCACATATGATCAGATGAAATAATTGCCTGGATATGTACATGGTAATACTTTCTCATAGGTTGCTACTGCTTTGCAAGTACAGATCAAAATAATTATTCTAAGTGATCTTTAGCTCTTTTGGTTGTTTAGATAGGAGGTCTTTATAAATTCAAAGGCTGTCAGCCCACAGCGTGTCAGGAAACTTGAATTTAAGAGCCCAGCCCTAACATTTACATTCCTCTGTTATGTTTCAGGGTTGGTTGTAGATGTTAAGAATATTGCCTTTGGGACCTCTAAGTGCATTATATCATAGCCTCAAGCTGTACTTTCTTTTATCTGCTCTTCTTTAATCATCAGAAGTTTTGATTTAAAAGAGAAACAAGCTGGTAAAGGAGCCTATGCATCTTTGCATTTCCCCTACTTCACATCAAGTGTGAGGGTGAGAGAACTGTAAAGTGCAGTTAAATAGTCATGGCAGTCTATGAAAGATTGGAAATGTTCTACGAATTGGAAAACATGGAAATGTTCTTTGCTTTAAAAATGAATCAGAAGAAGTAACACCGTTTTTATTGTACAGGATTTTGAGATGTGAATATGAACACCAAAACTGTCCTGAATGTACTGGGACATCCCCCTGTCTGTTGCAGTAGTGCTTTATTCTAAAGGGGCTTGGTTGAACTTAAGCAACTAAAACTTTTACTCTCTTTAAATGCAAAATAAACATCCAGTGTCATTAGAATGCTCTCAGATCTCCTCTTGACCTTGGTAAATATTAAAAAACCCGAAAAGCTTTTTAAGAATGAATTTTTTATAAATATTTTTATTAAAATTATGTTTCAAAATTCCCTCCATTTTTACTTGAAGACACTGTGAAATAATTAAGCCAGAAAAAACACTTATGAAGTCTTGAGCACACATTTTAACACCTCAGTTTATCAAGAGTTATAAACTGTTTATAAACAGTTTTGGATATGCCTGAAATATTTTTCTATTGCCTGTAAGCAACAATAAAAAAATTCATATTCATACCCCTTTATTCATATTCATTCAATGTTTAGTCATCCACTAGAATCTGTAAATTGCCTGGCTTTGTTCATCATCATCTTTATAAATTGTACCATGTATGCAAGCTGGCTAAAAGGCCCTAATATAATTCTCAACTATATTTGGTGTTTTTCTCTCAAAGTCCTCAAATGCTGTGTGTACATATATATTAGACATTGTAAAACTGGGACATCTGAAACCTCAGAGAGGAGAGCAGTTATTAATCTCCATTTAAAAATCCCACTTGAGGAATGTGGGGCAAACACTACAGAATTAAATCATTTATCAATGTCAGGCTGTGAGTCCTGGTTATAAGGTTTGTCTGGCAGATAGGGAAGAGAATATTAGCCTCCTAATGCCCAATACTTTGTTGTAACTTCTAGGAAACATAAATTATATTTTCCCATATAGAAAGCAATTCTACATTCAACAATGCTTGATTAAAAATAAATCAATTAGACATCTATTTTACAGTGCTTCAGACACTCTAATACAATAAAGTTGGCATGCATAACTCTTATATATAGATTTATTATATATGATTAAATATCAATTAACATTTAACTCTAAGCTGCAGATTGCTAGAACTTGAGAGTTATGGAGGAGTTGACTTTCCCTGGAATGCTGGGTACCAGGGAATGCAGTTTTGGCCCTTCAGCCAACAGGATATTAATTCCTTGATCACCAGAAAGTTTCTCATTGATCCCAAACTACCAGCCTGGATTTCAATTATTTTTTTCTCTTTTTGCTTCTTAAACCCCTTGAAATTTCAGCGTGTGGACCTCAGGCAGAGTGGGGAGTCTGATGGACACCCAGAGTGGGACCATAGCAGGAGGGAGCAGGAGGCTGGACCCTCTCACAGCCTTCACAGGCCTTCTTTGCTGCTCAGCACAAGGGGGCTCCTCTCTCTTTCAGCAGTTGTATGAGTACTTGTCCTCTTCTTACCCATTTTCTGTAAGTTTAGGGGACATCACTGAATAGGATGTTTTGGTCTGTTCCAGTGTTCCCATTCTCATGTGCTTATAACTGCACAGACATTTGCCATTTCACTGGGTGAATTTAGCAGCAGTTTTAAATCTTAACAGAACATCTCAGTAGAAATATCTATAATAAAAAAAAGCTATAGTTCGCTGAACTTCAGACCAAATTTCCTTTTTGCTATAGAAATCAACGTCATATTATGCTTTAAAAATTTTCATGCTTTTTCTTCAATGCATACAATCTAATAACTTGCAGAAAGTTTAAGACCTCATTTTAAAAAACAATAGCAAATTGAATAAAATATGTACTTTATAAGCCTTTATTCCTGCCTAATATGATCCCTTCAGTATTAAGTGAGATTGCTACAAGTTCACTGTAATTAATACAAGACTGAAAGAGGAAATGATGGGGCTGACAGCTTCAACGTTTCAACGTGGTACATTCTAGGATATTTTCCAGTCTCCCTTCTGGAAACATGCATCTTGCTCTTGTAACAGAAATGATTTTTTCCTTCTTTTAGTAATTTCCTTCTGATCTGTTTTCTTTGACACTTATGCAAAATAAAACAAAAAACAAAACAAAACCAATCCACTTTGAAAAATAAGTAAAAAGCAGTAATAGTCAGAAAAAGAAAATATTTTTCTAAGTAACGACTCACCACTTTTCTGCTAAATTAAGGGGATTTTATGAAATGATGGGCCAGATTGTGCCTCTCACAAACATGCATACTCTGGAGGTTCTGGCAAGCTGTACAGCCCACCGGGACCTCTGGAGCTCCATCGGACATGGCAGACGTGCCAGATGCTGCACCTTTCTCAGGCAGGCACCGTGTCCTTTTTAGGGGTTTGGCCAATGTGGAAGATGGCCAGGTTTGATTTTCCCATCTTGAAGGATGGTTGATAGGCCAGGAATGGGAGTGCAGTGCTGACACAGCCCTCAGAAACATGCTCGACCGCCTTGGATGAGTGTGGGAGCCCCCACAGGCACACAAACACCTCACATGCTGCAGTCACCCTCCTTGTCCCAAGGGCTGGCTTGCATTAGGCCTTTCTCTTAGGAAATAGCTCTTATTGGATGTTTATGAATGAATAAAATGCTTGAGATTCCCATCAGCTTTAAACTGTGATAAAACCAGAGCCTTTATGGTTTTATCCACATGAATGGAACCATTTTTAAATCTGATGTGACTTCATCTGTTGATAGTCAAAGAACACCCCAGATTAAACTGGGAATTCTCCTTAATACTGCTCCCTTAGGCCCAGAAAGCTGGAGCCTACACCATGCCACAGGGCATGTTGTTGAATCTGGGGGCATGCCAGGCCCCAAATCTTCTCTTCTTGTTTTCTAAAGAGTATTAAATGCCAAACCACAACTCCTCTGCTGCCTCCAGCTTCTGAGCTGTCACTTAGCCCTGAATTTCTGCCTAACACTTCAGTGATTAGAAGCATGCTAAAGTATGAAGATTCCAGTGAGAAGGAAGAGAATTGCTTGCGCACTCTGACCGTTTCTGCATAGGAAGCCAGAATGAGCAAACATAGGGAGCTGGTGATATCCCAAGTTAAAGAAAATTTGGTGCAAATCTCTGTTTCAGAGAGATAGAAAGAGCTAAAATACTTGCCTAAGTCCAAACTTCAAGAAAAACGTGGAGGAGACTGCATGATGGCGTAGCATGAGTTCAGGACTTGTTTTGCTAATAAATTCAATGAATTGACAAATTTACTTTGTTTTTTTTTTCTTTGGCAAGACCCCCACCATACTGTGGTACTGGATAGCAGCCTCTAGCAAGCACCATAAGTAATTTGATTAGCCTGAACTCTGAAGAACTCCAATAATCTTTGAAGATCTTGATGTACCATCTGATACAAATAATATTCCTTAGAATATTCTGATAATTTTGGGTAATTTTCCTTAGAATTAGATGAGAGAAAAGCTTTATAACATGGGCAGCATGGAATATTTTAGGAGGGTTGTTTCATATTTTCATTAGGAGAAGTCAGAAGAATTTACCAAAATAAAGTATTCACCTAACATATAGGACAGACAATCTTACAAGAACAGAGGGGTTAATCCTCAGTGCACCCTCGGCAATGTGGTCACATTTTTCTCAGTGACACTCCTAAAGGCTACAAGGAGTTCTCCCTTAAGCCTTCTCTTCTACAGGCTGAACAGTCCCAACTCTTCCAGCCTGTCTTCAAAGCAGAGGGGCTCCAGCCCTCTGATCATCTTTGTAGCCTCCTCTCAGTCTGCTCCAACAGGTCCATGCCTTTCCTGTTGGGGACCCCAGAGCTGGATGCAGCACTGCAGGTGGGGTCTCACCAGAGCAGAGTACAGGGACAGAGTCCTCTCCCTCACCCTGCCGGTCACACTGCTTTGGATGCAGCTCAGGACATGTTTGGTTGCACGTTGCCAGCTCCTGTCCAGCCCCTCATCCACCAGCATCCACAAATCCTTCTTGGCAGAGCTGGAATATCAAGGCTGTGCTTGATCCTTTCATCCCATAGCCCATATTGTTACCAGAGGTTACCCTGACCCAGGTGCAAGGCCTTAGACTTGGCCTTGTTGAAGCTCATTAGGTTCCCATGGATCCACCCCTGGAGCTTGTCCAGGTCCCTCTGGATGGCATCCCGCTGGCAGGGGTGTCACTGAGAAAGATGTGACCATATTGCTGAGGGTGCACTGAGGATTAACCTTTCTGTTCTTGTAAGGTTCTTATCAATTTCCATTTTTAGATCTGCACAGTTCTACACTCTAGTTTGCTTTTTGTCCTTTCCTCCTATTCTGCTCTACTAGCTAGCTGTGTCCTGTTGCTATTAAGGAACATCTGTACTGCTGCTATTAAAGAGCATTTAGTTCATGGCAAGTGACATTTTCACTAGAAGGGTCTTAAATAGGGAGTAGATAATTCAATTTCCAGCTAAGAAAAAGAATAATAAATAAATAATGCTGAAGCCATCTTTTTGTTCTTCCCTAATGGGAGGGTGATCATTAATCTTTTAGCCACTGGGAAAATACGTTTAAGGAAAAAATTGGGAGGATGAAAATAATTAACAATAAGACTGAAATGAAATTACCCACATTAGTAAAGTTACTAATACCATGGAGTGCCTACATGCAATAGAGAGAATGACAGGGCAGGCTGTCATTATTTATGTAGGCATCTGAAGGCCTAGCAGCAATGTAGTAGCAGCCGTGTCTGCTTTCTTGTTTGTTTGTTGTTTTTTTTTAAAGAGAGCAAAGAAATCTTCTGAATGATTCAGGCTATTTATATAATATGGAGCATTGCTCAGGTTTTCATGCTGTCACCTGGGTCTGGCCTTCCAAACACACTCAATTCTCTCCGTGCATCTCAAAGTAAACAGTTACACAGCAAAACTTACAGCATCAAGCTCCTTTCCACACTTAATTCTGGTCTTTGAAATTTAAACCTGTTTGCAGTCATAACTGGGTTAACCAAGCCACAATTGCATAGTTGCTGCTGGCCACCACAGATTCTTTTAAGTTGAGGCATCTTTCTTATAACCTTGCTTGTGGTGCTGCTCGCAGCTGTACATTACAGCTGGTGCTGAAGTACTGGTAGATGATACATTCTTTCTTCATTCACGTTTTTCCCTGGTGTCACCCTGACCTTTTCAAAGTACATTCTGTGATATGAAAGATGACAGTGATCTCTCTTTCCCCTTAATCTCTTTCCCTGACACCAAGAAACAGACATCAGTGTTTCAATTTGGTTTTGATTACAAGCACCAGGGTGCTATTCCAAGAAGATGAGAGTTTTATGTTTAACTCCAAGTACAGCCAGGTTACAATAATTTTCTAGCACTGAATTCTTTCTATTTAGCACAGCCCCTGCTGAAGTTCTGCTTGTTGCAATTGTGTTCATCTCATACTTTTCAATAGTAGCATTATTTCAGTGGCCACAGTTTTCATGGGAGATCATGGTAGGAGACTTTTTACAATGAGCTCATCAGCGGCTAAAGAAAAAGGACATTTCTGGCTTCTCTTTCATGAGGGAAATTCACATGAAAATTCACATTCAAATATCCACATTCCATTTACTTTGCCATGTTTTCTAACATCTAGGTGCCTCTGAAGATGTAGACATACCCAAGAGCTAAGCAAAAGATACTAAATTAAATTTAGGCCATCGGATTCCGTCAGACAACAATGCAAAGGGTGATGTACTTTTGGCAAAGTTTTACTGAGCAGCAAGGCTGCCATGCTCACAACACACTGAAGATTTCTTCACTGAAATCTCTTTTACAGTCATCCTTTTTATATGCAAACTATTTTTAAAATGTTTTCCATGTGAGACATTAGATGTTTAATTCATAAGTGACTAGAAGTAAAAGCCATCCCCAACAATAGTTCTGTGCCTATTGTTTGTATCCTGCTCATAGCTGGTAGCACCCTTTGTCAAGTGAAAAGTAAAAACCTGAGGGACAAAGTGTTGCAAATATGTTCCTACTGAGTTAATCACTGCTGTAACTTTGCAGGTGGGTTCAGTTGCCAAAAATTCACATGCCTAGAGAAAATTATGTGTGTAGATCATGAGATAAGGGCCTATAAAAAAAATTTTTTGGAAATAATTTGCTCCAAAATATTTGCTTATGAAGGTTTTCAGTATAATTAGCAAGAAAAAAAATATTTTAAGATAGAAATTTAAATATCCTTTGAGGACATAAAGTGCATTGGTTTATGCAGTATATTCTTATTATTTCAAATAGATCTTAAATATCACAGATAATAACATCAAGTAAATGTCTAGAAATGTGTAGAGCTAGATTACAATAAAACATCCTTCTTTATTAGATACATTTAAAGGCTGTAAGTATTATGCAGTGGCTGATTTCCTGTTATATGAGGACTACTGCAAATACCACGATTCTAATTTGATATGTCCTAATTTTAAATATAGCACCACCAAATGGGGTGCAGATCAGACTAACAAATCTATGCATACTCTGTCTTGGCAGAACATAGATTTTCTTCTGTATAGAAAAGTAAGTGTGACTCAAAACTATACTCAAAAAGACCCATTGGGGGCCTGCTGCACTAACACATCATATACACAAGTACAAAATAGAGAATTCCAGAATTGCAGAATGGTTGTGGTTGGAAAATACCTCTGGAAATTGTCTAGTCCAGGCCCCCTGCTAAAGCAGGTCCACCTAGTGCATGTTGCACAATATGGGCAGGTTTTGAATATCTCCATGGAAGGAGACTCTACAACCTGGGCAATCTGTTCTCGTGCTCCGTCACCCTCAAAGTAAAGACTTTTTTCTCATACTGAGAGTAGACTTCCTATATCTACATTTGGGCCTGGTACCCCTTATCATGTTGCTGGGCACCACAGACAAGTGTTTGGACCCATCCTCTTGGCACCCAGCCTTAAGATATTTGTATGCATCAATAAGATACCCTCTCATTTTTCTCCAGGCTAAACAGATCCCTCAGCCTTTCCTCATTAGGGAGATGATCTATTCCCTAATCATCTTCATAGCCCTCCACTGGACTGTTTCAAGTAATTCCTTATATTTCTTGAATGGAGAAGACCAGAACTGGACACAGTAATCACTAAGACTGAATAGAGGGGGAGGATCATCTCTCTTGACCTGCAGGCCTCGCTATTCCTAATGCACTCCAGGTCTTCTTGGCCCCAAGGACACACTGCTGGCTCATGGACAGCTTGTTGCCCACCAGGACTCCCCAGGTTCTTCTCTGCAGAGCTGCTTTTGCAGCAGGTCAGTCCCCAGCCTGTGCTGCAGATCAGGGTTGTTCCTCCCCAGGTACAGGACCCTGCATTTGCCTTTGGACTTCCTTAGGTTCCTCTCTGCCCAACTCTCCAGCCTGTCCAAGTCTCACTGACTGGCAGCAGAGCCTTCTGGTGTGTCAGCCATTCCTCCCTGTCTTGTATCATCAGCAAACTTGCTGAGGGCACACTCCATCCCTTCATCCAGGTGATGGAGAAATGAGTTGAAGAAGAATGGTCCTAGTGCCGGCCCCTGGGGAACACTGCGTGCTGCAGGTCTACAAACAGACTCTGTGCCACTGGTCACGACCCTCTGGGCTCTGTCTCTCATGCAATTCTCAGTAAGTGTACTCATCCCACTGTGTGTTCATTCTCACTGTGTGCTCATGCAGCCCACACTTTCTGAGCTTACCTGTGAGGATTTTACTGGGGGACGGCATCAAAAGCCGTGCTGAAGATAAGGGAGACGACAGGCACTGCTTCCCCCTCATCCACCCATCCAGAATGATCATACAGATCTCTGAACAGTGTAATTGTAAAGGGACATTTGGCAGCTTGTTTTGAGGACTGCACATGCTTTTAACAGATGTGGTAGCAATGGTCTAATAAGCAGTTAAACTGCAGGATAAGCATGCTCCTTTGTTGTTTTTCTTGCTACTTTCTACAGCAGAAATTTATTTGTTAAGAGAGGAGCCCTTCAGGAGAATTTTATTTGTATACAAAGAGAAAGGCACTGTATTGTACAGGTCACCTACCTTGAAACTAATCTGAGAACTCAGAAAAATGCAATGTAAGAACGGGAATATAATGGTGTGATCAGAACAGCCATTAAAAAAATAACATGTTAGATTAGTTTTTCCTGGTTTTCAGACAGAAATAATTGCACATGAAGAATGATACATGTGCATAGTCACAATGTTATTTTTTGAGTAAAGCATCCTTGGTCTCTTATGGCAGGGGGCAGGTTACTACACCTAAACGTGGGCCTGCACAGAAGACAGTTGTCTCAGAAGAACATTATGATGTATGCCAATATCAAGAGCTTTAAAGCTGAAGAACACTAGAACCTAAATGGATGATGAAATTCTAACTGTACTTTCCTGTAAATCAGTATTAATATTTTCTTGAAATCTGTCTTTACCTCCCTTTTTTTCCCCTGAGGAACCCTTTATCATTCATTACACAGGATAAGTAGGTACTGATTACACAGTACCTACTGAATAAACAGCTACTTAGAAAAGTAATCTTCACCAGCCAGTTAGCAGTGCCTTATTTACTGCACACCCAAAGCCTGCTGTAAATACAGAATTATTCATTTTTTCATGGTCTTTTCTGGGCCACTCATCACTGTAGTATTTGCATGCCTCAAGAACACAGATGAATTTATCGCTGCCGAAAGATAGGAAACCATTATTATTATTCCCATTTTACAGCTGAAGAGATAGGGACTTGCCTGGAGCTACACAGTGAATTAGTGGCAGAGTAAGGATTAAAATTCATGGCTTGCAACCCTGTGCACTTTACTGGAGATTGCACTGCCTTGTACTCAGAGGTGCTGAGAAACCACGGCTCTCACCAACTTTGTCTACCATTTCAAGTGCTCTACAAGCCTTGGGCAGCCCAAGCTGGTCATCCATAAAATAAGACATACAGTTAAAGGTCAGCTGCCAGAATTTTGGAGTTATCTTCACATTGAGACTAATACTCCAGTGCCTACAAAAGGGCTCACCCATGCCTGGGTGAATGCCTTAGCTACCAGGCTGCTGGTGGTTCCAGAGTGGGTAATTTACTTTTCCATGATGTAAATACTGGAACTCATAAAGCTGTGATAAAAGCACCATAATCTGATTTCCAAAAAATAGCACTTTATGATGAAACACAGTTAAGAGTGGAAAACTAGCTGGCAGGCTCTCCTGGTTTCAGCAAAGGTAGAATTAATTTCTTCTCAGTAGCTGTTACAGTGCTGTGTTTTGTATTTGGAATGAGAATGATGTTGATAACACACTGATGTTTGGGGTTTTTGCTAAGTTGTTTGTATCCTAAGTCAGGGACATTTTCCCTGTCTCATGCTCTGCCAGTGAGGAGGTAAACAAAAGAAACAAAAGAAACAGATGGCCCAAACTGACCAAAGGGATATTCCACAGCATCAAATATCATGCCTGGCATATAAACTGGGGGAGTTACCCTGAACTGGGGCTGACCTGGGTTTGGGAAGGGGACTTAAATCATGACAGGCCTTTTTCACATCCAGTGTGAGGCACAAAGAGCTGAGATAAGGACAGATCCAACCAGATTGTGTTAAGAGAAACATGACACAGCCCTAATTTCTCTTTTCTTGGATCCTTCACCTGAAACTCATTCCCTCCTGCTGTCTTGGGCATACCCAGGATGCTGCCCCAGCACTCTCCACACAAAAAAGCATCTGATTAACATTTGATGGTTCTTGTTTTGTTCTTTTTAGTAAACTGGGAAAACACCAGTAGATCAAACTGCAATCATTATACTGGTCATGATTTATTTAAGTCACTATTTTCTCTTTGAAGCTACTCTTTTGATCCTCTTCTGTGCAAGTGAGATGCTGTGCTCATTGACCATTCCCACTTTTGGGCTGCTAAAATTAACATGGGTGTTAGGTCCTTGCATCCACAAGTGACCTGTTGAGACAAGCAGGTAAAGTTTCTTGCGGATAATTTACCAGCAGTCTGTGATCCATTCAAAGGATATAGCCCCAAACTAACCACTAGTTTTAAGCTGCTGAGGGTGAAAGGCATGGTGATAAATCCAGCTTATTTTACTTAAGCAAGCAAAGTATACAGCCCACAGAGTTGTTGTGGACTTTAAAGAAGGATCAGACACAACAGATATGCAGCCCCATCCCTCCAGTTCATGTGCCTGGTTCCTTCCTTCAGAAATTACAGCACAAGCTGTCAAGGAAAACACTCTGCACCTAGGAATGAATTTGAATCTGCTACATCCTAAATATGTTGAACACTCAATCACCTCTGTAAAACTGGAACAGTCTAAGAAGAGAGAACAAGGAAAACCCATAAAAAGTTCCCAATGCCCAAAAAGAAAATGTCTGTCCACAGCAAAGAGTTAATTTGACTTTCTCACAGCACAAGGGAATGTCCAAAGCATGGGTTATATGATGGCTCCTCACAGCTGTTAAGTCTTTCTGCAGTTATAGCCTCCTCTTCCATCCCATTGATGTTTGCAGAAATATTAAAACCATAATGTGCTTTAACTCTGGTGTTTTAGACTACTTTTTTCCATTGACTAATACAAATTGGAAAAATTGAGCCTGCACTGCAGTTGTTTTGTGGGCAAGCCACCTGCATTTTTCATTGAATAAATTTGTGATAAAATGAAAAGAAAAAAAAAAGCCCCTATTTAATATTTGTGCCAAATCTCATTATTCAGATTCAAACAAACTCTCATTGACTGAGTCATAATTACTGGGTCACACTCCAGCATAACCTCAGCTGATATATGGGTGCAGTTCTGCTGCCCTTCACTTGGCCAATTTATATTGCAAGCACATCTGGCTTATTGACTGATATACATAATATATGTTACTATTTTTATCATTCTGAATTTTACTGCACTGGGACTGACAAAATGTTTTCCTACAAAGCTGTAGGACTGGCATCACCTGAATTAGTGTGGTATGTTATAATGGTTGCAATAGTTCAATCATTAATATTTAACATCCTGAAAATATTTTGAAACCATCAATGCCTTTTCCAAAACAAGGCACTGTCAGGTAATTTCCTTTTTTTTTTTCCTTTTTTTTTTTTTACCAGCTCTGTTCCATTTCAGTAAAAGTTAATTCTAGAGAAAACAATTTAAAAACTCATTTTTCTTGAAATTTTATTAATTATAGTACTTGAATCTATACAACAGAAGTCACATTTAATGGGATTCGGAACTGCTGAGAACATTTATTCCCACCTAACCTTTGCCAATAAATTAAGCCTGAAAATCAGTATATTGCAAATCCTAAAATAAATGTAAGTAGTGTCTACAGCTTTCCAAATGGTATGCATTAATGTTTTTTCCTGTAGCAGCAGCTAATTATTGTAATGAATCACGAACAGGATGACTTGAAAGCTTATGTGAAATTTTACAAAAGTGGATACTAATATTTGTTGGCATCTTTGACACTTACCTATATTGATCAGAAACCGAAATAATGAGTTCTGTCAGTATGCCCAGCATACATATAAACAGCACAGGGAAAATGCAGTAAATATGGAAACTACAGCAGCCAAAAAAAGACCTGGGTTCATCTCAACAACTTAAAACATGCTAATCCAATCTTATCTAGGTATTTACACAGCCAAAAGCCAGCTGACAGTTGATATGTACATACATGTATCAACTGGCATAAATATGTAGAGCTTATAACCTAAATATGAGAGAGAGAGAGATACATGCATATGTATGTATAATAAAAGTCACAGATTTACTCTGCATGTCAAATAGATTTTGGTGTGTCTTCTCTGTATTTAACTAATTTCTAAATTTCAAATACTCTGTTCTTAACATCAGTAAGTACATTATTTTACTATAGTCCTACATTGTCCATTAGTACACTCACCTTCCACCCATTATGAATATTTGAATATATGCTTAATAAAGAATTTATCAACATTGATCCTTTCCTCTTAGTTCAATGAATTTCTGTGTTGTTCCTTCTAAGATTTGTTCTCTCCTTTTATGAAGGAATTACATGTACAGTAGCATATGCATAAAGCCTTGAATATTGAGGCAGAGCTTGCATGCTCCAGCTTAAGCCTGATTAAGATTTCTTTAGGAATCATTTGTATGAAGCTGAATTGTTGTGGTTATTCTCCACAAAATACTTTCTTAATTAGATGGGTTTTTGCTCCACTGTGTCATTAAAGGTGTGCTCTATCCTCACAAGGAGTGCACCATGCAGTGCCTTACTTACAGTAAATTTGCACCCAAATCACCAGGCTGAGGCCTTTTAAAGATTATCTACAATGCTACCCTAATGATCCATTATCTTTCACATACAGATATAACTGCTACTCTACCTAGATAAAATACTAACCAGTAAATTCAACCATTTTGAAGAAATTAAGTAAAGGTATTTTATATATTATAGGGTCATAAAGTTCTGGTTCACAGGTTTTCTGAGTTGATGCTCACTTGTGTGCAAAAATCTTGTGTCCACAAACTTATCTCTGCTAAAAGGACAGTGCCAACAGGAGAAGAAACCAGGGGAAGATTCAAGGTGAGATAACAGCAGGCCCTTGTTTATGGGATATAATACTCATGGAAGAGGTGACTTGCTGCGGTTTATGGATACCCAGAAAAAAAAAAAAAGCCTGTATTCTTACAACACAAGAGGAGAGCAAAACATAAAGTCACAGTTTATGGTACTGCAGAAATTTGTGGCCTGTGTGATGCAGGAGGGATTTTTGTTAGGTAGCCCCTCTGTCTCCCAAATCTAAGACCATGAACCAGGATGTCTTGTAAATCTGTTTGGATTTCATTATTTGTGTTTCAAGGGCAGACTTTGGTAGTCTGCTGGAACTGGGACCAGATTTCACATCTGAACCTAGCAAGGATGTGAATAAAATCACAATTCTTCCACAGGAAAAATATTTGTAAGGAGGTTTGACCCTTCACTCTGAGTTTTCATTGCTACCCACCGGTGTGGAGAAAATTCTCTCTTTCCCAGAGCAGAGGTGAAAAGGGCTATCTCAGTGGCAAGCTGAACTGATATAAACAAATGGTCAAAATGTGCCTGTGTGCAACATTTCCCTGCAGAGGCACTGCAAGGGCAGTGCCAGGCCTGATGAACCCCACCAAAGTCCCCCCAGCTGGGTTAAGCAGTAGGGAGGAGAGAATGGGTAAGGGACGAGGGAGTTGTAAGGAGTCAAACACCTGAGTAGGTTTGGAGAAAAAGAAGGAACCTTTATCTGTCTGCAGAAAGACAGGGATGTCACTTTAATTAACAATCTTTGCTTTAATGCTCTAATCCAAGGGTTACAGCATTAAAACCTTAAAATGGGCTGAATGTTGGAAATGTTCTCCACTCCTTTGAGTGTGGGAGGTATCTCTAGGAAACATTTTGCTAGTCTAATGGGGCAAAGTCTCTAATACAAAGTCATTACATTTCTTGACAGACACTTTTGAGAAATAAGGCTGCCAGCACCCAGGGTTCTAGTTTTGGAATAAGGCCCTCTGTAAGGTGCCTAGAGTGGTTTTCAGAAACAGTGAATCCTAGGACATTCTATAAATCCATGACAACAGTATTCAGGCACACCCTGAACATTTGCTCAGCTGTTAGTCTAATATGTGGAAATGGACTGAAGGTTGCCCATAGCAGACAGGATGAACTGCCAAAGAGAAAATGCAGCTTTTCATTCATTTCCAAACTGAATCCGTGCAGAAAGCACCCTGCTCAGAATTAGATTCAGATGAAGTTTTTAACACCTTTGAACCTGCAGATTTGGGAATCACAACAAATAGCACACAGAAGCATCAGGGTTGCTTGCTAAAGGTGTTGCTTCTCACAAGCAGCTGGAACACAGTGGGTGCTCATCTGCCTCTCTCTCCCAGTGGCACCACTGATGTCTTCTGTGCTACACAAAAAGGGACCAACTCTGCCTCTGAGCAATCCTTCCCAGTGTTACTCTGCCCCCAGCCACATTTCACAAAACTCAGGTAAGTAGTTCCCTATTGCCATTGGGATGCACAGAAGAAACCACCAAAGCACCAGGCTCTAAATGCAGCTCCATCTGCTGCATGGCCCAGCAGACAAGGGAAATGAAGCAAATTCATCAGGTTTTATGGTGTCCATGCCATTACAGAGTGGGCATACATGGGGAAAAAAAGGCTACCAATATTCCTCCTTATCAATCACAAATACACCAAATGCTTCAAAGACTATCAGACTCTAATGCCTCTCACATCAGCAAGGTTGTTTGTATCATTTCACTACCAGACACAGTTGTGAAATGGTTTGGAGAAATTAAGAGAGACTTTCACAGGATGGCACAGTTTTCATACCTTACAGGATACCAGGATGGCTGAGGCTGGAGGGCACCTCTGGAGATTACTGAGCCCCACCTCCTGCTCAAACAGGGTCAGTTACAGTGGGTTTCCCAGGATCATTTGCCATCATATTTTGTCTCCACAGACAGAGACTTCACAACTTCTCTGGGCAACCTGTTCCTAGGTTTGGCCTCCCTCAAAGTAAAATCATGTATTCTTGTACTCAGATGGAATGTCATATCTTTTAATTTGTGCCTGCTGTACCTTTTCCTGTCACAGGATCATTTAGGTTGGAACAGATCTCCAAGATCATCAGCTCCAACCTTTGACTGACCACCACCTTGCCAATTAGACCCTGGCACTAAATGCCACATCCAGTCATTTCTTGAACACCTCCAGGCATGGTGACTCCACCACTTCCCTGGGCAGCTCTTTCCAATACTTAACAACTCTCTCTGTGAAGAAATTTTTCCTGATGTCCAGCTTGAACCTTTCCTGGCGCATGAAGCCATTTCCTCTCATCCTGTCACTGGTTGCTTGGAAGAAGAGGCTGACCCCTGCTTGGCTACAACCTCCTTTCAGATGGTTGTAGAGACCAATAAGGTCTCCCTTGAACCTTCTTTTCTCCAGGCTAAACAATCCCAGCTCCCTCAGCTGCTCTTCATAGGACTTACTGTCAGTCAGTAGCACTAAGCAAAGTCTGTCTCTCTCTTCTTCAGCCCCCTGCCCTCAGGCATTTATACCCATGGATAAGTATCCCTCTTAGCCTTTTCTTCTCCTGTCTGGATCATCCCAGCTCTCTCTGCCTCACCCTCATAGGAGAGACACTCCAGTGCTTCAATAATCTTCTTGGTCCTTTGCTTGATTTTTTCCACCATGTGCATCTCTCTCTCTCATAGTGGGGAACTCCGTGTGTGTCTCATTTGGGCTCAATATTTCACTCCAGTCTTTACAGATAGACACTAGTAAAGAAGGGAGTGAAAACAAGACTTTCACCCTTTGCTCAGAGCCAGTCTCTGCACTGAGAGTGGCTGACTCTTCATTAGCTGATGATTATGGGTTCCTTCATTGACTGATGAATTCAGACTGCTCTCTATTGGAAAAGGAATTGTATCACCAAAATCACTGTTCCAAGTGCTGCCTTTTGTGGAATCTTAGCTAAGAGGCCAAAGGCAAAAGGTTTCAAGAAAACAGGGAGTTCTCCCCACCTAGATGATGGAACTGAATTGTTCTGGTAGAAGGCTCTGAAGAGCCTACTCACACCAATTCCCACAGCATGTCACACCTCCATACAACTTCATGAGCTCTCTGTAACTCTCCTGGAAGAAGGAACAAATTTATTAATTACAGAGGCACCTTTGGCCACTGGTAACACAGGCAATTTTCAAAAAGTGTCACAGTGAGGGGTTGGTGTGTGTTTCCTAGTGAGCTCCCATATGTCACGGTAAAAATCACAGCCCAATTTGCTTGCACTGTTATTTCAGTCCCACGTAGGGGATGATTGACCTCAAATGCCTTCACCTCTGCAAATAAGCAACATTACTTAGTGAAACAGAGAGGAGAAGTGTCAGAGAGGGACCATGCAAACTTCTCCCAAATTTGAAAGAAAATCACTGTAGGGAATGGCCACGTCGGTATTTAGCACAGAGAACAATCAACCAAACAAAACATTTCCCTGACCCTAATAGAAAGCGTTTGATTCACACACTAAATTCAACGTATCCTTTGAAACGTGACAAGGAGGCTGAGGATACAAGCAGGGTGTGAATCCCAAGGGAGTGTCTGAAGAAACACGCAGCGCAGAACGCGCGATACCGCTGCCTTCCTAGCAGCGACCTCCCCAGTGCTGGCGCTAACTGCGATCACAGGCCACAGGCGCTGTCCTGCCGGGACGCTGCCCGCAGACCCGTGCTCGCC
>VZRX01013853.1:0-138746 GCA_013398075.1 Notiomystis cincta
CGTGTCCCTGGGGTGTCACTGACTGCTGGGGGTTTCTTTCCCTTTTGCTTCATAGCCACACGCAATAAAGCCCAAAGAGAACACACCCTAGGGAACTGTGCCCAGTAAATTGCTGGTTGAATTGGAGAGGATCATTTAACAAAGCAGGGAATTGAGTAAATGGCTGAAATCACAGGATCTGAAGAGTCAGACTGAGGACCCATGCCCCAAATTCCTATTGTTCTCACACTCAGCAGATCTCAAAATATTTTAGAGCAAATTCTGATGCTGCTGCCTGGTTTAACACAGCCAGGCAGATCAGAAGAGACTCAGTAGCAGGGCTGGGGTTATAACCTTTCCAGCCACATGAGTGCTGTAGCTGTTGGATGGCTTGGTGCTCAGACCAGTGGCTGAACTGGGCTCCCTGTGCTGCAAGTGGCACAGTGCTCAGTCCAGCTGCCTGGGTGCATGGGTCTGCA
This sequence comes from Notiomystis cincta, assembly GCA_013398075.1. Lineage (NCBI taxonomy): Eukaryota > Metazoa > Chordata > Aves > Passeriformes > Notiomystidae > Notiomystis > Notiomystis cincta. Next base: position 459 of record VZRX01013853.1, read on the forward strand.
GGTCCTGTTCTCCAGCTGCTCTTCACTCTGTGGGGTTGCAGGGTGGGCTGCCCTGACCATTCCTAGTCTGGTTTCAGGGTGTGCAGGAGCCCAGCTTCAGATCCCCCTCCCAGATCCTGGCTGGTCTTTTCAGAGAATTTGCGTCGAAGGGCAAAGTCTCTGCATAGTTTAGTAGCAGCTGTTTTGCCTGATTTATTGGCTGTTGCAAAGGCCTGTGCAAATGTAGCAAAGTGGTCTATTATCACAAGATATATCCAGTGCCCCCTGCCTCGCTGATGACTGATGACCTGATCCAGCAGCTTATTTAACACCTGTTCAGTTCTAAGCACGTGGGCCCAACCCTTTGAAGTCCTCTGGGAACAGTGGCAGAGCTCATGTGGTTTGAGTGTGTGCTTCAATATCTGCATGAGTTGGGGTCCCAGTGGGGCTTAGCTTTGAAAACAGCAAGGGGCAGGACATAAAACAAACTCTGTGGAGACTTTACCTACTTACAGGGTGCAGAGAGTTGGACAGGATTAGGGTACAGGGAACATCTCTCATCTCTTCGTGTCAGTGGGGACAGGGACACGGCTGCTCTCACAGGCTGCAAAATCCCAGGAAAATGAGGTATGAAAATCCACAAAGAGGGGCTAGCACAGAGCAGGGAAGGTGAAGCAGTCAGTTAAAACCCAAAATATCTTGCACAGGCCCCTGTCAACAGTTTTTGTTCCTAGTGAATGAAAGTGAAGCAAACCCAAGAGATTGATTATTCTCATCTCCCTTTTCTAGATGGAGATTTCTGGATGTAGGGTTACTGTGAGAAAGTGCTTTTGAAACCCAAATAGCCTCAGACAAAAACAAAGCCAGCTTTGAGACCTTTTTTCACAAAACATATGGAACTTTCTGGTCTGGCTGTGCCTGACATTTCTGTCTGTGTGATATCTAAATCTAAGGAAGTTTTTGGGTGGATATTAGGAAACCACTTCATCCCTTCCCCAAACCCTCTAATGAGAATATTGCTTTAAAACCCCAAAATATCTCATCACGGTAAATACTCCAGAGGAGATAGTGATGGGACAGAAACAACCTGCAATATTTTGTTTCATCAGTCCTGCATTATTCATTTCAGAGGGACATTTTCAATTTTAAAAACTGGTCAAAATTTTAACAAGGGCAGAAAAGGTTACAGGAGGTACAAGCTGGATCCACAATGAGTCCTGAAGTCAATGATAAAAAAAGCATGCTCTTGATGGGCAAATGAGAACAGCAGGACCCTGTCACCCATCTGCAATGTAGACCACCATTTTCCAACAATGATGCCTGGTGTTATGATAGCTTTTAACTAAGCTCCCTGTTAATGATCTGGGAAGAGGCTGCTTCATTCCTGAAGCCTGTAGGTGGTAGTAAAGACAGAAACAGATAGTGAAATGACACCAAAATATTTAGCACCCGGTTTCATTCCCAGTGGAAGCTGGATGAAGCCCATGGGAACTCTGACCTGGGGTTTGAAATAGCAGATGAAGGTCAGCTTGGGAAAACACAGCTGATCTGCAAAGGGAAAAGTAACAGATGGGCCCCAACAGGTTCGTTCCAGCCCCAAACCTCAAATACCCATTGGTGGCTTGGTTTCTCACTGGGGGAAAGAATCCTGATCCATTTTCACCTGCTCCACTCTTCATGTGAGTTGCCACCTCTTCCCTTATGAGATTAAAGGAAAGCAGTCTGGCTTTCTTCCAAATGGAATAAGCAGAATGGAATCTTACTGTCTTTTTTTCCAGTCTACATTGGTTCAGCTGATATTGGAACACAGGCACAGCCATGACTAGCCAGTAAAGATGAGATTGCCATGGGAAAGGTGCTGATATGATTTGGGACTGAGCACAGATGCACAGAGGGAAGGATCAGCCTAGAGAACCCCTTAGCAGCTTTGCCTTTGGCCCCAGTAGAGTTCCAAGGGTCTTTTTCAGGGCTATGACCTGAAAGCCATTGGCATGATTGGAAGACATTCAGAAAAAGCTATGAAAACAAGCAGAGGTGTAAAGGGAAAGATTTACAAGGAACTTTTGAAGGAGCTAACTGCAAGAGCTTAGCCTAATGATGACACAGTGAGGATATGATGACAGCTTGCAAATATCTGAGGGGTATTAGCACCAGGAGCCAGTCATGGGGGACTGAAAGGGTATAATTTAGAGGGACAGGCATAAGGGAAGGGAGGCAAAGAAGGAGCTTCTAGATAACTTCCAGAGAACCAGGAGCATGAAGAAATGGGATATGCCTCTCAGGCAATGGTTAGAAGCAACCTGGGACCTATAAACAGCCTGAACAAAGAGCTGAAATGTGTGCTGGGGAGCACACCTGGCATGAGGGGCAAGAGAGGGGCAAGCTTATGGGCTTTTCACATTGCTGGCCCATGTGGTCCCTGGTGTGACAGGGCGGTGCATTGCTGGGGAGCAACAAAGCACTGGGCACTAGAGGCACTGGGAGCCAGTGTCAGCTGGCCATGGCTGGAAGCCAGCTGAATCCTTAGTCACACTCACACATCAGCTGGGTTACATAGTCCAGGCCTGTGATGTCCAATCCTGTCCCCTTTGCCAGTGCCCTCCATGCCTTCTGCATCTCTCCCAAAGCTCCCCGGTTCCAGCTCTGCCACGGCTGCTCAGGCTCAGGCGCCAGGCTCAGGTACCCTTTGCTCTCTCTATATCCTTGGGCTCTCCCTGCACCCTTGGGCTCTCCCTGCATCCCACCTTTCCTCCTTGCCCCTTCTCAGGGACCTCTGCACATTCTCCATGTCATGGCATGCCTGACCCTTCCCACTTCTGTTATTTCAGCCCACTGTCTTTCCAAGGCAAGGATTCCCAACCATCCTAAGTAGCACATTGAGGGATCTTTCCTTTTTTTTTTTTCGATACTGAATATCCACTGGCAGCAGGCTCTGGAGAGCATGAGCATTCTGAGCCACCTCCCTGCATGTCCCCATGTGTCCTAGTAGTGTCAGATACAAGGACACCTCTGGAGTTAGGGTGCCATGTGGCACAGAGGTGTGCCAGCCCTGTCAGCTGATTCAAACGCTGCTCCTGCTGCAAGGGAGCAGCGCCAGCCACAGAGAAGGGAGGGGATGGAGGAACAGGGGAAAGCTGCAAGGCCTGACTTTACATTTGGACCTCCCAGAAACTCTGCCAAGGTTGCCCCCACATGCTTTCCCAAAGGGCCCTCCCTCTCCCATCCGCATCCCTCCCAGGCAGGATGAGGCCTCAGAAACAGAAGCCTCTCAATTACATCTTGCACCCATCCACATAAGGCTGGGCTGATAGGTCCTGCTCCTTGCAAAAACCCCTCAGCATGTCTTTCAAAAGAGAGACTCTTCCTCTGGAGCCAGAATCCCTTAGAGATGGTGAAAGGGTGGGCCATGCCCAGGGGAGCAGCGCTGCAAATGGCGTGTCCCAGAGGTGGCACGGGGAGCCTGACGGATCACCCAGTGTCTCTGCTGCTGGACAATCAGAGAATTCCTCCAACTGGTTGGATTTATCCAAAAGTGACATGCATCTGGGCTGGGGGTGGGGAGAGAGGGCTGGCGAGGGACTCTCCTTATGGTAACAGCTGGGACCAGGCCTAAATATGATTAATTAACATTGTAAAAAACAGAAAGATCAAGACTGAAAAAGAGCAAGAGAAAGGGGAAACAAAAACCCAAGTCAGAGACACAATTAAGATTTATGGACCCAGAAGGATGAGGAGACTGGGGATGGAGAAGAACAAGGAAGGAAGGAGAAGGAGTGCCAAGAAGGTAGATTACAATTTAATGCTTCTTCATGCTCAAAAATTACAAGAAGGGGCTGAGTGCTGTTCCCTGGGATGGGGACTGCTGGAGCTTGGTTGGGCAGGAGTGGGGAGGTGGGGGAGTGTACAAGCTTGCAATACTTTTTGAGGAGGGGACGTGTCCTGAGCAAAATGCCACCAAAGGAATGTGCAGGCATGATTTACAGCCCACAGGACAGCCTGCCCGGCTGCACCGTGCCAGGGCTTTTTTGGCTCGCAGGGACTCAATGCCACGGGATCCTGAAGGATGTGGGACAAGGGGGGCGGCTCTCTCCATCCCCCCAGCTCTACCCACCCCACAAATGTCTCCTCAGAAGGAAGGGCTCAGAAAGGCAAGGAGGAGAGATCAAAGGGCCACAGCACATGCCCACCACCACCCAAAGATTTTGCTAGATGATGCCAGGTCTGAAATCGAGAGGGAACAGGAGGTGGGGCAGGTGACCCACTTTGGATGAAATAGGAACCATCTGGGACCTCTTCCCAAAACCGCTGACCAGTCCAGCATTGCTCTACCCCTGTCAACTCAGCTGTAATTTATGGAATGGAGGGTACATGATCCCAAACAGCCCTTTCACATCTCTGTTTAAGAGCTGTCTTGTACCAGCTAGAGTTGTGACATAGCATTGACATTTTCCTTCTGCCTCTCCAAGTTTGTGTGCAACTGCTAATGGCTTCATTTTTCCCCCCCCTTTTTTTTTTCTGTGGATGAGTAAATATTTTAGAGGAGTATTGGCTGGAAGCAACCTGTCCTCCCTCTCTTCAGAAATCAGCTTTCAAAGCCAGATTTTGTAAAATGTGCTTGGCTTTCCAAAAGAAACCCCTGGTTGTCATTTATTTATTTTGCCTTGCTAAGACTCAAATTTGACACAAGGGCTTTGCAGAATTATAAACAAAACAATAACTAGGTGAGTTCTACTGAAATGAAAAGTTTCTGAGAAGGAACTTGGTCTGCTTTAAAACATGTTTTGTCCAAAATTATTTTGTCACCCAGATCCATCAGCATTTGCTGCAGATGAGCACAGCTCATGAGCAGGGTTATCCTTTGCCCTTCCCTGCTAATCATCAGCATCACCAGTTCTGTTGTCTCTCATCTTACAAGGAAAATGAGGCTATGACTGCACTGACTCTGTCCAAGTAACACCTTGTTGCTTTCCCCAAAACCACTTGTAGAATGCAAAGCACCCCCCTCCCAGGATCTCTGCGTGCCCTCTGACCAGCTGGCTCCTGCAGTAGGCAGCAGATGTGAAGTGTGGAGAGCCAAGGGGTTGAAATCTAGTAAAGAGGGAGACTGCTGCTGTCTTGTGCCCATGAACTGTGTCCTTGGGTCACTCCAGCCATGCTGCTGACCAGTGAAAGAAAATTACCTTCACAACACAGAGGTCTACAGACTTTCCTGATGGTGTGCAAATCACACAGTGTTTGGGGAAGACAGGGACTAGCAACCTTCTCTTTGGGTCGGAAGGGACCTTAAACTTCATCTAGTCTCAACCCCTGTGCCAAGGACAGGGAAGCCATTAACTAGACCAAGTTGCTCAAAGCCTCATCCAATCTGTTCTTGATTGTTCTGCACACTTCCAGGGTGCAGAAGATCAGTGTAGAGGTCTTGGTGGCTGATCAGACTACACAGTGTCACAGGTGGGACAGGGGAGAATACAGACCCAGGAGTATCTGGTATCTGGCCCTGAGGGAACGATGCTCTTGTGAGAAGGACGTTAATCCTGGGTACTTTGCTGCAGTGCTTCATGCTGTGCACAAAGCGACTGGCAAGCAAAGCACCAACAGAATGGCATCAAATTGATGTCAGAAAGGGGGAATAAGGAAAAGTTGGGGGTGTTTGGTTTCACTACAGCAGATGGGAAAGTAAATTAATATAAGGAATTTGGGAATTTAGACCGGAACCTTGACTGGACTTACCACCCATCTGGGCTGTCCTTCATCCATCCATCCCATCCCAGGATCTTCCATGAACCACCCATTCATCCGTTTATCTTCCTCTTCCTGCCTGCAGTAATTGTTGGCACGAGGCATTGCACAGAGGAAACCAGCTGCAGAGCACAATGTCAATTTGTGTCGGTACTAATTCCCCAGGAATGATGCTCCATGGTCCTACAGGCTTCCCAGTTGCCCTCTACGCTTTAACTGTTTGTGTGTAGCAGAGCAGCCACCTCAGCATTCCCATGGTGCAGGGCCTGCTCTCAGAGGAGCATCTGCTCCCCATTATACCAGGACACAGGGATGCAAGGAGGCTGGTGGTGAGGCCAGCAGAGCCTGGAGCAAGCAGAGAAGAGATGGAAGCAGAGAGGCAGGGTTTGGGTGCAGGCTGATAGGAGATATCCAGTGGGGAGAGGTGAGGACAGGAAAAAGAAGGGCTGTTTGCAGGAAAATAAGCAAGAGAGAGAGGAGCAAAGCATCAGCAGCTGCAGTGCTGGGAGCAGATGGAGCTGTGCTGTGCACGGGTGTCTTGAAGGGGTCCTCCAGGGAAAGATAGAGCTGAGAGAGGTAATAAGAGAGGCAGCAAGACCTGGTGCCCGTGTCCCTTGGAATGGGCGGTGCCCGTGTCCCTTGGAATGGGCGGTGCTAGCTCCCCAGCCTGGCAGGCTGCTCTGTCCCACGCTGTTTCTCAGCCCCACCAGCATTTTTCCAGCTGTGTCCCCTCTCCAGGGAAAACCCTGATTTCAGCAGGAAAATAGCAAGAGAGCACACTCCAAAGTGGTATGTTCATAGTAATTCACCCTTCACGCCCCTGGAACTACTGTGGGCAACAGGGGCTGGCATCCTGAAAGTGAGCCACACGTCATTCCCTTCAGGAATGAGGGAGACAGCATCCTGACCCAGGTGGTTATCCCATTCCTGTGGCACTGGGAGGCTGCCCTGATGCTGTGTCCAGTCAGGGAGGGCAGTAGAGGAGCTGGGTAGGGTCTAGTGGCCAGGACCATGGCAGGGATCAATGACAACACAGCAGGTCAGCTCTGTGTTGTGAGAAATTTTTCACTGCATTACCCAAGTGTGTCCCTGTGTTTCTGTAGCTTAGACTAGACTTGCAAGGGAGCTGAGCTGTTATTTATTTGAGGCAAATGTGAAGTATCTCAGTCCCTTTTCTCTGGGATCTATCCTCAGATGCCTCTTGATGCATCTTAAATCTGACCCAAAATGCTTCACACTGATGAGCTTGGAAAAGGGACCAGGTGCTCTGAGCTCATGAAGTGCTCTGTTTGGGCAAGTCACCAACAAATGTTTTTCTAGTGTGTTGGATCAAGGCACCTTTCTCTACTCTCCTCTCCCCTGCAGCACAGACCACATTGGGGTCAGCCTCACTGCTTCTGGTTGACAGGCTACATAAACCAGGGGAGTCCTCTGGAAACCAAATCCCCCAGGATTTAAGGAACACATGCTGAGAGAAGCTAGGGGGTGGTCTACATGCTGGAGCCTGTGAAGCAAAGTTTCCCCTTTGGAAATATATATACTGGTATATTCTTGTCTGGTCTCAGCATCATCACATGGCAGTAAGGTACAAATTTATTTTGTCACCCTCATGTTCTCTGCTGTTTGGTTCCCCTGGAAGCCCCTTGAATTTTGTGTGGCAAGGCTGGGAGAAGACACAGCAGCTGCCTTTGCTATTCTGTACACAGTTTTCTCCACACCTTCACATTCTTCTTCACATTCACTCCTTCCCTTTTCTCTCCAGCTTTTCTACAAGGGAAAGTCTTTCCAGTCTCCCTGTCAGAGGCTCAGCCAGACATACACAGACAGGAAAAGGTGCAGTTTTCAGAATCCTTGTAGGGAAAAGAAATGACTTAATGCTTAAATATCCTCCCTGCCATGTCGACACCTTCCTCCCCCCGACCTGGTGCATGTTGAGCGAGCAGCAGGGTACCCCAGGGAGCTCTGCTCCAGCTGCACGCTCATCAGCCATACGGGGAGCACGCAGCGGTGCTTCGCCACTAACGCTCGCCGTGTTTAATCACACATCTGTGGGTTCAAACAGACTTAGCCAGCGTGGGAAGGGATGCACCAGGTAGCAGCAGGTGACAGAAGTTGCTGATTCTGGTTAAACTGTGAAAAACTGATAAGCTAGGGACAGGAAAGAGGCAGTGCAATGGGGAGCAGGGAGCTATGGGCATCCTGGCCTGGGCAGATAGGGTAAAAAAACATCTATGTTTGTGTGTGCACCCATGTTCATATGGGAATATCCAGATGTTTGTACCACTTTGGTCACTGTAGGCTGTGCAGCCTGGGTCTGCCATGCTCCTACAGCCTGGCTCACACATGGGTTGGCAGTGCCTGAGCATGTGGATGATGTCTCCACACACAGAACAAACTCCAAACAGGTTTGGGCTGAGATGTTTGTGAAGCAGTCAGCACCGGCTGCAATGATCCCACGTGGGTGTATTGGGACAACAGTGTATTCCTATGTGTGACAGAGCTCTGTGTGGGCATTTGGAAGGAGGAGACCTTCAGTTTCATGTAGGTGTTTGCTGAGATCTGTGTCTGTGAGCTGTCATTTTCTTTATTTGTTTGCATGCACCAGCAAAAAAACAGTGAGCAGGGGTGTCATGTCTCGAGCACGGGGAAATGATGAAATGAAGTTTTGGAGCTTGGGCTCCTCTTCTTGCATGCACGTGTGTATGCTTGCTCTCCCTAATGACACGTGCATGTGTGCAAGGATCGTGTGTGTGCCCCACACACGTTCAACCAAATGCCTGCATGCAGGCTCCTCAGGAAGGAGGTGAGTGGGCTGTGGTCTCTGGCTGTTGGCCATGTTAGAGCCCGCATGGCACAAAGTCAGCTCAGAGCTGCCCCTCTCTCCTGTGTCCCTCCTGCCTCTCCTGCAGCTGAGGAGGGGGGGAAATGTCAGCCTGGTGCCAGAGCCAAGCACAGCTGGCACTGCCATGACCGGTGATGCTGCAGCTCATGAGCAGGTATTTAGGCAGTTCCCAGTAGTATCCCACGAGGTATCTCAAGCTGCATTTTACCCCAGAGCTGCTCCCCAGCATGGCCTGACCTTCACTCTGCCTCTGCTATCCCTGTCTCCAGTTCCACAGTGCCCTGAAGCCTCCTCTCCTCCTGCTTTTGAGCCTAGCTGGCAGCCTTCATGCTCTCCCATTTCCGAGTGTCTCCAGCCAGCCCCTTGCTGCCTCTTGCCCATCCCAGCTCACTCCCTTTTGGTCCCAGCCTACCCCATGTCTGATACACGGGGTGTCCTGGCTGGCAGCCACGCTGTGATGGCTGGTGGAGGGGACAGGTGGGGTTGCAGGCAGTCTCTGCTCTGCAGCATGGCACATTTTGGAGCTGCATTTGACTCCCTCAGTGGGAGGGAGGCGGACAAGGTAATGGCTGCTCTTTCAGGAACATGAGCATCCATCTGGTGTGCTGAGGGCACAGGGGGTTTGGCACCCAGGAGCTGGCTCTGCCACCATGTGTTGTGGAAGGGCCAGGTCTGAGCTCTGCCTGCAATGAAAAACTTGTCCTTCCCTCTGACCTTGGTGCTGAGCAGTCCCTGTGGAGCAACTGCATCCCTCAGTCCCTCTGCTCTGCAGCAGCTCTCCACATAGGCCAGGCACAATTTCCCGTCTCTTCCCAGGCTGTGTCATGCCCTGAACTGTGAGAGAAAATCTGAGGGACTGCTCTGGGCACTGCACCTTGTGCCATTTGCATCAGTGCAAAATGCGAGTGGAAGAGCATTTCATACATGAGGTGTGTTTGCAAATGACTACATATCAAACCAAAGGGTGAGGAGTCTGGAGAGGCACTGGAAATTCCCACCACAGTGCTGCAGGTCCTTGGGGGGGTTTGAAAGGGAAATGCAACAGCAAAATGGGAGGCACACAGCTGAGCTGACTAAGAAGGCTCTCCAGTGGGAGTAGAGCACATTTAGGTTTGCTATAAACCCTATTGAAAGAAAGAAGAGGATTTAGCATATTTCTCTGCTCTTCCCACTTCTCCAGTATTTGCCTCACTTTACCACTGCAACACTAGTTATATTTATTTCCCTCTTTTGTTGTTTAATAACTCTCTCTCTGTTTCCTTCAAACTTTGATTTTTGTTATTCTCTCAAACTGTGCCCAGAAACACAAGGTAAACGCACCCCTTGGATGCCAACACATCTCTGCAGATGCAGGAGTCTGCTGGAAAGTGTGTCCTTGGGAGGAGAACTCAGGGACACTGGGATGCCAGTATAACCTCAGTGTTACTGCTGACAGATGCACAGTTCATAGTCTGTCTTTTTAATGTGTGTCACTTTGGGATCTAAAAACCCAAACTGGTGAGTGGAAGTTGCCTTGTGCTGCAGTACCAGGGCACTTGCTTGAGTCCCAAGCAGAGCAGTAACTTTCCACCCCTGGATCTCCTCTCTGTGACTGCCTGGGGGAAGCTGGTGATCATGGCATGTCCTCATCCCACGGGATGTTTCCCAAATGCTGCTGTATGATGGATAGCAGCTGCTCCTGGTCTGGAACATGTTCTTGGGCCTACAAACTCTCCAGGATGCTGGGGGCAGGATGAAACCAGGACTTATAGCAGTCAGACATGAGGGTCAGGGTTGGCAGGAGAGAAGTTGGAGGGGTTTGAGCATCATCCTTTTCTTTGCATGGATTTATTCCAAAAGGACTCACCTACATCCCCACTACCTGCTGCTGCACAGACACTCAGCACTGTCCCAGCTGTAGAGCTGAAGCTGGAGTTTGAAGTAGGAAAGTCCAAGGCTGCTCCTTCACCCAAGAAGTCTTTGGAGCACAAGGGGGAAAGTTGCTAATGCATGGGACATGCAGAGTCCACAAGATGCCACACTGAATTTCCATCTCACAGAAGTACCAGAGGCATCAATAACTCCCCAAAGCCCTTGCAGCCCACTGCAGCCTGCAATCAGCATCAGGACACTTACACTGATCCCTTCCTCTTGCTGCTCCGCACCCTCCACCGCTCTGGATCCTCAAAGCTGAAACCGCGGCTCAGTTTCCCTGGCACCACGAACAACCAGGGCTTTGAGAATGACACACAGGTAAAAACACATCCGTGTGCTCACAGCCACTGCCCCAGCCCATCCCAGCCACAGCCCCAGCCCATCCCAGCCACTGCCCCAGCCCATCCCAGCCGCTGCCCCAGCCCATCCCAGCCGCTGCCCCAGCCCATCCCAGCCACTGTCCCAGCCCATTCCAGCAGCTGTCCCAGCCCGCTCCCGGCTCGGCAGCAGCCCACAGTGCCGGGAGCGCGCTGGGCAGCACAAACCATCTCTGCCCGCGGCCCCGCACGGCGGGAGCCCCCACGCCTGCTCAGCAGTCCCGGCTGCTCTTAGTTTCTCCCTACTGAAGAATTATGTAGCATGAAGAAGCAGGCTCCACCATCTTGAACTGGCAGTGAACTTTGCTTTCTACATATAAATACAGATAGCAATCACACCCCAATCAGCACACAAGCTTCAGGGCATCATCACGGCAACTCTAACTTTCCCATTACGATAATGTGATTTTCACTCAGTCTATAATATCACCAGCCATGAATAAAACAACTGGCTTTTTCTCTCTTTCTCTCTCCCTTCCCTCTCTCCCCCCTCCCTCCCTCTCCCTTTCTCTCTCCCCCTCTCTCAGATCACAGTCTTTGCATACTAATGATGGCTGAATAAGGCTTCCAGGGTGCGATCTCTGATGGATAGGGAGGTCAGGCTCTAGGTGGATCCTCGGTGCTCTCCAGTCCTCACACACACGGCTTCAGCTCTCTTTGACCTCCTGGGTATGTGGAACCTGACTGGACTGACAGACCTGGCTGAACAGACAGGCAGCCACTGGCTTCTTGTCCCATCTGCATCTTGCCCCTAGAGTGGGGTGGGGACATGCTGCAGTTTGTGTGGCTGGGTAGAGGGGATGTCCAGGACCCTGAAGCCTACCAGCCCCTGCTCGGCTCCCTGGAGCATCTCCATCTCAGCTCGAATGCTCTGGTGTGTGGGAAATGTGTCAAGCCGGGATTAATCCTGCCCCAGGGCACCCTCACCCCTGCTGCTCAGCCAAGCTGTTTGTCTAACCCCGTTCAGGTCTGCTGTCCCTGAGGATGTACGGAGGCTAGATCAGGGAAGCAATCTGACTGAAAACAACCCTACCACCACCACAAAACAAAAAAAGTAATACCCATAGGGATCAGGTACCTGATCCAATCCACTACAAAGAGCAGTGCAATTGCAGGGAATTGACTGGATTTTCCCACTGAGAGGCAGCTTGCTGGATCAGACCCATCCTCTTTTGGTTCCCAACATGATTAACAGCTACTGCAGAGGAGAAACCCCTTTTGCAGGCTTCTCAGGAATAACCCAGAGCAGGAGTTCCTGCTCATTTCAGCAGCTCCAAAACTGCAGCCTGATGAGTTTAAACCAGCCAGAAAGGGTTCATGACTGATTTTAGTAATTTCTGGCAGACTGAGTATCACTGTGTATATTCTGGTGCAACTGGGGCACCACTGTCCCTGCACTACATTCAGCCCTGCTCTGCATTCAGCCCCAGCAAACATCCCATGCCTGCTCTGCATGCCTCTAGCTGAAACTGGCACCCAGCTGTCACAGGAGTGGCATGGTAGGGAGCACTCCCATATGCGGGGTCTCAAGATATATCAGTTTGATTTTGTTTCCCATTCTCACTCCAGAAACTGTCACGACAAGGCACAGAACTGATCCAACATGCAAAGCCAAAGATCAATTCTCTTGCATCCTTCTCACACTTGTTGTCTGCTTTCAAAGTTTTCAGAAGTCTCTTGTTTGGGAGCAGTGGTGGAGCACCGTGAGGTTTTCTAACCCCAGACTCTGTCTCAGAGACAAAAGCATTGTTCCTTTAACTCCTCTCCACCCAGTGCTTTGCTTAGGATTATTATCTCATGTGGATAATTAATTCTCTTGAACATCAGCATCTGGCCCTGGGTGGGAGCTGTGCTTGAGACAGCAGCAGAGCACAGGATTGGGTTAAAAGGTGCTAGAACACCTGTTTGTGCCTTTTGTGTTCTTCCTCAAATCTATCAAGCAGGAGAGGGAAGGAGATGGAGTCCCTACTCTGCCTCAGAAAAGTGCCTGTGAGCAAGCTGCATTGTGGAAGGGACTGGTTCTCCTTTTTGCAAGATAAAGGGATGTATTGAGTACTAATTGCTCAAGTGGCTGTTGAAATGTCGTGTTCCTCATGAGCACTCCTTGCTGTGTCAGGAGAGTTGCAGGGTGAGTGTTGAGTTACTGGGGCCCTCCAAAGGCTGAAGCAGCAATAAAAGACATTAGGAGAAGATATGGGATAGGGTGGCACCTAGACTTTGCAGGGGCTGAAATTGTGGATGTTGTGTGTGCTTGCAAGTTTTGAGAGCTCAGAGGGGAAAAACAGGCAGGGAAACACAAAGGAGCAGCAACAGCCTGCATGGGGCAGACTCTGATGCTGTTAACCTATGCCAATTCCTCAGTGGGCTGTGGCTGACCTGGCAGGATGGTGCATGCAAAACCAGCCCTGCATGCCCTGAGCCTGAAAACACATGGCCAGGGGCTGCCACGTTCATGGCACTGCTGTGCAGCACTGCCACCACTCCTGACTGCTTTGCTGGAGAGCCACATGGAAGACTCAATCCCTGCAGCTTGTCTCAGGGACAGGATAAGCAGGGAAGGTGCATATTACAGACATTGGAACCTGGTTAATATGTGCCATGGGGTGGCAGACAGGGCATCTCTCAAAATGAAAGACTGGGACAGGCTAGCTGTTCACTCCTGCCTACGAGCACTCACGACTTGTAAGTGTCCTTATATAAATCAAGCTTCTTTCCCAGCTGATGGCTGTCCTTGCAAAGTAAGTGGCTTTGGGGATGGCTCTGTCTCTGCCATCTCTCAGATGTGATATAGGCTGATTTGGAAACTGTAATGGGTCCTGCTGCAAGCAGCCTGGAAGGTGCCCTCTGCAGATGAGAAAAGTGTGCTGGAGTGGTGTAGCCCAGAAACCTGTGCTGGCATCTATTGCATGTCCTTTCCCCACCCCCAGCAGTAGTCTGGGATATGCAATGCTTTGGAGTTACAGAGACAGGGAGGGATCAGTCCTCAGCTTTGCTGCTGCTTTTGCTTCTTCTCTAGCTGGAAAAGGCTCTCTTGCCTTCCCTAACATAAAGAGAAGAGCAGAGGTGCTCCAAAAACAAGTAGGCACCTGTGCCAACTGATCCCCGCACAGGGCTCACCCCACACAGCAGGCTACGAGTCCCCCGGTGGGTGACAGAGCCGGCTGAAATGGATGGGGCTGTAATGGAGGTACCTGCCGGCAGGGCTACCTGGGAGACGCTCTTATCTGTCATCTGATTTATCCAGGTTAAAAGGCTGCAATCAGTCACCAAGGTAGATTCATTCCCCAGTAAATAGTGCCCGAGGGCTTCCAGGACCTATTTTACTGCTAAGCACTCTCTTTCCAATGCTTGAATACCTTTGTTCCCGATGGAGCTGTTGCTGGCTGATATATATATGATATGGGGAGTCCCGGTGACTTTTTTATTTTTGCTCTGTACAGCTCCTGGCCTTGTCTCGGCTCTGTCGGGCTGCACGATGAATTATCTGTCCAAGGCTTTCTCGCGTCTGGGGGCAAATCCAGCCGAGACTGCTCTCGGCTGCCGGGAGAGCTGTCTCCATGAATCAGCTCTGCCTGAAGCCTGGGCGATTGGCACAGCAGGACGAGAGGTTTGGAGGGGAGGGAAGTGATGCTCCCAGTGCTGGTGGGCTGGCCCAGGTTTTGGGCTGGGGGCTGGGAAGGACCAACCTCTCCTGCCCTTGCTTCTGTCTCTGGGCACTTTGTGATGGGTGACAGAGCTGAGCTGAGGGACAGTTACATGCTCTGGTGCCCAAACAGTTGCTTTCTCCGGTGACTTTTTCCTGCTGGTTCTGCCTAGAGCCTGTCCCCTGTCACAGGTAAGCCCTTTCCAGGTTTGGATACCTCTGAGGTCAGGTACTCTGAGGTACCTCTCAAGCTGTGAAGAGCAGTGACTGACATTTCTCAGACACTGGTACCTGGACCCCAGTGATCCCCAGAAAAAGGACCCTCTCTGTCCTCTGGGGTTCAACTGTCGCCTCTCATGACATCTGATTTCTTCTGAGCACTGAGGTCCCCTGCCCTGCCCCTGCTCTTTGGGGGCATGTTTATATTTGACTTGGTGGTGGAGAAGAGGAAATCTCTATCAAGAAGGCTGTGGAAACAATAGCAGTTTCTATCCTCATTTTAATGTTTTACTTATTTTTTTCATCCTGGTCGAACCCGAAACCAGATTCCCCAAACTGCTGGCAGGGGGCTGCCATCCCCATCCAAACTCCAGGTGCTACATGCTTCCCCATCCCAAAGGACAGAGGAAAAGCTCCATCCTGCTCCCTCCTCTGGGGGGAGAACAGGAGCCCTTGTCTACTACACCCTGTTCTTATGTACCTTCAAGCACTTGCTGTGCAAACATTTGAGGTTTGACTGCTTTTATTCCTTTTCCTGCCTTTGACAAACCTCTTATGTAGTTTATCATCCCAAATCGGTTTGTTAACTTCCTCCTGCTCTTCCCCTCCCCTCCCACTCCTCCTCCCACTAATTGGAGTGAAGGACTAATGGAGTATTACTGTGAGGGACTAGGCAAGCTTCCCAAAGTGCTTACCTAAGAGGAGAGCACTTTGACTAATAGATGTGCATTAAGGCTGTGCATCCTCTTGTCCTGAGAGTGGGAGGAGGGGGCCAAGAGTACAGAGCAGAGCTCCAGAAACTGGTATCACTGGCTCTCTCCAGATATCCAGAGTGTACAGTTAAACCTCAGATTCACCCTTAGGGATGGGTTTCAGATCTAACTTGCCCTTTGGTAACATCTCAGCCAGGTGGATTTGACTCATAGTAAGTGCAACACAGTCCTTTGCCAATTACAGATATCAGCTTTCCTGCTTGGGCAGAAGAGGACTTTTTCCCCATGCTATGTTTGTACAGCACCCAGCATAGGAGGGCTCCTTCAGTTCCCCAGGGGATGTTTTGCAGTGCCTGCACCAATACTTTGAATACTGGATCACCCCAAGCTGCCCTGGGACAGCCAGAAGGAGAGCAGGAGGGGTCTGTTTGGAGGCACAGAGCACTTCAGGAGCTGCTGTATACATAGACCTTCCATCCATGAAAGCCATGAGAGTTTTTTTCCTGCTAGTCATTTGGCTTTGAGGCCTCCTATGCATTTTCCAGGGGCCATACCCAGCACTGGAAGAGGGTTTGAAGCTGGAACTATGCAGAATGACATAACCTGAACTTTGGAGATGCACTGGGATGATAGGCAGTGATGATCAATATGCACCTCTATCCTTGCTCCTGCAATTTGGTTTCTGAACCCATGCTAGGGTGCAGAACCAGTTAGATCAGCCTGATGACCATCACCAACGTCATCTGCAACCTTCAAGTGTTTTGTAGCTCAATCCTCTGGACACCTGGAGGGCATCATACTGACATTTAAACATTGTAAATGGCAGTAGTGCTCAAAAGCACCAGGAGAAAGGTCAAGTGCTTCAATAAGAGGTGGGCAGGCGTGGGTCTGCACATGGGTCTTTGTTGGTGAAGTGTGTAAAGACATCTTATCTTGGGAGAGAGGTAGCAAATGTAGCTGGATGCAAACTGGGGGTGGGCAGGGTGGATGGGAGAAGACAAAAAAATGGAGAGGAGTGAGCTGTGGCTGTCATGGGCCTTTGGGGTGGGAGAAGGCATTTCCAGAAGCTAGGTTTGGAGAAGTAAACCATGATTTTATGAAATCACCACTTTTATGGTGGTTCAGTGGACTCCTGATGACTGGGTCTGGCGATAGCATCAGGGGACAGTTTACAACATATTTCTGAGGCACTTTGTTTCACCTGGGAACATGCAACTTGCTAAGTGGATACAGGATGTTCATGTGGCCAGCCCTACCTTTGGTTCGCTTGGGCTCTCCAGGTGTCCCAGATTTCTCTCTGCCACTGCTTACTGGGAGTCACTCTTAGGGTATCTGACCTCTCAGCAATCTCACCTAGGTAAGTGCTGGCTCTTTGGAGAGCTCTTGTGTGTTCCTGGCTTTGCTCCCTGATTAGCAGTAGCACTAAAACAGGAGAGATGTAGTGATAAACACAGGACAGGTTAAACTTGTCCTGCTTCACTCCCTAAAGTCAGCACCTGCTGAGACGTCAAACTCCTGATATTCTTCATCAGAATGCTTCAGGAGGAAACTTGGCCAGACTGAGCCTGAGCACCTGGAGCCTATGGTAAGTGATGGAAATGTCTCTGTGCATCTCATTCGTCTCCTCTTGCGCTGGGCAAGGGCACGAAATTCACAAGTGCAGACACTGATACGAGAACTGAGTTTGGCCCAGCTGCAGCATGGATTGCAGTTTGTGTCTCTGGCTCTCAGGTCCAGGCTTTCAAGCACTGGTACCTGACACAATGTGTGCTGGGAGAATGAGGAATCCACCACAGCAAGAAAAGCATTCTCAGGACAACTGCCTATGTGAACCTAAAGATGAGGGGCAGGGATCAAACACCTTCCTGATAGAGGGAGGGGGGTTGTCATGATCCCGGCCACACCCGTGGATCCTTCAATCTCTTTATGTGAACACTGGGGAGGAGGAGTATCAGAGCTCCCCATGAGCTGGACACTGCTCCCTGCCTGCCCCAGGGAAGGCACAATGAGCGGCCACAGCGCGGGGTCACTCGGCAGTGCTCCCATCAGGGAGGAAGCCTTCCTGTGCCCCGGCAA
This sequence comes from Notiomystis cincta, assembly GCA_013398075.1. Classification (NCBI taxonomy): domain Eukaryota; kingdom Metazoa; phylum Chordata; class Aves; order Passeriformes; family Notiomystidae; genus Notiomystis; species Notiomystis cincta. The sequence goes on from VZRX01013853.1 coordinate 17,961, forward strand.
ACCCCTAGTGAAAGACAATCAGGCTCGCTGTCACCGAGCTAATTCCGATGGCATAAAAGCAGTAATGAAATTCACGGCAGGATTAGCCTCTCCATCCAATGGGCCGGCGCCGCAGTGACATATCGTGCTTCTTGCCCGAATGTAACACACCATCTAATTTACGTCGTGTAGCGAGCGGGAATGAAATGTTCATAAAGAATTGCTGAATCTTGTCACCTTAACTGCGGCCCCGGGCTCTGAGGCATCTGTCAGGGAGAGGAGAGCGGAGAAGGAGGCTCCTGCCTTGCAAAGCTGCGACCAGGGCTTTGGGAAAGGGGAGATGGCTGCATTAATCTTCTGGGTCTGTGCAATGGAGATGTAGCACGTGGGGATGAAGACTCTAGGCTGGAGGAGGGGGGCTGTAGAGCTCCCTTACATGTGCATGCTGTACTGAGTGGTGCCAGCATCAAGAAAGGGGCTGTTAGAGCTTCCCCACTCAGAGAACTGCATGAAAATGGACCTGTGGTGGCATGGAAATAAGGGGCAGCATCCTTGGAGATATACATGCTCACAACAGAACACAAGTTCCCAAATTCCATTTTGGGTCCCACGTGCAGGTACACATTATTCAACAACTGCAGGTGTTCACCTGTGTGGGGAAGCCATGTGCACAACCTTTTGGCTGTGGCTTGGCAGCCCTGTTCCCCCTCCCTTCCCCAAATGTTTATTTGCAGTTAATTTTCATGGATCCTAATGGCTCAGATCCTGCTAGGGGGGATTGTGCTTGCCTCTTCAGTCAGAAAGTTTGCAGAAAAAAATAGCCCTTTCCTGTTGTGTTTGGAGTAATAGCGTCTTGGTGTCCGGAGGGGAGTTGGCAAGGAAACAGGGAAGTTTATTAAGAGTAAGAGATTGAATTCCACTGGGTTTAATTGGAAGTGCTTGAGCAAACAGGGGAGGGAGTCGTCCAGTCCAGCTCTCTGGAAGCAGCAGTTTTAGCCCCAGGCTTCATGCCCATGGAGCTGACTAGTGCCAGGGCCACCTTATCCTCTTGACTGCTGGGGAAGCTGCAGAGTCTGGCTTGTCTTCTTCCTTGGGGTCATCTGTGCACCTCAACCTTGGCTTCCTATTCCATCAGTTGCTAGGATCCTACATGGGATCTGGAAATGCTGGGTCAGGAAGGATGCAACTTTGAAGTGTCTGGGAAGATGCAGTATTTGGGTCTGTATTTTACTTTGGAAGCTGGTTTAGGTCACAAAGTGTGCAAGTGAGGCATAGGTCCTGTCCCTCCTGTGCTGCCCAGTCCTCTTCCATGAAAATCCGGCTTTCCTCCCTTGACAGGGACACCACAGCTCCAGGCTGGGACTCAGCAGCAGCTGGCTGGGCTGCAGGTATTGGGTATGCAATTTATGACTGTGATATGCTTTGGGAGAGTAACCTAAACAAAAGAGACCTGCTCTGCTTTCCTATTTTAAAGCCAAAATGAAGAAAATCCACTTTTGGATCCTAATCCCCACACCATTCTCCAGGGCACAGAAAAGTCTCCAAGTCAGATTCCCATGGATGAAACCATCTGCCTGCCTTGGGCTGGTCTGAATGCTGCCTGCAGAATGATCTGCAGCACCTTTGTGCCTCCTCTGCACTGATAATCACAGGTATGCAAAGCAATATGGAAATGTGCCTTTGTGGTTGCAAAAGGAGCTGAATGCCAAAAGTCTGATTCCCTCCCAAAAAAGCCTCCCCTTCAAGACCTTCTCCTGCACCACACAGAGTTGAAAGAGGCATCAAGTATTTTGCTTGCAGATGAAGGTAAATGGGAGCTCAGACATTTGTTTTGCCTTGAATTCAGCTGATCGCTCTGCTAAAAAATTCAAAATTAAAGAACAATAAATAATTTATTACTTTATTTACTTTAATTCAATAAATTGCTTCCCCACAAATTAAGATATATTGCTTCAAATTAAATGTTTCATTAAATCTGAGATTAAACTTTTGGAGGCTGGGGAAAGTAAGACTTTTTAATTTGTCTGAAAACATGAAAACTGCCATTTCCCATTGCTTTAATTGCAAACTCTAGAACCAAAGTGACACAAATTTTACAGAACATGGTTGTGCTGGTTTGGTCTCTGCTCCCACTCCTCTGGGACATCAGTGGGTTTCTCTTTCTGACTCTCCTAGGGTGACCCATGGCTGCAGATTTCCAGCTGCAAATCCAAACAGAGAATGTCTCTAATCCCAACCAAAACTCACACAAATGTCCTCTAACTGAAGCACTTTGTGTCTTCCAGACTTTACAGAGTCTTGTTTCTCCATACCCTTGCTTTATGGGTGAAATTGTAAAAGTGGCTGGCTGTACTCCAGCCATACTCTATGCTCTTTGTTTCAAATATTTATGTTAAATACATGTATGATGATTTTATATATATTTATATATTTAATTTTCTTTTGGTTGATGTCCTGTGCTGGGACTCTTGAAGGCAGGATTTCAGCCATATGCTATTTCCAGTCTCTGAATATGGCCTTCACTTCTAATGAACATGAGATAAAACCTCATGTCTGTTTTCTGGTGGTTTTATACATGCAGAGCTCTTCTACAGCTTTTCACCAGTATGATGGCCTAGCCACAGAGATGAATGGGACAGGCAGACTTACAAATGTGGGAATTTATGTAGACTGAAGTGAAGGAGTTTAGTAGTTTCCTGGGCAGTGATTGTCTTGGTAGTGTACCTCGCATGATTGACTCTGCCACAAAGTGGGATCTCTGGGGCCTGTGTGGCTGCTGGATGTTAGTATCGGCTTTTGTAATTTATTAGGGACTGCTGAAGGAATTTCCAGCTAGTTCAGCACATGCCTCCCCAGGTACTCATGCACCTGTGCACCAATACAGCCACTGCAGAGCACCTCAGTGCTCTGTGACAAAATCTGTGCTGCTCAGTTTAGGAACAACCTGCACAAACACAGTTGCAGGAGCAAATAATTGCTAAAGGGCTTCTATTTTTGCCCCTCAGACTCTGCAAACAGATGAACTGTAGGTGCTGTGAAACAGTGCTGGAGGAATTCTCCCTTGCTTGTCTAACCCCAAAGGTTGGAAGGCTTCGAATGACAGAAGTGCTCAAAGTAGTTGCTTGTGACTTTACCCTTTCTGGTGTCCTCTTCTCCCATGGCTGCAGGCTCACATCTCTGGGTCCTTCATTGGAATGGTATTTGCTGCAGGTTTGCAAAACTGGTCATCTTTCACAGGAAGGTTAGAGCAGCAAAAAGAGTGTCTGAGATATTGGGTGATGGAGGGAGAAGGCCTTGTGACACCTACTCTGGGCTGCTCTGAAGAGGTTTGTTAGGAACTGGGGCAGAGACAAGGCTGTGTGCTTCATTTCCCTTTGGGTTTAAAAGATTTTCCTAGAGGGAAATCTTTCCTGTGAGGGCCTTTTTGCTTTCAAGAGAGGTGTCCCTCTAGGGAGTATTTTCAAGGGCTGGGAAAATCTCCTTTTCTGAGTTCTCCTTTAGGCACAAAATGGCAGGGAAATGCCCCGTGAGGAATGGGGTGCACGTGAATGAGGGGGTTAACTCTGCAGGCAGGATCCCAAACTCCTCCTCTCAGCAGTGAATGATGCTGGAGAAGCAACCTCTAAGAACTACATGTCTGTCAGCTCCTGGAACTCAGGTCACTCTTGGACTTGTTGGGTCTATGGCAGAGGGCAATTGCTTTTGGATCTATGAATTGTAATGTCCCTCTGTGATACAGAGAAAGGCACAGTCACTGCAGCAAGTGGGCTTTTGCCAGGAAAACTCGCTTATGTACTTACCATGTAAGTCAAGAGTATTTACAGGAGATCTTGCTGCCTGTAACTTAAAGCTTTAGCGAAACAAATTGGAATTGCCTTCTGGAGGCCATTGTTATAAATTACAGCCCCAACATCTGTCCACATCTGCAATGTCTAGACAAGCCGTCTCGGCTAGAAGAGCGAGCGTGGGGGGTGCTGTGATCACTGTGGAGAGGGGAAGCAGGGGGTTTATGCTGGGGCTTGTGCCAAGCACCCTGGCTCATGCTGCCCCTCTGCTTTTGAGCATGATGCTCAAAGCAGGGCCCATCCCAGCCTGCCCAGGAAGGACCTCAGGGGCATCCAAGGTAGGAAGAGAAACATCTGCCTTCCCCCATTGCCAGCAACAAATTTGGCCCTTGGAAGTCTTGACTGCTGTTGCCTCATTTAATGCATGTTGAAGGATGTGAGGGAAGGCAACACCTTCAGCCAGGCTTGTTCCTGGCTCTCCCTGGCCCCGGTGCAGCACTTGCGATAAAGAGGCCAGGCCCGTCAGCCGAACGATTGTATTTTTTTTACAGTTCCTAGCGCAAACCTTCTCATTTATATGTAAAGTAGCCATTAGTCATAGCTCTGTTCCCTCACACTGCCTGATGTACAATCACATTTTGCAGTGGATGAATCTTTCCACACAGCTGCTCTGCTATGAATAATCCGTTGCTGGGCCCATAAATCAGAAAAAAATCATGCACCTCCTTTGCCTGATCCTTACACAAAGTCATATATTTTACATGAGGACAAACTAAATATTCATGAGGCTTTAAAGGGCTGTTCTGACTACAAGGTACTTGTTGGGGTTGTTTTTGTTCTGTCCAGTAAGGTTTGGTGTTTTGGGTTTGTTTTTTGTCCTCATAAGAAGAAATCTTTCTTTCCCCTTTGCCACCCTTCAGACAGCAGCACTGAGCTCCCAGCAATGCTCCTCTGGACTCGCGTGTGCAGAAGGACTGATGAATTTGTCATTGCTGCTGTCTCAAGGACAGGCAGATGGAAGGTGCTGCAAACACCAAAGGACACATCCCAGGGGAGGTGGCAAGGCCTCCAAGAGTGAAGAAGCTGCTTTAAGGGTAAAGAGGCTCTTCCAGACCTGTGCTGGGGGCACCTGGCTGGCTGGGAGTCGGGGTGCAGGTTTCTCTATGTGCCTCAGCCTGGCGCTCCACACCAGGGCCACTGGCAAGACCACAGAGACTGGGAAGGCTGCTGACAGTGGCTACAGTACCTGTTCAAGAATGTTGTCACCCTGATTTCTTTTCATGCATTTTTTAAACAAAGCACCTACAGAATCTATGGAGAGGACTGGGACCAGGGCTTCAGGATCTTCTACTTCCCAGTGGCCAAGTGAAGCTGGTGGGGAAACAGCACCATGCAGCCACAGTGGTAAGATGGGAAACTGGGAAATGAGCTCAGGTTTAATCTGCTTAGGATCCTGTAATGATCCCAAACTCTCAGGATCTGGCCTGCCCAAGACACTCTGCCTTGGCCACCCAGATCCAGTGATGATGCTATTCATGTAGGGAAGGGTCTTAACATCCAGGAGGGTCAGAAGACCCTAACAAGTGTGCAGACAAGAGGCTTTCCACCTTCTGTTTGCTGATTAGCAGCTCTCAATAATTGAGAGGGACCAGTCCTTCCCTGCCCTGGTCCCACCTGCCCTTTACAGTAGCTTTGCCGTTTGTGTGGTCACAAAAAAAAGCCAGTTTGACTTACCAGCAAAGTGTTCTGTTTATATTTCCTGAGCACAATTTTCCTGCCACTATAGTGAACTAAAACAGCTCAGTGTGCTAGCAGACAGGTTTTGGAGCCAGCAGCAGGCAAGAGGACGGAACGTGGCTGTCAGAGACAGGAGGATGCAGCTCCCCTTTTCAGCAGTGCAAGGGATACAATCAGCTCAGCCTGTAATGTTAATCTACAGCCTACACTACTGTGGTTTCTCTGCACACAAGCCTTTCTCTCTGGTCATCCCCTCCATACGTGCAGCCTTGCACATCTCCTTATACCAGGTAATGAGTACTGTCCTGCTCAGTCAACATAATTCATACTCTGTGGTCTTGGCCTCTCTCCCTTTGCTCTTGCATGACTGAGTGTCCTTTTGTCCTAAAAAGCCCCTTTGCCCACAAGCTGCAGGGAGCCATTCTGCCCTTGGTTTCCCTGGGCCATTGCACACCAAGCCCCTTTAGCTGAGATGCCAGAGCCCCGTGTGAAACACGCCACCACCATGGATAAGCTGGGCTGGAGAGGCTGAGCTGAGCCACTGGGATGTTTCTGGGTGCTGGAGTCCTTGCCACCTTCTCACAAGCTCTTATGCTCTCAGAGATTGCCTGTGTTCTCACCACTGTGAAACACAGCCCCAGTAGCAGCTGCTGCCACTGCTGCAGCCAGGTTCTTGCAGGACAAAGGGAACAACAAAAGATTCTTCCACCAGAGAACTCCCTTCTTTTCACTTCCCTTCCTTTCTGCTCCAACTTGGAAAGAATGAAGCCAAGGCACTGCCAAAGTAGAGGAAAACAAGGCCAAGCACACACAGATGGTGACTCCACAAATTTAATTTAAAATCATCCTTTATTATTCAAAATATTAAAATTCAGGCAATAATGCCCAAAGGAACTGCACTGATTAAAGTTCCCTAATGTTTCATGGCCAAATCTTGCTGCTTCCACCAAGGGTCACTGGGACAAGAAGTGAAACCCCTCTGGAGTGCAGAGAAAGGTAGGGCTGTACCTGCTGTAGATGGCTTAACCAGTTACTTACTGACCCAATCAGCTTCACTTGAAGCAAAGCACCAGCTGTTCCTTACCCAATTAATGACTGCCACAGCAAATTAACATGGCGTTACACCAGGCGTGGATGTGGCCCGCAGAGTCCAGAATGCACAGAGCAATATGCTATTGCAAAAATAATCACAGTAATATCTTTACTGTTAGGTAGCATCCTTCATCTGGAAGGATGGTGAGGTCCCTGAGCACTGTATGGCTCGTTTCATGCAACGTGCTCTGCAGTGAGGGGGTGGAGGGTGGGAGGGGGGGTATGGCTGCTGTTTCAGGGAAAGTGAAGAGGAGCTGGTCAGGGCAGCTCTGCTGTGGCAGAGACAGCACTGACTACACATTTCCACTTCCTGCAATCCAAACAAATAATTGTTTGTTTGCTGGTAAATCTGTTGAAGCGTGCCTTCTCCCTGCCTTGCACACCACAGACTTTCTCTTCACCTGCTGTGGGATGTGACACCTTGGTGGTGTCACAGCTGGGTGTGCTGACCACTCTCACCTCTGGCCACAGAGGACATAGCAAGCTGGTGGGTGCAGAGCTGGCCAGCCAGCTGCAGGGAGCATCCCACAGTGGGAAGGGGCCACAAGGGTGGGCTGCAGATGCAGAGATCCAGCTGAGGTTCACACAACAAGGTGTTACTCCACACTCAGTGCTGCTGGACCAAGTGCTGCTTCTCTGAGTCCTTCCTTCCTCACTCTGTGCTGTGGTAGAGGCTCCTGCCCTGCCCCTCTGCAGAGGTTCTGCATTGATGGCAGTGGGGCAGAATAGCCCAGCCATTATCTTCTACCATCAAGTTTAAGCCCAGCACCTAAACACTCATTAGTTTGGCTCCACATAGTTCAGGGACATTAATCCCCTATAAGTTACAGTCCAGACAGATCAATCAGCCTGGAGGGCTTTGGGACACTGGTGTCTACTGCTGAAGCATTTCACTTTCCAATTTTCCAACAATTAGGCCAGCATCAGATATTATTGACAAATAAACCATGCAAGCAAAGCCCTGAGCCTGCCACACTGCTACCAGGAGGATCCATTTACACCCCAAGCCAGCTGCAGGATGCCTGGAGGGAGGAGACAAGGAAGAGCCCTGCCTCAAGCACCAGCAGCCCCTGGTTGCCTTCACTACTGTTACAGGAGCCCTTCCTTTGTAATTATAGGATTCCCTCATTATAATTACTGTTATTTATATAATCATGGTGAGTGTTTTCAGTGCTGTCAGCAGTCTGGAAAGTGCCCAGCCCCACTAGAGCCAAGCATTTCAGGCATTTCACTGCTAAGAGTCTGGGCTTAAAGTATGATGGCCAAGAGCATGGCTGGGCCAGGCCAAGAATGGCAGCCTCTTGTCCTGGTGACATGGAAGCTTTATCTGAAAGATTTCTATGCCCTGGGATTGCAGAGGGAGAACATCAGATTATCTCTTCCTCTCTCTCTTAGACCACTGCTCTGGGAGTGCAGATCATGCCAGCATCACACCCTGCAAAGGCTGACATTCCCTGTCACCTCTGCTGGGTCACTGGCTGCAGGAGACACTCCTGGCACTGGATCACGAGGCACCACCGAGGTCACATGTCCCTGGGAGGCATCCAGTAATGGGCACATTCTCTGCATCCTCTGCTTTCTCTCTGATCATCTTGTCTGAAAATCTGGAGGAGATGGAGTGTTTAGGGAAAATGAGGGAAGGCACTGCTAGTCAGGAGATACTGGTTTTGTACCTGCTTGAAGCTGCACTTTTGTTTCTGTGTCAAACACAGGAATGAAAAGAGTGGGTTAGAGCTACAAATGGGCAAGCAAGTGCTGATGTTTGAGCCTGGCTTCTTTGCATTTAAATAGGAAGAAATTCAGGGTATCTCGCTTTAAATGCAGAGCCAAATACATAAATGCAGCAAGGAAAAGAACCTGAGTGTTTTACTAGATGACAAACTGGCTAGAAATCAGTGTTGTGATTGCCACAGAGAGGTAAAAACTTATCAAGGTCTTACAGTTGGTATTAAAACCACAGGAAGTAATTCCTCTCTGCTGCTTCATATGAGGCAGCTTCGGTTTTTGGGCACTGTGAAAAATGTAGGAAAACTGGAGAGAGATGAGACAAATTTAATAAAGAGGTTTAGAAGCAATGGCTGCCACGTGAGCTGGTCTTGTAGAGTGTGCAAGAGAAACAGAGGGAATATGGCAAATATTCTCCTGTCTATGTGCAGCTGCTAGTCAAGGAATGCTGACCAGTTCTTTTTTCTCTTTGCTGCTCAGTACAGCAAAGAAAACTTGGTTCAATTTTCAGGGAAAAGTGATCTAGCGACATTATTAGAAAAAGGGCACCAAACCATCATGGGAGGCTTTTCACGTACGGAATGGTTCAAACAAACCTCTCTCAAGAATGATGTCAGCCCACTTGATCCATTCCAGGGAAGCAAATTTTCCTGTTTCGCGTCCCCTGTGGACCTTCGGAGCGGTGACTCGGAAGTCACGGGGCGTTTTTGGCAGGCGCGGAGGGTGCGGCAGCGCAGGGCGCTCAGGGCAGCAGCTCTGGCAGCAGCAGAGCCAACACCGGCACTGCCGCGGAGCAGCCCAGCCCTGCGGGGCGGCCTGAGAGCGCGGGGCTGTGACTCGGGAGCCAGCCGTGCCTCCCGCCCCGGGGCAGGTCTGCAGCTGGACAGTGCGCTGTAGGACGCGCCCCCTCCTTTCCTCCCCTCGCCCGCCCAGAGCGGCCGCGTCCACCGCATCCCTGCCCGCGCCTCGCACCGTCACGGCCCCACGATACTACAACTCCCGTCGGCCCCCTGCACGGCACACAACGCCTGCGCCGGCCGGTTCCCAGCGTGCCCTCGATTCCGGAGCCTGCCGGGAGTTGTAGTTTTATCTGGCGGGTCGGACCCTTGCCAGGGACTCGGCCGGGGACTCCATTTCCCGTGGGCCTGCGGAGCCGCGCGTGCGCCGTGGGGGGAGCAGTGGGAGGAGGGGGGGCTGCAGGTGCCACCTGGGAGCGGGAGAAGTTACACTGGAGTGAGGCAGGACCTGGCAGGGGGGCCCGCAGGCAGCGGCAGGCTTTGCGCGTGTAATTCCTGAGGGTTTTTTCTTTATTTGTGCACCTTAGACCATCCTTCTGCACTGCTCTCCATCCCTCTGCGATTTCGTTTTCCCCCCCACACTACTGCGGGGTCTTTGAATCCTGGCACTCGAGTGTTTCACCTGCTGCTGCAGCAGTGTACAGTGAGAGCGATGCGGGGAGCACGTACAGTGTTCAGGGCTGTGAGCTGGCCTTTGGTAGGGAGCACAGTACTGGCATCCAAGATGCTCTTCAAATATGGCTAATTTCCATAGATTTGAGGCATTGTGCACCCAAGCTGTAGTTTCATTCTCCTTTTCTTCTTCTGTTGATATTTCTAAGCCTTTTGGCCAGAAATGTGGAATTTAGAAATGAAAACAAAGTGTTGCCAACTAAATTGAACGTAAATTTCAGGTGCCCCAAACTCTTCTTTCCCTAAGGGTATAATTTAAATGACTGGCAACACTTGTTAAAAGTTTGTCTTGGATTAGTGCTTTTAGTGGCAGAACATATGCCCAAAATGAAATTGAGGAAACACTAGTTGCAAATTTTAATGTTTAATTGAGCTTTGAAACGCTTGTTTGGCTTTTGGTTTTTGATCTGGAAGAACTTGTTTCTATCTTGAGACTTTTTGGCCTGTGTGCCAGTAGTCTCCAAGTTTGTCAGATTTATAGAGTCTCAGCTCAGTGAAGTGGAAAAATGCTGTGGACACCTAAATAAGAAAGGTAGCAATTAGTAATAATGAATGGCCCTCTTTGGTGTGGGATTGGCCGAAGGAGTGTCCCAGATCCTGCTGCACTTGTGTTTGGCCACGCTTGGTAATTACAAGCTGCCTCCAGATAGCGAGTTTCACATCCCGAAAAGTTTCTGCTGCAACATTCTTGTCTGCTGCCAGGCAGCATTGTGAACGTGCTACCTTGGCTTCTCAAACATTACCTTTTTAGTCTCTGTGCTAAGATTCTCTTTCAAGGGCTTAGTCCAGGTGCTTTGAGATCATGTGTAAGACTGGGCCTGGAGGCCGAGGGACTCCCTGTCCATCCTGCAGCTGGCAGTGTCCCACCCAAACAGTAGAGCTCCCTGACAGAGAGGCATGACCATGAGAGGAAGCTGCTCTTCTGGGAGATGCGTCTGTTAAGAGCACCAAATAAAGGGAAGAATTACCAAGACCAGGCTGCACTGAGAGCTAAAAGCTCTTTCATGTTCTTTCATGTTTTATTAAAATGAACCTTGTATGCAAAATGCGTGTAAAACATGCCGTGGAAGATGTGGCTTCCCTCTGTCCACTTTGAACTTTGTAGGGTATTTTTGCTTACAGGTTGTGTGTAGAATAAGCAAAGGTTTTATTAAGCACATCTCAGGCTTTTGCATTCCTGCACATGCCAGAACGTGGCTCTTACTTTAATTCTGCTGATGAAGTGTCAGATTTGGAGGGGTCACCTGGTGTTGCCGGAAGGGTGGCACAGATGATACATCGGGATACATAAGGTATCCCTTGCAAGTATCCTCTTGGAAATGCCTTTTCTGTGCCTTGGAGCACTCAGGCACTGCAGTCATGGCACTGGTACAGTTATGCACAGAGGTAGCAGATCAGCTCGTGCATCCTCTCAGCTAATGCTGAATCATTCACCACGGATTACCTTGTCCATCTGAGTGCGAGATATGCTTCATTTGTATCTTCCTTGTTAGGTGGCTCACAGTTTGGCTTGAGGTGGGCTTTGCTATTAATTATTGATTTTCCCTGAGAGCTTCCTAGGAGCATTGTAGGTAAATATTCGAATATGTTTTGGAGGTATGAAGCCTGTTATCAAAGGCAGGAGAGACAGTTTTGGTTTTGATATGTGTTGGGGGTAGGTTTCATTTCATATTGAAAAGCAGCCCTCTAGGTGGTTGTTTGTGCTTCTCTAGAAAATACTTTTTTCCACTTTAAAATGTCAGTACTTAATTATTTGACATTGACTTTGAGCAGCTCTCTTGAATCACAAGGTATCAGGCAAGATGGACCTGGTGATTTGATTTTCATTTTAATGTCCAACTCTAACAGAAAAATGTCATGGGGAAGCTTCATCCAGTGCTAATATTATGAATGAAATTATTTTGTGGTAAAGCATCTGTATTTGATGCTTTGAAAGACAAACAGTACTCTGTTGTTTTGCTGTATGCTCATGTCTGTGCAACTTTTGGATGGGAGTAGAAGGCAGCTGCCTTCTCACTGGCTGCTGCTGGCTGGATTAGGTGCCAAGGAAGCAGGATTGCATTTAACTGATATGTGCTACCAGTTTCCTGCTTATCTGTGGTCAGGTACAATATGTATAATCTAATACTTTAAAGTTTAAGTAATTAATTTAATTTCATTTGCCTATTCAATTTACCTCTATGTCTTAATAAGGCCTAATTTATTCCTGATATTAAATTGCTGTGTATTAACACTACACAGTACTCACCAACTGCTCACAGGGGAAGACTGTTTTTGCTGGTGAATGAGTGTCTTGTGTCATGTGTTCTGCATGTCATCTTTCAAAAGTTTTGTTGTTTTGGTTTTTTGTATTTTTTTTTTTAAATGAAAGATGGTTCATAGATTGAAAATACAAGCTTTTAAATTATATAGTCCAGTGTTCTGCAGCTACAGCAAGGATTTTACTAGAATGGAATCTTTCTTAGTTCACTTCAGCCTCTTTTCTTTTTTGTACAGTACTATTGATGAAAGTACACTCTTTTTAAAGTACAGTGTGTGAGAAACTGACTCACAAGCTAAAGAGAGGAGTGAACATGTCCATTAACCTAAAGAAATGCACTCAGAAGTCCCACCCAGAACCCCTTACCTTACAGAGCTCTGTTTTTATGCATTCAGGAATATGAGATTTCCATAGTCATTTACAAAAGAACAGGAAATCGAGGTGCTCAATAAGTAACTTCATGTTTGAAACTGTAGATACAGTATTGAAAGGATGAGTGTGATAGGCTCAACTGAGACTTTGATTAAATGTCATATAAAGTAAACTACATAAGCCTGCATAGAATAGTAGATATTTTTTCAAAGTAGCTTCAAATGGTTCTGTTAAGTACACGAATGTTCTGATGATTATCTTTTTAATTAAAATGAGAAATCTTTGTTTAAAGTGGCATTCTTTTTTACGGCCTGTTACAGTCTCTGTAACAATCATTTCTTAAGTCTGAACGTTTTTAATTCCAGGAATCCATTTATATAAAACTATGTTTAGACTTAATTAAGGAATGATTCTTACAAAGCTTGTAAATAGCCAGGAAAAAAGGGACAGAAAATAAAACTGACATTCACACTTAACAGAATGATTGTTACAAGGTATGTAATATGCTATAAAAATACAATAAAGCCCTTTATATAAGAGTTCATATTTTTTGTTCCTCATTTTGAAAGGTATTTAAGAAAAATATCAAAGCTCTATGAACCGACATCTGTTTTCTTGAATGGACTAGTGACAACTTCAGTTGTGTTTAATTAGCAGTGCTTGGAACAGTACCTGACCAGTTTGGGGTCCCATCTAGGACCATTTCAGAGGCAAAAGCTTGATACTTAAAAAAGTTTCACTTTCTCAGTTTTATGAATTAATTAATTTTTAATAATGCACTTAACTTCCTGGCTTATGAATAGGAAGAAGCCAGTCTGGATGTTCTTTGTGGTATTTTTTCTGTTTCACCTCCAGAATACCATTTTCCTTTTGGTTTTGGATGATAGTATCTGAGGAGCTGCTGATGGGCCTTCCAGTTTCACAGGAGAATCAGAGCCTTCTGGTTGTTTTTTAAGATGCATCTGTGGGTTGTTTTTTGGTTTTGGTTTTTTTTTGTGTTTTTTTTTGTGATTGCATTTTTTTTTGCTTGTGGGTTGTTTTATTTTTTAATGAGGGAAAACTCTGAAGTTCATTAATTTTTATTTTGCATGTTTGTAGGAGCTCCCACATAACTGTCAGGTAATATAGTAAAGAATAGTCAGTGTAATTGAAGGATGAAGGGTAATAAAGTTGGAATTTTTTTTTCCTGCTGTGTGCATATATATATATGGAACAGATGGACAAAGGCTTATAAAGAGGCTCTGCTTGCACTGAACCTATGTCATTCATGGTGTCAACAGGACCAGGATTTTTAAGACCTGTTATTCGTTGTCTATTTGAAAAAAAGTCTTAGAGAACCTTGCAGTCTTCTTAGTAACATATTTGTGTTGTGGACATTGTGGCAGAGAATCCTGGGTATCCAAAGCAAGGATGTCATGAAAGCAGTGAGAATAATTTTGTAAGCTGGGATAGCAGAGCATTACCTCTTAAATGTGGGGTTGCAAATCCTGCTTGAATATTAAACACACACTTACCAGTTTTTCCAATGGTACTGAAATAGCATCCTGGGGTTTTTTTTGGGTGTTTGTTGGGACTGGTATATTGTATAGAAAATGTTGATTAATTTTCTTCTACCCCAAACTTCATGCTGTAGATTTTTCTGCACTTGGTGCAGGCCTTTGGTACTCCAGTAAGTTCACCCTCACTTCTGTGGTAATGTTTCATTTCAGCCACTTTGCTCCATTAAATGTATGCAATTAGAAAAGCAAATGGCAAATTTGCTATCGCATCACTGAAGTATTTAGTTTCATAGACTTAAAAAGCCAAATTTGTTGCACCATGCTCTGTGCACTGTAATATGTACTATAAACATCAGAGAGAATAGGCTGACCTTAATATTTGCTTCTCAGACTAAATCGCCGCCTTGCAGCAGTTATTTCCCACTGAATAAAAAGTTTAATTTCACGCCCTGATTAGTGCTAGTATGTGCAGGTGGATATTTATTTTATGCAGCTAAACTAATCTGCCTTGGCAAATTATTTGCCAGTCAGCAGAGCTATAATTCCTCATGGGTATTTGGTACTAAATTATCATTCTCATTAGTAAGATAAAGCAGACTGTTCTAACCATGAAGTTTGGTTAGGCAAAGGGCTTCTTAAATTGTCTTTGGAAGATACAAGATGTGTGGTGGCCTCAACATTCCTAGTATGCTGTAATGATTTGTGATATATAAAAAGATAATGAGGATTTCAGAGGAAGAAAATAAAATTATTCCATAGTTGTCTATCGTCTCTAGAAGTATGGTAGGAATGTACATTGTTCAGAGATCACCTCTTTAAGAGGTGCCTAATGAAGAAAAAAGTCAAATGGTTATCTTTGGTTGGCCACTGGAAATACTGCAAGTTCTAGTGTCAGGGCCATAAATGAGATGAAATATAAAGTTGTGTTGTTTTCTTCTTTATTTTCAGTGCTAGTGGCTATTGAGGCAGCAGAAAGAATAACTTGAAACAAAAAATTAAATGGTAGAGGAAACTTCCTAGTCTGATCTAATTTAAAATTCATTTCACACTCTAAAAACATTTTAGAGTGGGGATCAGAAAATATTTCCTGACATACAAACGTTGAGTAGATATGTTTGTCAAGTGAATGTGTTCATCCATTATTTTGTTTTCTATGGATTTTACTCTGTTGGTAGTTTGTTTGTATTATAAAACATGTTATTGTAAGATACTTATTTTCTGTTACAAGGAGAGTAATTGACACCTGGAAATATTAAAGTAATATGGGAAGGGATTCCGCTAACTTTTTTCATCTTTATGGATTGTCATAGATTCCTGTCATACTCATTTTCTCAGTGATTACTGCAACAGTATTTAGGGTCACATTTAAGACCATTAAAACCAGCAAGCTGAACAACTTGATTTTTTGTATAAAAATTTTCATGCTAAATTCATCAAAGCAGATGGAATGGGCTGTTTTCTCACTTCCTTGTCTGCTTATATTGTGTCATCTTAAACTCCATGCATGCTGGTGAGATTTGTATAATATTTAACTGTCCTCTGTAGCAAGATTAACTGGTATTTCCAATACTGAGTATTGTCTTCAGTCTTCCTCATTTCTTCCTTACGATTCAGGAGATGCTCAACAAGGCATATTCTTTATATATTTTAAGTGATTTTGCACAGAAGGGCTGAATCCACTGTGTGTTCAGCTGTGGAAAATTAATTGTAGCATAGTAGCGTCCAGTGGCTGCAGCTAAAGAGTAAGTGCTCAAAATACAATTAATAAGCAATCAAACATGAAACTGTTTCCCTGACAGGATACTGATTAGTGCTGATTAGTGAAAAACTTCTCAATACCACAGAAATGGTTGAAAATAAACATCCTGGGAATTGCATTAAATATTTCCTGCTTATTAAACAACAGAGCTTTCTAATGCCACCTTTTCTGAGGTGCTGGAGAACTCTGGTGTTGGACAAATGCTGCCCCTGCTTGCAGAAAGGGAAAGCTGAAGCTCAGAAATTTGCTGGGGGTCATGGACTGGAGGAATTCATATAGGGTCACGTGGTACACTCTTAATAGAAGGCAGAATACAAAGAAACCAGTTCTTCTAATAACTACCCTTGTGCTTCTGACCATGTTTTGGTTAATTTTACAATTGGCTAGCCACCTGTTAAGATAACCCATTTTATCATTAAACAAAATTAATTTTAAAAATGGCTTGAAACTGTCTGATTTTAATGGGATCTGAATATTCTTAGTTTTAATCTGCCTCATGAGGCTTGTCTTTCTTCTGGGAAGTACATTGTTACATCATTAAAATATCATCCCCTACTGAGAGAGAAATCGGTCCCATTCACTAAATGGCAATGCTGAAACAATGACAAGTATTTCTAAAAACTGCATTAAAATTCATTTTCTTTCTCTTTGATGTGCAAGTTCCGTGGTCCCATTAACCAATGGGTGCTCAGCCTATTTGCTGCTGCGTGTGCACAGCCAGATTTGTTAGCTGGGATGGCAGAAGGGTTCAGAAGCAGACATGATGACTTAGAGTTTTAAATTATGTCACTTTTCCACAATGATTTTGCTTGGAAACAAATGATTGGTCATAATTTTGCATTCTCTAGCTGCTTCTAGTCCTCCTCTGTACTAAAAATTGAGAAACATCTGATTTAATTTTCCTTCCCCCACTGCTAAAACAGGGTCTTGTGCAGTCATTTTGATGAGAGCAACAGAAAGGAGAGAACAAGGAAGAATGGGAAAGCTCAGCAAGGGGTCTTTCTAGTCTTCTTGAGGGAAGGACAGAAGTGTTTACAGTCTGTGGGCAGGAGCCATGCAGCCTCTTGGCAGAATCCACAGGAGTAACCAGTTTGGACTAGAAGCAGCAAAACGGCCTAATGCTGGTGAGAAGGGAAAGGTTGCAGGGGCATACTACAAGGAATGAAGAAGTTCTTAAATGCAGTTGTATGTTAGCAGAACAATAATAAGTGTGCTCTTCTAACTATAGTCTAGATGAACCTATCTTCTTCAGAAGCACCTGGAGCAAACCAGTTCTGAAGAAGATGGTAGAGAGGGAATTTGGATAACAGCAGCCAGTGCAGAACTCTGGTGTTAATTTTGTCAGCTGGTTTTGTGCCTACATGGGACTTCTCTGTTTTTAGGAATACTTTCATGATATTTCCATCTTAGGACATAGTTATTCTTACAGATTTGAGGGGGTTCTTCTCCAGATATACTGGGATGGATGAAACAGTGTAGAGAAAGGTGATGGCAGTCTTTGCTTGGATACTAATCAGGGCTGGACTGTATGCTGACTAGAAAAGAATCTGAATGTTTCCATGCTTGCCCATACAGCAACCAGAACAGTCTCTACTTGTTTCAGGGAAAAATGGTCTATCATGAAGGTCTGTGTCATACAATGTCGTCAGTCTCCCTCTCTACACACATCATTTGTAATTTATTGTGAGAGCAATGCAGAATGGAGCAGTGTTTATGTGGGAGTTGTTTTTAGTTTATGGATAGTTGGCCTTGAATTCTGTCTATTAGGAAGATGTTGGCGATTCTCCAGGGGGGTTGTTCATTGGGTCTGCTCAATGCCCTTCCTTCTTATATGCCAAAACTCTCAGCATGATTGAGAAATGCAGCCCAGCTATCATTCATCTCCTGCAAATTAGAGCAATGAGAAGGGGGTGTAGTCTCAAGAAGCGATGGATCGATCTTGTTTTAGAAGATGAGTCTTGGAAGCATCTCAACAGAAAGAAATCCAAATAATGTTAACAGCCTCTTCAAATGTGACAGAAAGTGTTTCCTGTTGCTTATATATTCAAAAGGACAAAAATCTAAATTCCATTTTCTTTTTGTAACTTTTTCCTTTTTATTTTTCCTTCTCTTGACTAGGATGACTCCAGTTAAGTGTATTGCTCTAGTATTTTATTACAGCTGTTGTTCTAAGCAAGCATAAATACCCTGCAAGTTTTTTACTGACAAGAAAATATTCCTATATATCTATAATCTCATTGACCTTAAAATAAGAATTTATGCAGAGATGATAAAGGGCCCATCAGTGAGAAGACACAATTTGGTGTTAGATTGGAGTCTAGTTAGATTGCTCTTGTGGAGCATGGGTTCTGATATTGGCAGCCAATGTACTCTCTAAAGCTTTTGCAAACTACTGAAAGTAGTTGCTAAGTGTAATTCTCTTTCCTATGCCACTGCAGATCTATTCCAAACTTGACTACTTTGAAAGTCAGAATCCTAGTTCTTATTTTCCTGCTTAACTCCATTCATGGCTAATTCATTCTCATTTGTTCATATGCCAATGTCCTTGAGCTTAAACAGCTCTTCTTGTTCCCTTGTGTTCATTTGCAAATATTTGTGGAGAGCAGTCATATTCTGTTCTGAGCTGGATCTGGTTAGGCTAAACCAGCATTCTTTAATTTATTTTTCTTTCTGTTGTAAGACATGTCCTGGAACTTTGGATCATCTTAGTAGACCTTCTTAAAAAGCTGCAAAATTTGATTAGTCTCCCTGAAACACAAATGACCAGAGCTATACAAAACATTCCAGGAAATATTTTATGGATTCCTTGTACTAAAGCAGTAATCCTAATTCTTCTCTTCTGTGAATTTTTTACTTTATGCAGTATCCTATAGTAGTATTTGCCATTTCCATGGCCACGTCTTATGGGCGAGCTATCGTTATCTAATGAGTAACATATCCCAGGGCCTCTTTCTCTCTTCTCAGTTGCTGAGTTCCTAATTTATAATGGAAATAATGTAACTTTTTGATTTATATGCATCATGTGTCAGTTCTGTTATCCAATCTTCAAGATGCTCTGTTCTATATATTTATGATGCCTCTTTAATTTCATTAGCGTATTAGTAATTCTTGGGTTTTTTTAGCCATTAGTGAGAATATTTAACATTAATTTCAAGAGTAATAATAGATTTCAACAAGGATCATTCTCTGTACAGCTTGATGGTTCTTTTTTCAAATTGTCTGTGACACTCTACAGTTTTTAGTTTCCTCCTTATAACTCTGGTATTAATCCTAATCCTCTTCATTTTAACTCGTAACTTCCTACATGTCATCTATTGAATGCTTAACTACTTCTAATTTGTCTGGACTTCAGTGATCTTCTTAAAGAAGAAGATTGGGTTAGTCTAGCACTAATTCTCATTTGTTCTAAATTGGGAGTAGATTTACTTAGTCTCCCATGGTGACCGTTTCATTTTGGCAATAGTGATCAGTACTCAGTAGATCTCCTTTCTTGGGAGACAGGACATACTGTTTGTCTGTTTGTGTTTTGGGTTTGGTTTTTTTTTTTCTGGCCAGCCATTTCTGCAACATTTTAGATTCATTCTGGTTAGAATTACAGAGGGTTGTCCTGCCTGAGGATGCTACGAGGGGCTGCCCATTAGGTGTCTTCAACTGTTGCTTTGTTCTGGCACTGTAGTCCTCCAAGACAGCAGGTCATGCTTTGGTGTTTCTTGATTGAAGAAGGAGTTTGCTCTAGTTAAGCCAAGCAAAGACCCATTTGTGTCCTATGCCAAGAATTCAGAACTGTCATGGAGCTGAACTTGTTATGTTGAACAGGTTATTTACGTAAGGAAAAGAAATTTAATATATTTTGGTAAGTTTCTGAAGCAATTAGTTACGGATTCCAAGTTACTTCTGATGGGTGAAAAAGTCCCGCATTGTAATTGTAGTAGAGTGCTTTGTAAGGGAAATTTATTGGGACAGAGTGGCCATTCCTGCAAAAGGAAGTGTTTTGGTTACTTTATTGAACAGGAAAATGTTTGGCTAGTGCTGGAGCCTGCTCAGAAGACAAGAACTCAGTAGCTAAGCGGAAAATGTGGTCGAGTGCTGGAGTCTGCGCTTCAAAGTGTTTCCTTCTCTTTAGAAAAAAAAATTGTATTCCTGTTAAAAATTTGTCTGCTTAATGTGTAAACTGCACATTTCCTTCCAGGATAGTTGGCACAGACCTGTAACCCATCGCTCCTGCATGACTTTTTTGTCTGCTACCTAAAATTCAGCAGGAGATCAAGGTGAAAGTTCATACTGTAGGTTCTTATGCTGATTATGGAGACTGTAGTTTTCCAAACTTAATTTGGTTTACCTTGGCTGTTTTTGTTTTTTTTTAAAGTACAGGACTTTCTATTCCTGATGCTCTGAATTTCAGTGAAAAATTAGAATCCAGGTGAGCGCTCTGACTTATCTATGGACTTAAAAAAAGAGACAAGATACTTGGAAGACAGCAATTTCATTTTGTTGATCTCTGGACGAGCTTCCAGTTGCTCTTTTATACCTAATGCTTGCACTGTGAATGTCACTGTTCTTGTTGGATACTTACCTGGTACAAATTCAGAAAGTAGCATGAATCTTCACCACAGATCTTGCAGTCTTGAGGCTGGATATAGCACTTGAATTTCATGCTTAAAATGTCAAATGGTCGTGAAATCAAGCATGGGCACAAAGAGAGTCTCCACACTGCTAGAGCAAGCATGTTTGTGGATCTTGCTGTTACTCTGTTCAGAGATTAATGGAGTGCTATCGTGGGTCTCTGCTTGGTTTTCAGTACTTAGCTTAGTATTCTTGTGAGCCCTGAAGAAGGTATCCTGGTGTTTCATATTACAGAAGTAGTTTATACCTGGTTGCTGCTGCTCTT
Organism: Notiomystis cincta; assembly: GCA_013398075.1. Lineage (NCBI taxonomy): Eukaryota > Metazoa > Chordata > Aves > Passeriformes > Notiomystidae > Notiomystis > Notiomystis cincta. Next base: position 38,526 of record VZRX01013853.1, read on the forward strand.
GCAGGATATAAAAAAGCCTTGCATCTATTTATCTGTCAAGGAGTATAAATAGACACTCTCCAGTGGGAGTTGGTTTTGAGCAGATCTCAGTTGACAAACTCAGGCAGATTCATTAAGGAACTGGAGTAGCCATGTTCACCATGTGCGGTGAACTCATTAAGTTCCCAGGCAGTCAGAGCCTACTGTTCGAGAGCGCTGTGTCCTTCTGAAGGAGTTTGTATCAAACTGTGAGACCTGACAGTCAGCTGACTTTGTGTGTGTTCATTCTTTCTGCGAAATCTCACAAAGGACACACTTAAATATTGCCAACTTAAGCTTTTAGGATCAGATGGCTCATGGGTTTTTCTCCTAATAACAATGAAAGATTTTGAAATCGTGTGTTTGGTTTTGTTGGAGTCCACAGATCTAACTGTACCCTGTTTTGAGGATTGCTTTGGGCAGGAGAGTCAGGGATCTGTTTGGGCCATGAAGCTGTATATTCTGTAATAGGAATTCAGTTTATTGCTGTAATGGATGCAAGCTCATTACAAGTTCTAGGCCACAGGGGATACTTTCCTTTGCTGTGGAAGTCATCTCAACTGGACAATCTTCAGTGCAACTGGCCATGCCCTTCCATGTCAGTGACTGACAGATCTAATTCTGCTTTTGTAGCCGAGAGCCTGTTAGTTAATGGAATCATGAATATTGTTACTCAGAGGCAACCTTCAGAGTATTAAAATGCATTATTCCTGTTCTTCACTTGATATTTATCAAACAAGGTGTTATATCTAATGAATTCAATGCTATTGTCAAATAAATACTGTGTGTAGATCATGACTTAAAAGAAATGGTAATATAAGTAGCTTCATTATTGCTTTGTGGTGGCAGAGAGAGATGGGTTTAGTTTGCTTGTTTAAATCCTATGTGATGGAAACCCAGAGTGAATGGCTTCTCTGAGGGAACAGCAAGCATTATGGGTGATATGATCAGATTAATAAGATCCTTAGTACATATATATTTCATACAGGTCTCAACTTCCCCCCTCTCCCCTCATTTCTTCTTACATGGAAGCAGAGGAAATGCAGAAGCAGCAGTACTGCCTTGGAAGTACCATAGTAGGTTTCTTTTTATAATTATCATTCTTGACATATTTATCCTTTCTTATGGAAGTGAAGATGCAGATATTTAAGAACCCTTCTTGCACAAAAAAGCCCAATTTCCGCTCAGTACTTAATTAGCACTTGTTTATGACACAGCATCTGATTTGATTTTCGAAACAAATTGCACAGTAAAGAGACTGATATTTAAACTGTATAGTAACCACAGCTCCAGCTGTGACTCAAATCTTGTAAGCCTTCAGGGGTTGTGTTTAGGCTTAGAAAATAGGAACTCAGGCCTGTAATTAAATGTCCTCTGAAAATCAGCCTTTGTAGAGAAGTGGAGAGGGTACCACTGAATTTTAAATTACTGACTTGTTCTCAAGAATCATTCTGTTGTTCTGGGCCTTGCTAGGGACTACAGAAATCAAATGGATTAAAAATGGAAGAGTAGATTACTAAAGAAAAAGTCAGGGGTTGCAGACAAAGAGATGAGCAAAGTAAGCTCTTTTGGCTCCTCAGTTTATAGACAGATGCAATATTTATAATTTTAATATATGGCTAATGTATAGATAACAAGTTCTGTGGACACCAGAAAGACTAGAGAGAGAGTAAAGATTTCATACACAGTAAAATTGCATTTCAGTACTGTGAGTAAGTTGCTGATGGATGTGGAATAAGCCATCTGTGGTAATAGAAGGCTCATTTTTAAAGCAAGGCCTCAATAATAAACATGAAATGTCTTGGAAAAGGAAGTAGACTAGGTTATATTATAAATTAGTCACTCACCTAGATCAAAATGTGAAATATTCACAAAATAGCATGATAGAGATTAGCAGTTAGAGTGCTTTCAGAGTTACTTTTTGAGGAAAGCAGTCACTGTCAATGCTATTTAAAAAAAGAGTAAAATTCCCCTAGCAGCCTGACTTCTAGTCAAGGAAAATGCTGGAGCAGATGCTAAGAGAAAATACTGTGCTTATGAATGGTATTGAACCATGAGCATAAACGATGTGTGCTCATGAAAATACAAAAATGAGTAGGTCTTGCTGGGCAATTAATTGTATTGCTGGTGGAATTGTTTTGAATGGATCATAATCATGGAAGATTTTAGTGTTGATTTATAAATTAATACAGCTTTCAAACAAGATCGTGTTCTGGGTCCCACATCTTTATAAGGCTAGGGGGAAGAGGGGCAATTTAATTTTATTTGTTTTAATTGACAGTCCTCTTACAGTCATGTCTGCTATCATTGGGATACTTCAATTCAGAATATTTTAACCAGCTGTACTACTTTAATTGTTTCTCTCTGCTGAGTAATACGTTCCTAGGGGTCATTTAAAGTGTGCCTTGGAGAACCACAGGAATTCAGAATTTAGGAGATTAGTTGTAAAAGTTTAGCCAATCATCAGTGTGAGAAATGTTAATTAAATTATGCTTTTCTGTTGTGCTTATTTTGATGTGAATGGAGGCTCACTTGTGCAAATATCCCACTTTAATGGCATAAGCAGCAGTATGTGGGTAATGACACATGTACCTGATACTGGTAAAATTTGCTTCTCTTCTATGTAGTCTCATTTCTTCTTAGATGAGAGTAGGTTTATCAAATGTAGAAGAGACATACCTCATTGAGAGGATTTTGCAAATACAGTATTGAGGAATGAGTGATAGATCTTAGTTTCTCTTATTTTTATGTTTCACTTGTCAGCATTGAAAAATAAATTGAGTTTTCAGTCGTTGCTAATCTGCCAGAAGTCCTGATTGCTTTTATTACAATACTCAAGCAACTTTACTTCAAGTCACAAAAAATTGTGGTGGTAAGAGTTGTCTAAATAGAAAGACAGTGTTATCTTTAGAGGTGGAAACACTTCTGCTAAAGAGTAATCCTTTTGCTGGGAATGGATCTGTTAATACACTTACATATTTGCAGGACCAGGGTCTTCAAATTAAATGGTTTAAGTCAGTGTTTTAAATCAATTATTCAGACTGCTCTGGACTCACGGGCTAGCGAATGTTAAGCAGCCTGCTGGTCCAAAGAGCTTGACTGTTATCCTTTAATTTGTAGGTTAGGTGACAGAAACAGAAAGAAATGAAGTAATTTTTCACAATTTGTTGTGTGAACTTGGGCACATCTGAGACTGGTATTCAGGTCTCTCTTCTGACACTGTGATTTCAAGAGATTGTTATTTCTGCTTGTTTATGAGGACTATTTTTGTCCTGGGTGGATACATACTGGGCTGTGCTACTTTGAAAAAGCAACTGAAGGACTTGAGCCAGAAGTAAAATACGTGTCTGTAGTGTTCTTGCTAGATATGCAGCACTTCATATAGTTTCTTCCATTTCCAAAGCACATAGAAATGTCAAGAGCTCCTCTCAGCAAACCTGTGAGGTGGGTTAAATGAGTGTTGTCCTCATTTTACAGTCATAGAGAGACTAACCACCCATGACATTAGTGCTGAAGGAAGGATTAGGTCTTGGAGGATGCTTCTAGCTGTGTGAGAAGTCTCCTAAAACATAGTTTGTTAATGTGTTAAGCATTGGAAGTCCAAACGCAGCAGGTGAATGCAGTAACCAGACATACTTGGCTGTAATTTATCAGCACAATGGTGGTTATTAAAATTCATGTTCAACTGAGATCATTGGCTAGGGCACCAGGGCATAATCTTACTACTACTTTGAAAGATTTAGGAGGATTTAAATTCAAACTGGAGAGAAGCAAAAATAACAAGTGCTCAAAGTATACTGTAAAATCCTGAGTGCGCACTTCTCTTTAGAGGCAAGATTTTAGTCTGTTCTTGTTCTTATTTTATTTTCCAATCCCAAGGCTGGACTACCTCTCATAGGTGTGAAGGTTTGTCATTCAGCTGTAACACATTTTTTCTCTCCAACAAATTGTATTTTTTGGTGTTACGAGTACCAAAGTTGATGCAGTTTGTACAAACTAAATATTGTGTTGACTCAAGAACAGGGGAGAGTAAGCTCACTTTCAGTAGAGCCATTCTGAAAATGAGAAAGCTTTTTCCAGCCTTCCAGGAGGAGTGGTAGGGGCACACATCTGATTTGGAGGGGAAGTACTGTGAGTTAAGAAAGGGATTGTGAAGTAGTTTCCAGGAATAAGAGAGATTTCTGGAGCTGGTGTTTGTGAATGTTCTATCTGGTCCTGTTGTTTAGATGCGATTTTAATTTCTAAGCATCTCCGTTTTTGGGGAACACTTAAATCCATTCGAATATGGGAGTAGTTTTAAACTACAAATAAATGTCATGCCAGGCAGTGTTTTGGGGTTTGTTGCATCCTTTTTCCTAGCTGTAAGTTATTGTATATATGTTTTGTGCTTCTAGAGCAATTTGATGTCTTGCCTTTTCTTCAATCCAATAAAGCATGAAAACAGTAAATGGGGGGAGATTATATTTGTCTGTCGGCTTGAGGCATAATTTACAGCTGTGTGTGAGTATAATAGCCTGTTACCCTGCTATTAAGGCTGCAGCTCTTCAGGAATTTTCTGTAGTATCTTCATGTTGTCCAGTGTCTGGTCTGACCATGTTGAGGATGGTGACTGTGAAAACACTCATAGCTTGACTACTGCTGTTCTGATACCATTTGCCTTTTATGTAGTGTCAAAAGCATTAATGACCATTAGTCTTTGCTATTGCACCCACCACAGAGGCTGTGCTTATCCAAGTGCATTTTTGTGGAAGTTTTAAAAAAATACTTGTATATACTGAACTGAAATGTAAAATGGTGGAAAACATAAATATGGTGACTTTATTTAAAAAGTGTTCTTAAATCAGCTGATACCAGAGCAGTAACCAAGAACTAATCTGGGGACTAAGCTTTCACATGCGGCTTAAAAAAATCTGCATTGTTTAAAATGCTCCAGAATTTAGACTTAGGTTAGCTAGGTCTCAGTGTAAAAGGAGGTCTCTCTTTATGTCTATTCTCTCCTAGCCCCGAATACACATGCCAAAAGATGGATTTCAACTTATATCTTCTGGATACCAAGCATGGCTAAAGCAGGTTGGACTGTATTATTGTTATTCATCTCATGTGAGGGACCGTGTTGGACACCTGTGCTTGTCTCATTAGTGAAGTACATAAATGAGGGTGTAATGAAGTTACAGTGCCATGTTAGCTGATACCCCTCATAGCCATCACTGTTTTGTGTTTATGCATGCTGTGTTTGTATAACATTTTCTCACCAGTCTGATGAATGTGCACTTCCTGTAAATAAAAGTTCAAAATGCAGTCACCTGGAAGCGAAGAGGGTCACAGTCTGAAAACAAACCTACAACAACAGCTTGATTACAGAATTAAAATGGGCCTTCAAACACAAAGCTGCATGGTGGTGGTGGTGGTAATAATGGGGAGGCCACTGGGTTAAAACTCAAGAGAATTGCATCTAGCATCTAATTCAGATCTGCCTGGGTGAATCAAGTATGGACACTTACTCACATCACATAATTGTGCAGTTTGACACAGTCTGACACTGTGGGGAGTCCCCACTCGGAAGTGGCCTAGTGCTATATTACTCTGGCTATTATTAAAGGCCAGGCTTTAGATGTCTCAGCAGTCTGCCTCTAGCAATTGCTGTCAGCTTTTCACTTTCGTGAGTGAAAAATCCCCCTTCAGAAAAAATAGCTTAATTTACAAATGGCCTGTACAGATCCCTTCTCTGATGAACATACATATATGATGAATCCTGTGTCCTTGAGAATACATGGCTTAAAGTTCCTGTTTTTGTAGAAAGCCAGAATGTGTTGTTATGGCAACAAAAACTGGAAATATGAAAACAGCACAGATAAGCTGCATCCTGTTGTCATGGCAACTGCAGTTGTGAAATGACAAAACATGGTGGTGAAGGGATCTTCAAGGTGGTACCCTGAGCCCTACATAAACAAAGAGCCAAATCACTTGAGCAGAGTGTGAGAATGAAAAGCTGCAGCAGCAAATCCCCTTAAAATATGAGAGCTTCATTGAAGGCACTAACGGGATAGTTTTGATTGTCTCCAGTCTTGTGTCAGTATCTTACAAGCAGTAGGTAGTAACTTGCTTGTGCAAGCTGCTTACTGCTGTCAACTTATATTGACTTCTGTGAAACTGAGCAGAGCTTGAACACCTATTAGAAGACGGGCATCAAGTCTTATATTATATTTGCAAACCATTTCTTTGAATGAGTGGTGTGCTGCAAATGTGAAATGTGCTTTGGAGCTTCTTTCTGAGAGACCGTTTCTCTCTCCTCAAGTCCACTCTAGTGAAGGTCAGTTGGGACACTGAAGCTTACGCTTTCTTGATTTAAACTTTGCTGAGCCGGAGGCAAGGTGTCTCAGAGGAATCTCAACTCTGCAATTATTGTCTCACAGAGCTCAAGTTTGTTGACCTATGGGGCATGGCATCAGTTTCTGTGTCTTATGTGGGTTGGGAGAACAATAGAAGGAGGATTGTGTGGCTGTTCTGTTTTCCTTTTACTTCTAAGGCAAACAGACCAGCCTTATATTACCAGTGCTCTGATGTAGGTGGGATATATGTATTTTGGACTCTGAAAATACCAAGGGGGTAAAAACCCTAAAATGCACCGTAAAATTTCCAAGGAGGCTTTACAATAGGCAACCACAAATAATAGAACTTGCACTTTTTGAAAATGATATTTTTTGTAAGCATGTTTTCTCTTTGATTTTTAGTTGATTGATATTGGTTCTAATGTCTATCTCAATCTTCTTACTCCTTGATCCAAGGAAAAGTTATAAACTTGTGCTTGTCATCAGCAGATACTGTCATGGAAATAGCTTTGCTATTCCAATTTCATGCTGTTTTTTCACCACAGGAAATGTAAGGATAAGGCAGTTGATACAAAGGCTGGGAAGAGCTTTCATGAGAAGCAGAGAGGTTAAATTTTTTTGAGGTGAGATGGATTTGTTATAGGATATCTATCAAATGTACTACCTGTAGGATTCCTTAAAACAATGTATTGAAAAGAAAGCCACTTTTGATGGATGGAAAAGCATAATCTGCATATGCATCCAGATGGAATGGGGGCTGTGCATCAGGTTTATTCTCCTGTTGTCTGTATTTTTAACAGGATCCTAACTTAATGATTTTTTTTTGTCAGCATGGCTGAGTATTGATCTGCTGCCTGACTTATACAGAATGTGAGAAGTATCCCAGTAACACTTTGTATTAATGTGGACTAAAAACAGTTTATATTACGGATGAGGTGGAGGAAGATGGAGTTCTGCAAGACTGGACACATACTATAAATATCCATAAAACTGTCAATTTTATCTAAAACCAGTGCTGGCTGGATTTGCGTATTTTCAGCCTACTTAAACTGGAGATAATAGTTGAATACTACCTGAGCATGGGTTGCCCACACTGATGCCATTACCCTCTACCCTTTAATGGCAGATTTTATATTTACTGTTGCTGTGCTGCAGTGGAGAGTTGTATTGTGTTCTTGTGTGGACTAGAGGAAATACAATACCAATGGCCAGAAATACATGTTGCTTTAAGACTGGCATTTTAAGTAACCTGCACTGTTCTCTTTACTCTAGCACTTTCCTGTTTATCTGCTACAAAAAGACAAACACCTACAGTTGGTTTATTCAGCCCTGGTCTTCATTTAAGCTTTTGACTTGCTAGCAGTCTGTAACATCCCATCATCTAGATGCTGACCCTTTGGAGAAAGCCACAATTGACGTCTGAAGGGAGAAAGGGAGAGGGAGTGTTTGTGCATAAATACAGTCAATAGATGTGACATTTGAATTCCTATATTATACAGATGCTTTCTGTCATTTAAGCCAAACTATGAAATTGGGCAAGTTCAGCTAATTAGCTAAAACACAAAACATTATTTTGATTACATAAACAGAGAAGTAAAAATATCATTTTAGGTGGCTTCTGAAACATGGTAATTCAGAGTTAAAGCTAATCCCTGCCTTTTTCATAGCATTGTGAGCAAGTATGCATCACGTAGGATATGTAATGTAATGCACTCATCTGAGCCTTTCTGCCTCCCACTGGCTTTTTGTAGTAGAATTTTTAAAGCCAAGTTATAAACCTGTAAATGTGTTTTATGCTGGAAATTCTTGGTGATACCTTAACTAGATTGGTACCAGCAAAGGCCAGTATAATCAAAACAAGGCACTTCAGATATTAATGGTCTGCACTTCAGTCAAGTCAGCTGGAAAAGAGAGTGTAAAAACCAGGACTGTGATGAAAACAGGATTCTTCTGCTAGAATTGCACTTCACTGAGAGAAAAATGAAATTATTCTGGAAATATTTGGTTTTGTAATTTTGTCATTTAACATCTTTTCCTTAACTTCTAAAACATCTATTTTCAGTATATCCATATGCTTTTTAAAATTCAGATACTAACTCCTTGGGTGGAAAGTTGAAATAAGATTTCTTTCTGCAGTTCATTTGTTAATACTTGGCATTCATATAGTACTTTATGTCCTCAAAGCACTATGCAGACATATCAGTTATCCTTGAAACACTTTTGTGTGGTAGGTGCATAACAATAACTCTGAGAGATTTTATGGAATTAAATAAAGCTAGGGAAAAATCTAATGAAAACTTCCGTTTCATCTCTCCACCAATGTAGGTTTTTTTCTCTGCAGTTTGTGTCATGAAAATAGAGTTCTAGAAATATTCCAAGATTACGAGGTTTCAACACATTCCTTAGGATGCTGTTTTACTCTGCCCAAACTCATGCAGAATGCCTGTGTCAAAGAATTATATAATAAGATTTTAAATAGTTTGGAATTCATTAGGCTTTAGACACAGAATTATAGAATCATTAAATTTGGAAGATACTTCTAAGATCATCAGACATAATGGAGCTTAGTAGCAACTATTCTTGCCACTCAAAGAGTCAAGTGCACTTGGTCTTGTAAGATTTCCATTTTAAGCCTTCACATAGTTTCATGCTTTAGACCTTGGTGAGATTGCTCTTAGTAAGTTTGTGTAGGGCTTGTTTTTAGCACTGCCATCTTTGGTGTTGTTTAAAGGAGCACACACAAGTCTCTGCAAGTTTTACTCCTTAAAGGAGGATATGGCACCTGAATCTTAAAGCTCTGCAGCTGCATGGGTTTAGATTTATCAGCTTCATGCATTTAAAGAGCTATAATTATGAAAACATTAGTATTGTCTAGTTCAGATGTTATCCATACAAGTTCCCTCAAGCACTTGGCAAATGAGGATCTTGTATACCTTATAGATGGAAGTTGGCCTCTTGCTGGGGCATGTAATTTCTGTTGACTTGAAATCAGAGGTTGAACTTCAGTAACCACTCTTTGGGGAAAACATTTCTTCACAAACATTTACCTAAAAGCTGTGATTTGATCCTCCCAGATTGCACTCAGGTAAGTTATTATTTGGATAATCTGAATACGTAAATCCTTTTCCATGTGTTGTCTTATCTTTGATATTTAAAAGTAGTTAGTGAACTGGAATATCTTGTAAAAAGTTACTATTAGCTAGGGAGTTACCAGAAGATTAGAGAAGAGTTTGCATAATACGTATGTTAAGGAAAATTTACTGAGCAATTACACGCAAAGTGGGAGGCTGAAGGAAAAGGAACCCTTTAGAGCAGTTGGAGCTCTGTGAGCACAGCAAAGCTGGCAGAATGTAGTAACACCCTGAGGGTAAAGGGGAGAACTGCTGAACTGAAGTCAGTGATCTGTACCAGGGTAGGAAGTCCAGTATTACCTGTGTTTGGAATCTAAGGAAGAGTGTTATAATTGAATCCTAGTAGCATTTTTCAGCCTCTGATTTGTGAGACCTAATTGTTTGGAAGTCAGACCCTGGTTGTCCTGATGCCTTAAGATTTTAGCTTTTATATTTTTTATATATTTATAATTCTGCAATTCCTTAGGGAATAACTTTAAACTCCATATATAGTGTTAGCTATATTTTGGTCAGACACAACAATTCCTCTCTAGGCCTATGAATCAAGGACACTTTAATGTCTCAGGCCCCAAGAAATGTAAACAAAAGTGAGTTGAAGGGGAGCAAACTTAGGGTAAATTACTTCATTCATTACCTGAAGCTGTAATTGGCAGGTTAACCCCCAATATGCAACTAGACCAAACTCATAAAAGTGTGAAAACCCATGAGCACTCGTCCATTTTGGGGTGTAGCCACTGGGTGGACTTTGTCTGCCCTGAATGTACCGAAGGCCTTTCAGTAAATATAACAGCTTTTTATTCTCTTAATTTTGTCTGGCCTCTGCTTTAGGTAGCCCATTAAGACATCAGTCCCAGATACATATGCTCAGCTTTCTCAAAGTGAAATGTTGGTTTGCTTGACTTGCAGTTTATGAAAAGTGGTCCGAGGGTCTTTAATGAGATAGCTCAGCTTTTGTTATGGCGAAACAAGAGCACAAACCACTTTGGATCATCCCCATACATGCTTGTGGAAGTGTGACCAAGATGTCTGAACGTAATAGAAGGTGAGGAATTGTGCAAAGCACTGGTGACAGCAACCACATCTGGCCCTTCATGGTTCTGGTGCAATATGTGCAGCTAGAGGAGCTGACGGTTGGTGGGCTGGTTGAGCCCTGCCAGGTCCTTCTCATGGTCACACTCTAAGGATTACTACAGTTGCCTCTTTATTTTTGTAAATTAATTTTCTTACTGTGGAAAGACTTTCAAGAAAAACTGCCAGTGACAAAGTCAGAATTATCTGGTTATAAGTGTGGAAAACTAGCCTGGGATGCAAGGAGGTGCAAATTTTAACTGTATGGCTTTGACTATTGTTTTTTTGTCTTAATTAAGACTTACAGCTTTTAATGTTTTTCTTATTTTCAAATAAAAGCAGGCAAAAAACTTTCTCCAAAAGTTATGAAAGTATTAATTTGCTCTGAGACATGATAGTCTCTTTGGTAAGTTCATAATTGGGCAGAATTTTTTTAAAATGCATATTCTTGTCTCTCAGGTATATAACTACTTCATAGCTGGTAAATCTATATTCATATGTTAGGGTTTTTAAAGGCATATTATTTACACAATTCACTTGAATGGCTCCTTTGAAAGCTGTGTGACTCTCTCATGTAATTATGTATTTAGTATGCCTTGTATCCATTGTTGGGATAGGGGGAAAAAAAAAATAAGCCCCACAAAATCTACTAAAATAAATAATAAAAGAATGTTCTCATTCCATTTTGGCAGCCTTTTTAGAAGTTGTATTATATACTTTTTCTCAGATAAGAAGAGCTACCAAAGCTAAAAAATGAAATATGTATGACAGGTTTTTTAATTGCAAAAGTATACAAGATGCACTGGGAGTATTTTTTTTTCATACTTATATATATTTAATCAGAAAACCCCTCTCAGAACAGTAGAGGGAAAAATAAGAGAGACCTTTTCATTTTTATGTGTATGTGAAAGGTTAAAAGAATGAGAAATGGACAAAAGAAAGGATCCAAAATCACATTTTAGCAAGAAGTAAGTTTCTGGAATTGTTATTAAGTTTCTTGAGACCAGCATTTGTAATGTAAATAGCAGCTGCCTTATCTGATACATTTCATGCAATGTGTTGCATTCTGTGGTGACAGGAATAGTGCAGACTGAACACAATGTGAAAGTGATGTATGTTATATTTTTGGCCTCGGCTTAGTTAAGTATGTGGCCAGAAAAATATGAAATTGAAAGGTATTGAGGTTTGTTCTCCCATTTTTTGTGGTATATGATAAAAATAATTCTGAACATTAGGAATCCCAGTAAGATCTGAGCATGTGTTTGATAACAGATTAAAATTTCTTAGGCTCATTTCCTGAGAATTAGATTTTATAGAACATGCAGGAAACAGTAGTGTGAAAGAGACTTTCAGGGAGAATTGTTCTTGCCAGCCATCCCATATTTGCTTTTTGAAGTGATGAAAAAAGAGGTGGGGAAAGATATGTCTCCTCATATCAAGCTCATATCTGGTTTATATACTTTTAATACCCTTCAGAGCATCCCTTATGTTTTATCTGCTGCAATTTGGGTGGTAGAGTTTCTAGGACCTCTTCCTCTCTTGTAAGAGTTGTAAATTGTTATTGGTTTATCTTTAGAGTTCACCTGCATAAGGCACTGGATGCTGTACTAAAACAGAAATAATTCTGAACAAGGGAAGGACTGAAATAGATGTGGTGAGCATCTGAAATTAATCTTATGTACAGTAGACCAATTACCAGCCCTTGGGGAAAAAATAGGGTTTCCTCTTTGGCTTTGTCAGTAACTTGTGAAGATGTACAAAAATATGTTAGGCTGCCTGTAAATCAAAGGTGTTTTAAGTGCACAGGTTATCATAAAGTTCAGTACAGGGTTCATACAGGAGTATGAGGTAATACCTCACAATGTTAAAATGTGCCACAATTAAAGACAGTCATTCTGTACTACTGTCTAGTTAATTTCTCTGAAGTGATTATAAAAAAAATATCCTTCAACTATTGTTTGATTTTCTTTTGGTCATTCTTGTTTTACAGTGAGTTCAGTATAGTCACTTTATGCTTTCATACCTGTTCACTATAGTTGGGAACTGTAGTAGTCCAAGAACTTTTTTTTTTTCCCGTGTAGAGCCGCTTAGTTTTACAGGACAAGGTGATATATTTCTGACCTGTAACACAATTTACTAAAACTGTGTTAGTTACCCCTAGTATATTGTATTTGCTGAAGGACTAGAAGAGAACAAATTTGATAAGAAAAACCCAGTCTGAAATGGTAATGTATAATCTTGTAATGCAATAGCAAATAAAGTAAATAACCAATTTTTGTACTGGCAAAATTTTAGCCATTGAATGTGTATTGAAATTTGTCTTTAGGACATCAGATACTTGGAAGAGAGGGTAGACTATTAGAGGCAGAACATTTGATGTAGTCAAAAAATGTTCTTGAAATATAATTACAAGAATAATTGAATAGGTTAAAATACATCTTCCCTTCAGCTCATGGTTACTGTCCACTCAGCTCAGGCAGTGGCTATGAATGCTTCTAGCCTATTTGAATCCAAAATAAGGCAAACCCATTTTAATCACCAGTGGAGCAGCTGGAACCAGCCTCTGTCAGAAGGAGGTTGCTGGTCTTGTTTGAAACTGTACTCCCTGTATTTATTTAGTGGGAAAATACATTTCAGAGTTCAGGGAGTGGGATTTTAAAATCAATTGGAAAAAGAAATTGGGTTTTTCATCAAATAATTCCCTATTTTATGCCACTCAATGTGTATTAAAGATGCTTAGCTTTTCTAAATAAAAAGCTTTGCGTCTCTGGGTCTGAAAGTTGTGCAGACATCCGAAGCATTAATGCAACTGGGAATTAGGAAAGTAGGGAGATGGCTGCATCCTGGTCCAGTACTTAGCAAGCAATACCAGCATTCCCATTTGGCTCTAGTCCAAGCACTGTGCCTCTGTATCTTTGTTTTGATGAATCGAAGTAGATTGACTTGGGTTCAGGAGAGGATTTTGTCAGTCAGCTTTCAAGTCATGAACATTGAGGCCAGTCCCTTGTTTGTGGAGCTGACAGTACAAAAGTGAGAGTTTGACACGTGGCTTGCTCAGTGCACGGGGATAGAGGCTGTTGAGATTTTTCAGAGATCAGTCTCTAAATGAAGTTGTTCTGTTGGGTCACTCATCTGATTTACACACAAGCTGTTTCTATTGAAGCACCTGGGGCCTTTTGTTCAGGCTTGTGAATAAGCCTCTTTCAGTCACCAGCAGTAATTCAGCATCTCTGCTTCCTTCAATAGGTAAAAGGCAAGTACAGGAATGACATTTCCTTTGACACCATGTGACTTCATGCCTATATTTTTAAGATAGGTAGCAGAACTGTATCACTAATGTAGATTTTGTTATATACTGGAACAGATTCAGAAATCATCTAAGATATTGGTAATTTTTTACTTTGTACTTCCTAATTCTGGAACAATACTAAGCGGCAGGAGTGCACGGGTGAGGAATGATATCCTCTGTTGGACAGAGAGCTCTGCAGAATGGCTCTTCAATGTCTTCCTTTGTTATTGTGGTGATTTTAGAGGAGGACATTTCATTGCCTTGTAAGTTCCCTGGCACAATAGAGTGCCCTACCTGCAGATTGTAATGACTCTGACTTGAGCTGTAATCTCACATAAACCTTGAGTCAACTTAAACTTGCCTTTCCACTGACAGTGCTCCTCATTTTTCCTGCCTCTGTACCTTTCCATGCTTCAGTCAGTACAAATATTTAAAGTAACTTCTTTTTTTTACTTGTCAGTCAGTTTTAATGGCAGTCAGTTCTTTGAGTTCATTATCACAGCATGAAAACTTGAGCCAGCCCAAGGGATGTGAAAGCTTGAGAATATGGAATAAATGATAGCTGCAAGTCTTGGATAACTCTTTATGAAAAAAGTAAAATCATCCCATATTTATTTTGTATTATGTTATGAATCCTGGGATGGGTAATGGTAAGCAACTGATGACCTAGTGAATTTGCTCTGCATCATCAGAGGCACCATGTAGTGAATCTCCTGTTACTGTGACATTCTTGGAGAATAATAAACAACTTTGATTTAAGTAAATTAAACTGGTGAAATGCTTAACCATAGATGTCCATTTCATATATGAATTTTTTTTTAAAAAGCAATTGTCACAACAGCTTTCAGTAGCTGTAGTGATACATATTACATTGCAAAGAAAAGATTGCTGGCATTTGGAAGTTTTTTTATATGTGGGGAGTGTTTGAGAGGTTAGAATGGTGGACAAGGAAGTATGGCTCACTTTTGTAGCTTGTTACAATACTACAGCTTCAGGAGGGGCATTACATACAAGTTCATGCGATATGTAATACTGTTATGTAGTATGAAGTACTCAAATTCTTGAGTTTCAATATCTTTGTAAAGTGAAGAGTTGTTTGGTTGTTTTTTAATGAAAATGTGGTGAGGAATTTAATTTAAGATATCATAAGCTTCTATTGAGAACATTTCTATAGGTTATATTCCCCAGCAGTCTTTAAATACTATTTCTGGAACAGCAGTGTAAATTGCAACAAGTACAGCAAAGAATGTGGTGACAGACAGGGTTAATCTCTGTGTCTGTCTGCACAGGACCAGATTATGGATGTTGGTGATCACCTTTCTGCTCATTCAAAGATGGGTTATGTTGCTCTTACAGACTCCTTTAGTACAAGATTGTGCAAGGTTTTTCAGCCCTCTCAAGAGCAGGAAGAAACAGTGGCTCAGAAGGCAGCTGTCATTTCATACCCATTCCAGCTGCCCTTTCCACTCAAATTTCCTCCCATCCCCTCCCCCTCTATTAAAAAAAAAAAAAGTGGGGGCAAGATTGCAAAAAAGAAGAGTATGAGGGTTTAAAATCTCTAGCAGCTAATCTATCACATCCTTCAGTTTTCATGGCTATCTGCCAATTTAAAATACACTTGTTTTTTCCTGCCTTGCCAGTAATTAGACAAATGCAGTAGTGCTTATGGCATCAAAAACTCTGTGTCTGGTAAAAGCAATTGCTATCATAATGCATCCCTAAATTTAATAGTAGTGGTGTAAAATGAACAAGCAGCTCTCTATTTCAAGGGGTAATGGCTTTAACTATCAAAATGGCTAGTATTTGCTTTGATTGGCTGCTTTGGCTCCTTTTTTGTATTTCTGTAGGAACTGAATCAATTTATTATAACAATTGTATTTTATTTAACAAACAACAAGGCAAGCAGAAACATGAAACTCCTATAAAGTGACATCAACTTCCTATTCACCTTGGATCACATGTTTTTCCTTTTATCTCCTTTACAGACAAAACACAAACCTTTTCTTTCCCTGCAAGTATTACTCTTAAAGTTGTCACTTACTTTTCTGCTTTCCTTGCAAATTTGCTTGCTTCGTGTTCTGCCTGGAGCATTGCTGTGGATGGAGAAAAGGTCTGATTAATTGGAAAGCAACTTTTTATTACTGGGAAAACTCTCAACACATTGGTGTGGAAAATTAATCAAAATTTTACTTTCTTGATCCATAGTGCCTTTTTCTTGCTACTATGACATCTGTAAAGCTTCTCTCAAGGAAAAGATGCTTCAGCAGTTAGTGCTCTCTTAAAGAGCAGTTGTGTTGATGCCATTTGGCTAAGCCTTAAAAGTTCCTGTAATCTGTGCCATCCTGTCTCATACAGTCCCATCTCATAGTTGTCCTTTCTCTGCAGTGCTCTATGCCCAGATCTCTGTGGCTGGGCTGCTCCAGCCTGGCGGACAGCATGCCCTCGCTGCGATGCCTGTATAACCCAGGGACTGGCGCACTCCCAGCTTTCCAGGTACTTTCTGTCTCTCCCCACTCCTTTTCTCTCCATCTGTGTGCGTGTGCATCTCTTTCTTTACTTGCCTGCTTGACCTCTATTTATTCTGGTTCATGCTCTATGCCTCTCCTGTGTCATTCTGATCTCTGGAATTTTAACCCGTCTTGTATAGATTCAGGGCAGCTGGGGCATTTGCATTTACCTTGATGTAATTATTTTATCTAAATTGGCTTGATACCATCATCTTTTTCATTGGCTTTAAATTGTTTCAAAAAGATACCACTTAATTATATCTGGCAAACAGTATCCATCACACAGTCTCCAGTCTGGCTATTTGTGCAGTGATTCCCCTCCTATCTAAATTTTTTGTGTGCCACTTAAAGAACTGAGAGGGTGAGTTCATTGCCATGCTGATAATTGATGCCAGCAATTCTTTACTTCAGCTTTGTTAGCAGGAGTCTGGACATTTTGACTACAGAAAATTATTGTCCAAGTAAGCTGTCAGTCAAAAGGCAAATAAAGGAAACCTTTTTTGTTTTCCTTTGGTCTCTGAATTTGTTAGATTCACGCTTTTCTCTGTCATGAGTCAGCTTTCTGCCAGACAAGTTTGTTCAGACCGTTTGGGTGACTGGTGAGTCTTAAAAAACTCCCATGGGTGGAGAGTGAGACAGGTGCTGGGTGAGCATCAAGAAACCTAGACAAAGCTCTCAAGATCATTGCAAGCATTTTTGATGACATGTGGACATAACAGCAGACAGGGCACCAGAGATGTTACGTTCACATTGGAAACTCTGAGGTATTTTATGAACTGCAGTGACTGAGGGACTTTAGGAGTATCTCTGTGGAGAGCATGTTTATTTGAGCTTATTGTAGCATGAACATCTACTTCAAGGTTTATGCTGCTGAATTATGCTACTGCTGGCCCAACCTGTGGCAGAGAGCTTTATTTACCAGCATCTTACAAAACCGGATAAAAAGAATAAGCCAGAATCTTTCTGAAAATTTTACTTGTTTTGTGATAAGTTCATTATGCGCCTCTAAAGGAAAGCATGCAAAGATTATTTGAAGTTTTACTTCTTGCTCCCAGAGCTAGGAGAGTGCTGTGGAAATAATCCTCTTAGTCCCAGAGGAGGCTTAAGTGTCTTGCATCATTTTGCTGCAACTCTTTATGCTGACACAGCAGTAGCCCTGATGGACTCTGGAAGGTGTCCTGCCAGGCCTCCTTTGCTGAACCAAGCTTTTAGCAGAGCTTTCCATGGGGGAGGGGGAGACTTTTTATTAATCTAAGAGGACTCAAGAGACAACAGGCAGAGTTTAGACTCCTAATCCTGATTTGCATAATTTTACTAAATCGGATGGACCTAATTTTGGGGGTTTTGGCTGTTGAATAAATCTGATAGCTCAGATAGCTTTAAGCTTAGCAGTATATGGAAAGTAATTTATAAACTCAAATTGAGACTTCTTCCTTTCTATTTGAATTATTTTTGATTACTGAAAATAGGCATATATTACAAAAGGGAAGAGAAATTTATTTATTTCAGATTAAGATATCCTTGCTAATGATAGATATGAACAATTACTTTTCTGCTAATGCAGTGCATTGATATTTGAGGTCAAATGAGTCAGCTGCACAACCATTCATTGTGTTGGGATACTGACAGGATTGACATTTGCATTTCTTCAGATTTTGAGAGGCATTTCTACGTATATTTAGTAACTATGGGAATTGGGGCATTATGTCTTACTTGCCATCTGAAATGGTAGACTGGTACTCTTCACTGAACTCTGCTGTGTTGAGGAACAAATTTACTGCCAGTTGAGAGAGAAACCACATTGCCAGCAACAGCTTCTGCAGCACTGAGTCATCCACATTTTGGTCCATTTTTTTCAATGGGCTCTGATTGATCCTCATTAGCTTGCATGGTTTGAAGAAGACTCCCCTCTGAGGCATGGCTTCTGCATTTTCCAGTGCAGAAGGGAGTGGTTTGGAGCCTGCTTGAAGCAGTGATATTGCAGTATTTCATCATTCTTTAATGCTTTTTTTTTGGTATCAAATCTTTGGGAAAGCATTAAAGACTTTCTTGTAGCCCAGTGAATATTCTCATATTAAGTTACTTTCTTTTTTCCCTAGCAAGCTTGAAGTAACTGGAGAAGCATATCAATGTTCTTTGCTTGTGGCAAAAGAGAAGATGCCATCTGGAAGGCTACTTAGTCACTGCTGAATTTGTCTAGTTATTTACATGCCTGCCTTCGGATGCTCAGACAGAAATGTGGAAAGATGCTCTTTTTGAATAGCTCAGTTAAAGTCTTGCTGACTCCTCATGGGAAGCATTGGCAGGTAGTAGATTTAGAGATTATTCTGTTAATATGTCAGGTAACAGTTTTTCTTCTTTGTGTTTTTATTATTGCAGACACTTAGGTGAAAACAGGATCTTCTGGTTCCTCAGCTCTGTTTTTAGGTAATCATCCTGCAGATGGAAAGGCTTTAAGGCTAAACCCATGAATAGGGGAATAAGGAGCTAGAAACAGTTCTTTTTTGCATCTTTTATCTCAAAGGGCTTTGCAACTGATAGTCTACTGTGTAACTGAATTTCATAGCAATCATAGTGGAAGATGGCAGCAAATCAGAACATGAACTCCTATAAGGCACTGTGGGGAGTGGTCAAAGAGGATATTTTAATGAGAGAAAAAGGCCTGCCATTCAATTTTGAGTGTCTTGGATGCCAGATTTTACTGTACTGTTATTCTGAAAAGCAACTGAAAATTAGGTTGCATGTAGATTCTCTTAATAATAAAAAATAAATTATGCAGAATATACTCTTTTTCTTAGAAATTTGTGCTTTGGAAGTTTCCAGATGTGCCAACAGGTGTCTGCTTTCATGACATTTTCCATGTGAAGATTATTACTTTCTCTGTTAAAATATTTTTCCATGCATGATCACAAGGCTCTGTTTATGTTGCTTTTCATAGTTGCAGCTCTTTGAAAATTCAAATTTACAATTACACCCATGAAGTATGCCAAGGAAATGATTGTATTAATCCTTCCAGATTTCCAGAAGACCAAAGTATTTCCTTGAATTTATTTCTGTAGGCTGTTGTATAAATGAGGAGGCTTGAAGATGAATTTAGAAGTCTTGCCAAAGACTTTCTGTATCATGGTAATCGCAGAGAGCAGTTCACCTCTTCCTTTTTACCTAATTCACAGGCAACACAAATACCAGCTCCTGTTTAGATTGTAAACTTCTTGGGACAAGAGTCATGCTTTTACTGCCTTTGTCTGGAGCCTGGACACAAGTGGAGAAGAAGAGTGTTGTCTTATCAGCTTTATTTTGCCAAAGCTGAAACTTTTGTTTCTGTAACAGGCTCTGGCAATCAAAGAGGAGGATTAACTTTTGTGGTGGAGGTAGCAGCATCTTGTTGAATACAGAATTGTCTCTCTGTAGAATGTCAGAAATTCACATTTTATTTTACCTGAAGATCTTGGCCGTAAGGAGCTACACATCAGGGTTTCTCAGGTGAAGGGAACTAACTTCTGCTTGGTTTTGCAGAAGTGAGCGTGTGTGTGAGACTTCCTCAGTCTGGGCTAAAAGCTCTTACCTGGGGAGGAAGGCAGGGGTGTACTGTGCTAGGCAAATGGATGCAAGTGGAAGTGCACTTGAGGCTGTGCAGTGTGGAGATGACCTCTGTGGGCTGAGATTACTTCTGGAGAAAGGCAAAAATGCAAAAGGTGTCAAGGGTACACAGTGATGGAAGTCTGTTGTCCCTGTGAGACAGACATGAACTTAGTTTTCAAATTACTTTTACATTATTTTTTCCTAATGTTTATGTTTTTGTGTTACAAAGCATAATATTTGTTAAAGAAGCATTGTCAGTGTATTGGTAGGAACAGTTGTGTCTGTAAATTTCCTTCAACCTGTTCAGACACTTTTGTATTAGAAGTTGAAATTTTATTGCTGGAAATACAGCGTAAATATAAGTAGTGTTACACCACTTCTGGTTATACAGGAGGTTAGAGCTAGGGGTGGGCAAACTGCATGCTCAGAAATGCGTTCGTGAGAAATACATTTGAAGGAAATTGTTTGGCTTTGGAGCCAATGTCTGCTGGTGTGCATAGTTGTGTCTCTAATTGGGAGAGATATGGCGTGTCCAGTCATAGACTCCATCAGCACGGAGACACTGAGCCTGCTTTGTGTTCGCCCCTCTCTCTCTGCCGGCGGCTGTGTGCAACCTGCCCGGGGGCTGTTTACAGTGCACCTCTAAAGCAGAATCCTAATTTTGGTGACTAATAGCCAGAGCATGTGGCTCCAGCACCCCCCCGGCTGGCAGCAGGCTCTGCCCTGGTTGTGAATGTAGTTAGGTGGCCCCCAACTGTTTACAAGACAGCAGAGGTGAGATCTTTGATTGACAAGTCAGAAATGCATTAGATCATTCCCTCTGCCAGTCTCTGGTTCATGCTGTTAAAAATGTCAGCCTCTCCAAGTTTGAATGGCAGCCCGAGGGCCTCAGAAGCTTTTTGTTTTCTGAGATGGAAACACAAATTGGATGTGTGCCTGAGCGCTTCATCCTGGGCTGTAATTTCATCTTTTAGCTAAGAACCACAAGGTACATGAGCAAAGCACCCTGTAAACAATAATACTGGGGAAAAAAATAAACAAGGTCGTGTTTCTGGTACGTTGATCCACTGGTGTCCTGACCTCTATCACGTTGAACATCTCCACTCTGATTGCTGTTCCCTTTGGCATTACAATGAGAGGAGATAGACTGACACAGGAGGCAGAGATTTAAAGTTGCAGTGCTGTTGCACATTCCTTGTATTGGCTATGAAATATTGAACTGCCACAATGTGACACCTGGTTTTTTAAGCAAAGTTTCTTGTTGGAGGTGTTCAGCAGCAGTCTCTTCTGTTTTTCTTCATTTTACCACCTGGCAGGAGCAATTATAAAGGCATGAGAGGCAATACAAAAAGGAGCAGAAATGAAGCCAAATCACATAAATTTTGTGTTTGACTCCAGCCCCATTTGGAGTTCAGACTTTTGGGAGCTTCACTGTAGGAAGGCCACGATGGTTAGCCTGGCTGGAGATTTCTTTAAATAAAGTGCCCAGTGACTACAGAAGAGCTTTCTTAAAGATATTTAGGATTTATCCCTCTTTAAATCTGGTAGCCTTGTCTGGCTGGTAGTGTAACCTGTACAGAGGCTGGGTGATGCTGGGGAGCCTACCAAAATCAGGGGGTTGCCAGGGTGTGCTACAAGATCTCAGCTCCCGGGAAGTAGCAATAGCAAGGAGATATTTTCCTCCTTTCAGGTGGCAAAGTAATGAAGGAGACTGGAAAGAAATCTTTCTTCGTGGATCAGTGGGGATGGGTTTGGTTGTTTTTGGTAGCACGTCACTAATTTCTAATTACACTGAGTAATTACATTTAGTAATAGAAATCGGCATTTGTTCTGCACCCACATTGATCCTCAAAAGTTCCATTTTATTATCTCTTTAATCTGAGTATCAAGACGTGTGACAGTATCTCTCACTGAGAAATACCCCCCCAGTGTGTCCAGCAGAATGATTAATTTAAACTGCGTTTGGCTGTAAGGCCTCCCCTCCTTCTGCCTGGGTAGTGATGGTTAGGTTACTACTGATGCGCTCTTCCTGCTAAGGTGAGAGCAAGGTCTCTAGCATACCAGCACCCGTTGGGCTGTTTGGTTTAAAAAATGAAACAAAACTCATCCGAGGTTTCCTTCCTCCCTCGTTAGGAGTCAGGAAGGTGTGTAAAGCCGTAGTGACAAACGGCATATGCAGCGCCGCGTTGGAGGCATACAGGTATCTTTAAAGCTAGCTCCGGTTCCTCAGGATTGCGAACATCTGCTTGGAGGTATTGTGGAGCTCCACAACGCACTAATTGAATTACTCTTTTCTGGAGTTGCAGGCTGCGCTAATTGAATTAGAACGGGGCTGTGCGTGTGCGCGCTGNCGCGGCTCCGCCGGCCGCCGCAGCCGCAGGGCTCTGCCGCTTAAATAACATTGCGGCGACTCTTCCGCGCTGCTCCCAAGCCTACATCTTTGTCCCTTTCCGTGGAGAAGGGAGGGTACCCCGCTGCAGCCCCCTCGCACCGGTCACAGATGGTCCGCTGCGTTTAGATCCAGCCTAGTCCCTGTAAATCGCTACATTATCACTTTGGATTTGATGGCTCCGCGGGCAGTGAGGGCTTTAGAGGGAGCCAGCCAGTGGCACAAGATCAAGCTGTACCTATTTGTGCACAACTGGCAAAGAGATAACAGCAATAATTTTAATTTAAAGATGCAGATATGGAATTTTCCCACAAATTTGGAGAAGTCATGAAATACTTTCTCATCCAGCATCTAAATTTAAGCCGATGTTAGAATTCAGTCAGTCTTAGGAAATATGCAGAGATAGTTCTGAATAATACTGTATAAGGAGAAGAAAATGAAGTATTTCTTCTTTGAAATAAGGTGTTTTAGTGAACACATGCAAAATTTCAGAGAACCAGCTCAAACACTCTCAGTAGAAATGCGCTCACTAAATCTTAAAATTCATAGCTTGAAGAGATACTTTGCTACACTGTGTCGGATGGGTTTCTTCTTATTTCCTCTGCTTTCTTTTGGCTATTGCTTACATAGTGTGTAAAAATAGTCAGATATTCTCTTTCCTGTATTCTTTCTTCTACAGATAACCAGAGGACTCACTTTTCCATAAAATCTCAGCTATTTTCACTCATCTTTATCAGTATTTGGTAGATCATTCTCATAAACCCAAACCATATCAGAGACAAAATGGTATTTGTTTTGCTTTAATGGTTTCTTATATTTTGTTACATTTGAAATAAACAAAAATAATTTGCTAGAATACTCTGCAAACTAAGTAAAAGCAAACTCACCTTGTGAAAATACATAACCAGTACTCTGTGATATGCATGATTGTTTTTTATGATGTTTGTATACTTGCCCTGTGTCTGGTGATATTAAATAGGGCTTCTAATTGCCACTGAGAATTAGCAAAAATGCTGCTATACACAGAAATTTTAGTAATTTTCAGTTACACTGAAAGTTATTTAACAACCAGCTGCCCCCTAAAATATAAAGCAGATTTTTTATTAAATATATGAAACACGTTTTTGTTGCTTTTTGAGGAGAATTCCCAAAGAAGTTTATACTTTGGGAATTCTATTTTTCTGATTTTATTTATGTTTATAGTTGTTTCTCTCTAGCATTTTATTTATATATTTACATATATATAAATATATGTGTGTGTGTGTGTGTATAAGTATAAAAAAAATCGGGCTGTCAGTCTTCTTGGCTCCCTTTCTAAGTAGTCAGGTAGACTGCTCCTAGTAGCGATTGTGAATGAAATATCCAAGTAACTCATTGATCCTGCCCAAATATTTATTTAGGGCTCGTGTCTAGTTCTTAAATGACTGCCAATATAATTTGGTACTGTCGTGGAATTTTCTAAATTGTGTCTGTATATAGCACTATCAACCACTGCCTTTTGCCTACCTTCTACAAAAATCCTTGTGAATTATTCTTTCAAAATAGAGCCATACATCCAGCAAACAAAGGAAGCAACTCTTCATTCAGCCAATAAAGCTGCATACGCTTCTACTCTTTCAGGAATATACCTTGCTCTTCTATCACATCTTCAGAGTAATAAACTGTGCAGCAACCCTTTGATGTAGGTAGTAACATTTGACCTTGCAACACAGTACATTCCCTTGTGCAAATGAAGACAAACTTAAGATGCTGATGTTGTGGTGGTTGTTCATTGAAAAAGCCCAAACACACACACACACACACACACACACACAAAACTGATGTATAGGATAACACACTTATATCCAGTGCCTTCTTTTGGTAAAAGTCAGAAGTGAAGATGATTATGGTGAGATTGTCACCTTTAAAATAATGTGAGAGTGAATTTGGTGCTGCCTTAAGAGGCTGTAAATGGGAAAGAATCTATTCCATCCAGTGTATAGAGTGCTTTTAAAATCAATCTATTTCTAGAAACTAAATTGTCCTGGGACCAGCTCTTGATATAAAAATTCATAGAAACCTGTTTTTCCGAGTGTGGTAACTTCTTGCCATAGTGCTGTAGTGTTAGAATTCACATTGGCCAGGTTGTTCTGTAAATTAAACAGTGACAGCTTCCCTCGGGGGAACAGCCAATGTATTTATGATGATGTGCTGATTACACAAAATACACTGCAAGCAGAAAACAGCTGCAGAGAACAAACCTCTTAAAAGAATACAATTACAAATAGCACCCTCAGTATTTCTAGTGGTGAGAGCAAAATACAGCATGCTAATGCAGGCTTCTAGTTTGCTTCCAAAGAAGAAAAGGGATCTACAAAGAAGAGGCTGAAGTATGGTTGGATGCACACACAATGCCAATGTGGAGCAGCACATAATCCCCTCCTGAAGGTGAAGGGCAAGAACACACCTCAAGGCCTGCTTTTTAGCTGTCCTTGTTGCTTAAAATTCCTGTGACTGCAACTCCAACAGCACTGGCTGGTGAGGTGTTGGGGCTCTCTGGCTTGTCGGTGTTTTGCCTGCTGTGGTTCATATCCTGTGTCCTGGTTAAGAGCTGAGATGTGATTAGATGACTAATTTATGCTACCACTATGACCATTCTGAAACAGATAGTAGGAGATGCTACAGGGAAAAAAAAAAGCCCTGGTTTAAAGCTGAGATTTCTTTTGCTTCTAATTATTGTTTCAAGGGAACTTTGGGAAATAAATTCCAATTGTTTGCATAGCCTCCAGTGTTTTGTTTTTAAAAGGTTCCTGTTTAGTGTATGTAGGGCAAGGTCTTGTACAGTCCAGTTTAGGATGAGATGAAACTTGAAACATAATATTACTGGAATATAGTGGAGGTGGGACTGTGATCAGACTCTGATCAGACCTCTGAAGAGAAAGAGGTCTTCACCTGGAAACAAAAAATGAGAAGTAACTGGAATTGCTTTGTGTAATGAGGCTGTATGCAAGAGAGTTGTAATAAGGACTACTATGGTGGGATTTTCTGAGGGCTTGTTGAAAATGAGGAGTATGTGGCAGTGGCAGCTCCCACAGCTGCTAATACCTCACTTTGGAGAGTTGCAAGAGCAAAAAACCTCTGCAACTCCACAGCACATTCTTTTTTTGTCTGAGATGATCTGTCACACTTAAATCGTTAAAATACAACATTCTACTTATGGCTGTGCCATGTATCTGTGTGGGAGAATGAAAATACAGAGAATGCCCTTCCCATCCACTTTTTCAGAGTCACGGATAGATAATTATGATGCCCTTTAAAAGTCTGGAATTTTTGGTGTTTGGTGTCTTTGTTTTGTTCTGGGACCATATCAATAAAACGTATTTCAAATACTGGCAAAAAAATTACTTGTCTAAAAGGAAGAAATGTGGTCCTTTCAACATATAGATCTGATTTTAAAGCAGATAAGTTAAAAGCATTGGCACTCTAATTTGGAAGGACTTAATTCACTTGCTTAAAAGAAGTATCAGGTTTTCCATCTATGGATTGCTGGCATGTACTAATAGACTGTTACTCATCTGTCTGTATTTTCTTTAAATCGTTTTTGAGCCTCTGTGTGTTGTCCTGCTCTGCTGACATGTATCCCATGTGGCAAGAGGGAGTTTTGTATAATCACCCTGCTTTAATCAATAGAATAATTGATAAACCAGATAAGATTTAAACTGATTACCTCCCCGAGTAGAACTCCCTGAGGGCCTTGGACTCTCTTAATTTTGACATGTATGTTGTGTACCCCGTGGATGAAGTGCAGTTTGAATTATCTGTTTTTATTTGCTTAATGATGGGGAGGGTGTTAAAGTCAAATGTTTAATTAACCCAGCAATGGGCTGCGCTGTCACTTACACACACATCCAGCTGATTGAGATATCTCACCGAGAATACTGAATAGGAATGATAATGTGGCACTGAGACGGAAGATTGCTTTTTCAATCCATTTGCTGGGTCACTGCTTTGAATGTCTTACTGGATGAAAGGCATTCAGCCTGGAAAAAAAAATTCAGCATTTAAGTACATTTTGTTTTCCTGGCCCCTTTCCACCAAGAAGTTAAATAAAACAGATATGCTGTAGGTTTAATAAGCCATTCATGTTGTAGCAAAAAAGCTGCAACTACTGGATCTCAATAGGCAGTAGTCTAGAGCTGTATAATTTCCTATAGGAACAAAATGTTTGCCAGCCCAAGGTATCTGAAGGTGAGAACCTGTGTACATCTTTATCTTTCCTTTGGCTGCTTGGCTACTCACCCCATTTGGTGGTCTCCAGAGCAGGTCCAGCTCTTCTTCCTTACCCAGTGCAATGAAATATAAATTAATATTTTGTAACTCCTTGTTCTAGTTCAAGAAAATGGTGTTTCAGGGTTGGAATTATTTTATAATAGTAGAACCTAGTAGTGAGCTGTTAAATTTAAATGTTGCAGGAGGGGTTGTTGTCTTGCCACATTTAAATTTGCTCAAGCCAAATCAGGAGAGCCCAAGGGTTTGTTCCTTGGGTGGCAGCTGTTAAAAGGCTACAGTGCTTGCTAGCCAAACATTATAATGTGCAGTGCCTAATCTTTTGTTTCTTTTTAAAAAATATTATAATTGTTTTTTGCTTAATGTGATTGAACAGTCACACCTTTTTTTCAAATCAGCAATGAGGTTTTTCAGCAGCACTGTATGGATGTAAACACACCCTGTATTGGAAGCTAACTAAATTTGCCTCATAGTCCAGTGGTGTGATTGATGCACCCTGTAATAAATGTAGCTTTGGAAGCTGGAAAAAGCACCGAAGCCTGACTGTATGGACTAATTACTACTGTGAGGCACATTGGGGAGGTGGAGCTGTGTCATCTGAACTGCTCCATGGTGACTCTGTAGGTACTTTGAACCTGTTCCAGATTAAGAACCAAGTAGCTTTAGCTGCAGGGTCACCTGGCTCATCACTAAGACGAAGATCTGGGTGCCTCCACATCCGGTGGTGTAGACAGTATGCTGAGAATTCCCATCAGTCTGACCCTGCAGTGAGATCACTGAGTAGCCATTTCTTAACAAGTGAGCTATTCTGGGGGACAAACTGTGCCTAAAAGTTAACAAGTTTTGTTCCCTTATGCTGTAATTTTTAACTTTGGACAGACAGCTTGTGCTTCATGTGTTTGTTTTGTACCTCATTTTCCCCTTTCCTGCAATAAAAAATAGGAAGGAAAAACCAACAAGTAAAGCATGAAACACTACAACAAGATGAGGATGATGTGGTTGATTTCGGTGTTTGAGGTTGAGAATGCCAAAGGCTCTGAGAAAGGGATGTAATGACAAGTGAGCTTGACAGGACAGCTCAGAATGAGAGATTTTGGAAAAAGAAAATTATAATAATAAGTGTAGGTGATGACCAGGGATGAGAGAGGAGGGGGAGTCAGACCAGTACAATGGCATCTTTGAGAGAATTAGTTACAAAAGTTAGAAAATAATGCTTGAAGAAGGACATGAAATCTACAGCAAAACTAGACACTTTTACAGCCGGTTTCTAAGAGCGCTTGCAGCTCCTATGCAGATGAAGCTGTAATAAATATTGTACAAAGAAAGTTAAAATGTATCTAGAGAATTTTAATAAATAAAAAGTTTTTAAAAACTCTCCCTGGATCTGTTGGCACTTGCTAACTCTTGTTAATACTAGAAATATGTTTTTGACATGTATTTTGAGTGTTGGCTTATATTCTGAGCCCTGTTAAAGCTGACTTTGTGTTTTCCCCCTCACCCTGCATGTAGGGGAAAGAAATCAAAAAACCATCTTATTCCAGCATACAAAATCACTGATAAAAGCCTACAATTCATGGGCATGGGAGGGAAGAATACTCTGAACTGTGAAAAAGAGTGTATAATTTCAAATTTTAGTGCTTTTACACTCTGGGATGAGTGTGGAAAATGAATTTTTGTGGAAGGAATGTAGCAAAATGAAAGCAACAAAAATGTGAGAGCCAAACCTAGATTGATTCAGCTCTTCTCTAAAAGACTTCTGTTGCGTGCAAAATTCTTCTTCCTGAAGTATGTGTGGCACAATTCAGCAGTCTGGCAGAGAAATTTAACTCCAGCTAAAACTGTTAAAAAGGAATTTTAACATGAATTGAAAAGATGGGAGAAATTATTAATGTTGCCCTGAAGAATAGAAAAGGAAGAATATTGTTTTGTTCAATGTGAGGAGCAGGTGTACAAGGGTTAGTCACTAGGAAGAGGCAAACCAAAGCACAGAAATAATAAAATTCAGAACAAGTCCTGACACCAGTCTTACGTAGGTGATCTGGTTGAATATTTGAAAGTATACCCATATTATGTGTTTTGTAAGGTTAATTTGATGTTTTCAGCCATGCTTTTTTTTGGGAATGTGCGCTTTCTGTTCCTTAAAAAGATGTAGATAGCTTTGAACTACATAAAATCCTGGAGTACAAGATGTACGCTATAAAATCATGCATAGAAAGTGCTAGCTATAAAAACGTGTATACCTATGAAGGTGCTGATCAATTTGTGCTATTTAGGAAAGGAAATTCCAAAACAGGCCCGGCTGTGAGGAAATGCAAATAATAAAATTCAACTAGAGGTCCTTGAGGCTTCTTAAGCTCTAACCTTGTTATGAGGAATGGGGAAGTCGAACTGCCTAATGCAGATGTCTGTGAGTTACAAAAATAACCAGATGTCCTGATTAGCAGAAGCAAATGTTCTTCCCTTAATCCACGTGAAATTATATTCAAAGGCTCTCCGGATGTAATGTGTGTGTAAATAAGGCACCAACAAACATTGGAATAGAAAGGGCCATTGGCCAACTAGCTTGCAAGGCTTGAAAGCTTGAATATTAAAAACAAATTTGCCACTGCTGACTCTCTTAAATTCACAGAACAGAACTGTTAAGCAGGGCTGCTTCCTGGGAAATATGGAAAGCTTGTTCTCATTAGCCATATTCTCTCCCTCTCTTTCTCTCCCCCCCTCCCCTTGAAAAATGTGGATGAAGCTAGCTTTTTAAAATTCCGCTAAATGAGTTGTTCCCAGCATCTGTATTTTAGGGGGGGGAGGGAGGGGGGGATGGTGGTGGGTTTTTTTTTTTAGTTACAACTAGATTTTTGCTGTTCGAAATGCATCTGTTCATCAGACCTTTGATGTTTGTGCTGGGTTTTGGTATTTTAATGTTAAACTGAATTTACCGTTCTAGTAATGCTGACTTCCCACACCATTAAATTACCCTTTATAGCCAACCAATAATTACTAAGTTAAAGAACATCATAAGAAGCTTTTCTTGTGTTATGAAGTTCTG
Organism: Notiomystis cincta; assembly: GCA_013398075.1. Classification (NCBI taxonomy): domain Eukaryota; kingdom Metazoa; phylum Chordata; class Aves; order Passeriformes; family Notiomystidae; genus Notiomystis; species Notiomystis cincta. The sequence goes on from VZRX01013853.1 coordinate 68,148, forward strand.
TTAGCAAGTCTCATTGCTTTGAAAAGTTATATTTTTTCCCAATTATTGATTTGAATAAAAAATAAAGAAAACCATGAAGGGTCTCTTCTGCTGTTGTGAAACCCAGAATTTTGTCCTGGTTGTTGAAACTTTCCTTATCATCATCAGTGTTAACTTTGAGGCAGACCAAATTAGTACTTGTGTAAACATGCATGTATGTGTCTGGTTGGAGGTGTAGTGTTGTACTTCCCATTTTCACTGCTGTCAGAGTTTCAGTTTTAAGAATTTAAGTTATAGTAGGTACCTGAGCTGCTTGGGCACGAATTTCAACTTGTAAATGTTCCAGGTGGGGTGAAGTCTGCATCACGGGGCATTTATAAATGTACTGGAGGAAAAAAAGCACCATGATTCTGTGCAGCTAACAAGATAGTAGATATAATAAACAGGATAGAAATGTGCATGTCAGTCTGCAAAGCAGGCACTGAACTGGAAGGCCTTTTTAGTTTATTCCCTTTCTTTTTCCACTGTCAGTCAGTGCAAGGCAGGCTGCAGGTTCTCTGCCCTCTCCTTCCATCACTCTAATACTCAACCAAAACCCCTTGCAAAAATACCATTTAACTTTAAACTTGTAAGAGCTGGGAAACTTGTCTGTGCCTTAACTCCATGCTCAAGTCACCCCCTTGTGCCTACACATTGCAATTTATGGTGTTCTCTAAAAGGATCTAATCTCGGTGAATGTTCAGAGCAGCAAATGCCGAGGAGGAATGGGGTCTGATACTTATCTCTGCATTTTCATTGCTGTGGATCTCCCTGTGTGTTATAGCTGTCATTTTTGTTTTATCTACTGAACAGCAGAGAATTGCCATCAAACTTGCGCCTTTCATACTTGTTCTTCTCAAAGAACATTACCAATCCTAAGGACTAGTTTTATATATTGTAGTGACTTGCCAAATAAGTGTGAATTTGAATGTTTTGGGCCTCATGATAGGAGAAAAAGGAGACCCTATCCTTACATGTTTTTAGTGCATCTTAGACACTTATTTTTTTTAACAGTAATACTGCTTCAGGCTGACACCGGCTATGCCAGGATTCATCCTAGCACTGTTTGAAATGGCTGAGATATTTATAAACTGACAGACAGCATTTATAAAATGAGGATGCTGACAGTCCCTTAACGATAACAATGGGCTTGGACTCATCTATCACTTACAGAGGTTATTGGAAAGGGAACATAAGGCTTCTATGTGCCTCTGGTCTTAGACTGGCACTTATTTCCACACATATCTCTCTCTTTTCTGTCCTCTCTGGCTGACATCGGCATTAGGCAATTACAGCTAATTTCTCCGTATCATTACCTGATGATGCTTTGTCCTGTTTTCTTCGAGACAACTAACTTTGCAGCATCTTGGAGCAACACCCTCTATCTCCCAGATTTCCCCCTCCAAAACAAGAGGAACATCCTGACTTCTGGCAGGCTGCTTGCTGGAATTGGGAGAGAAGAACAGTGTGTCCTGACTGACAGACTTAACCTGGGGCTGGGCAGGGGTTAAACAGGCCTTCTGCTTCCTTCTCCTTTCATATAGCATCAGTCTGCAGACAGAATGCTGATGTACCTTTTTATTCAGTGGCTCCCTCTTGACTGAAAGTACCCTTCTGTCCTTGGTGAGGAGGACCGAGTGCAGCGCAGGGACACTTCCAGGAACATGAAAAAGGATGTCAGTTATTTTCAATTTCTGATGAAATGCTGTGTTCATTCAATGCACTTAGGAGCTTGAGGGTCAGGTCGTATCAACAGTTTGCACTGGAAAAGGAGAAATGCACTATTTCACTGGTGTTGTGCTAAAGCATCTATTTTAATGTGGCAGCAGAAATACTGAGACAGCTATGTCTGGCATCCAGTTTGCCCTTGGAACATTTACTCTACTGTAACTGTTTGCACACTGTGTTCCCACTGTATTATTTGCTTAGAGACCTAAAATACCCAAGTAGATTTCCTACATGCAGTTGGATCTGCTGATACCACTAAAAGCACACCCTGCCCAGGCTTCTGTTCGAACTGATGTATACGCACGCAATGGCTGGAGCGAGACTTGATTGGCTTGAGGGGGTCTATTTATCAGGGAACTCGATTAAAATACAGACTGCACATGACATCAAATTTGTAATCATTTTTCCACAGCAAGCAAGCAAGCATTTTCTGTATTGGATGCAGGTGTTTAAAGCAATAGTGTGTTTTAAGGGCCGGTGCAGCACAAATTCTGGCCTTTGGGATAAAGACAAGTGTTTTGCCTGCATAAACAATATATTATTTTTTTCCCCTCCCCGAGGTCCACACACACCTAGTTTCCCTCAAGCTCATCATCTCTGTCAGGTTAATCAATAGGCACCGTATGGCAGAGGGTCAGTAATCAGTGTCATCGTGCCTTTAAATCGTGTTGAAAATTTGCTTAAAGCCTGGGCCAATTAACATCGAGATGATGAATGGATGGGTAGATGGGAAGAGCCTGGCGCTCAGGGGCTTTGTGAGAAGGAGATGCTCAGCTGTTGAGCAGCAGACACCAGCGAATAAAATCAGCCATTCATGTGAGCTCAGTCCACCCACTCTTAATGATAATGTCAATCTAGCAAAATATATACACATTGGAGTTGTCATGAGTTCATAAATCAAAGGAGTTTGTCAAAGGCATTCAGATTAACGAGGCAGCAGCAATAACAAGTCAAATTTGCATAGAGAATTGCCCGAATCTCAGTAAATTATGATCCTGTTTTTCATTTGATTATTTGCTAATGTCTCAAGAGGGAGAATGATTATATTAGCATGCAAAATCTACTCCAGAAGTAGAAATCCGAGGTATAGCAGACCAGCACACGATGACAATTAATCAGTTTCTGCATACTAGCATAAATGCGCAAGGCCCAGAAATGAACTCCTTTTTTATTATTATTTCTCCTTGCTACTGATCCAAATGGTTCAGCTTGACAGAGACTTTATATTGCTTTAACAGTGTTCTGAATTGTGCCTGCAGGCAAGACATAGTTATGCAGCTATAACCAACCTATCCATCTGCCAACCAGATTGGAATTCTCCTATCCAAGGCTTCCATTAACCCCCACTGACAGCTCCAAACAGGATTAAGAATTTGAAAGCATAAAAAATAGTTGTGCTCTTCACATAGACACACGCTTCTCCCCCACCCCCACCTCCACACACTTGGAAAAAAGGCTGTGTCTGTACTCTTTTATAATTAGTGCAGGGCAGAACAGCATCAAAGAAAGCCTCCCCCAGTTGGCAGGGGTTTGATTTCCACCACGAGTGGGGCGGTACTAAAGGTAGCTCTGCCCAATTGGTAGTCCCTGGGAGTGCATTTCTCCATGTATTATATCTCATTCCCAGCAGTGTTTTGCTGGTCTGTGTACACAAAATGCTGCATGTCATCTCCTGTCAAATGCTTCAGTCTGGGGATTTCATATGCATTGTAGCATGTTGTGTTTAGTGGTGGAGGAGGCTTCATGGGGAGAGTTAAATAGTAATAATTTCGTAGTGGTCTTTAAGACAACCTGCCATGGAGTTATATTCTGTTAATTACAGGCTGAAGTTTTAAATGCAAATCAGATTTAAAAGGATCTCGTTACAGGCAGTAGCCATTTTAGGAAAAATGAGCTATGGAAGGCAGAGCCTCTTTGCAGGAATCTCCTGTTAGAGAGAAATTTTCAAGGTTACAAGAACTATGAGCTTGGGTTTCTTGACTTCTCAGTACTTCCCGTGTCATTGTGTGACCTTGGGCAAAAAAGAAAAAAATATTTTACCTATCTGGGGAAAGAGGGGATGCTTTGGAGACTTCAGCATCTCATTTTGCCTGTATTTGTTCAAAAGAGACCCCTGCATGCAGGTGTAAACACTTTTAGCCAGCCCAGCTTTAGCCAAAAAGGCTTGCCTGCGGGAAGTAAAAATTTTGCCTGATGGAAGGGAGTTTGTATGGCTTTTCAGCTTTCCATGTGCACTAGTTTTCTTTGCTTCTTTCTCCCCAACAAATTCCATCGTTCCCCTACTATGTATGAAGTACAGTTGCTGCAGATCTTTAATATTCCCAGTGAGTACACCCAACTTACCGTCTGGATACCAAATGCTTCTTTCCAGGTCTGTGCCCGGGATGTGCATTTCAGTAACCACGAGAGGGTGCTCAGAGCGGTTCCTCCCTTTGTCTGCCTCTCCTGTGGCCGAGAGCATCGCTGGAGTCCTGCTGAGACAAACCTTATTCTGACCTCGCACGTGTTTATCCCTCCTCCCACCTTGTTCAGCAAGGAGAAATATATAGATGTACCGTTTCAGTCGATTACATTATGCTCTTCCCTTGGCCATGGCTAAGTGTTACCCTGTCAAGTGAAATTCACTTCCATGCAGCTACAGTTAGTCCTGAAATATGCGGGGTCCCAGACCTGCGCCTGGATTGATAGGTTTCCTTTTCCTGAGAAATGAGCGGGAGTTATAAACATCTGTGCTTTTTCTTAAGTGTAATGCTTTCCAGTCATTCTGTCTTCACCAAGCGTAACTTACTTGCCGACAAAAGTGCATGAGCAGCGCTCCTCTTTAATAGTCTGCTATCGGAGCTGCTGTGTTGGTGCTGTAGAATGGTGAGACGCCAAGCTGTGAACCACCATATGCACTTGGCAGTCTTTGTCTGGTCTTTGTTCAGCCTACCTCTTAGCCTTGCCACCTATAAAGATAATGAATGCAAAATGGTCCTCTGCTTGCTCTTAAAATTAGATGCTCAGCTTAAAGAAAAAGTAGATAACTTGATGCTTTGCAGTAACTAGAAATTTCAAAATAAGGGCTGACAGTTCACCAGCAGTTCCTGCTTTTTGATGCTTGTGTGAGGGAGGATCCTTAGTGGCTTTGAAAGGTGAGAAGAGTGCTAGATTTCACTTTTGTAGAGAGATTATTTGGGAAGGGAAATCGTTCTGACCCTTACTGTAGGGAAGGGGGTGGGTGTTGAAAGTGTTTCCAAAAGTAGTAAACAACCCCTTCACCCTACAGCCACAACAAAATGCATTTCCTGGGAAATTGTAGTAACTCACCTTAGATTCTTACAGTTTTCACTATTGACCCTTTTTTTTCCCCAAAGCACAAAAATTAAAATCCTAACTTGAACAAACCACTTACTAAACTAAATTTCTTGAGCAGAAGAGAGCAGCCTTAATATCTGACCTTCCTTTTTGTATATATGGGATTCTAGCTTGTATTGTTTTTATGATCACAGTTCTTTCAAAGCAGGATTTAATGTAATAACTTGGTCCTGACTGAGACCTCTTACAAAAACTTTTAAAAGCTGACCTCTTACAGTGATTTATCAGGCCCATTTAGGATTGATTTCCATTATAACACCCTGGTTACAGCATGCCAAATGTCATGGTGCCTTACAAGTTCTATATCTTGTTTAAAAAAAAACTCAAAATCACTAGTTGGTCTGCAAGCCTTGATTTACTCCTGACCAGTTTATGACATCCCAAGTGGGATTTTACTGTTGTGTTCCTCTCCCTCCACCCCTTGCCTGCCATTTCTCAGCAAACAGCCTCTGCCCTTGCCCTGTCTCCCGGCTGTCCCTTTGCTGCCCGCTGCCCAGAGCGGCGAGCTCACGCAGCGCTGCAGCGGGCACAGGCCCTGCTCTGCTGACGGCTCCCTGCAGCCGCCCTGCCTGCTGCTGGCCCTGCGCTGCCACTGCTCACGGGGCCCCGCGCCTCCTCTGCCAACAGATGCCACTTCTGTCTCCTCAGGTGCTGGGCTGGAAGCTGTCTCTGTGAGAAGCCAGGCAGAGCCATGCTCAGCAGAGGACAGGTTATTTGGGGGACAGGTACAGAATGCAAACTTCTGCTGTAATAGACACAGTCCTGCACTTGTCTGCAAGTAACTGCAAAACCACCCTTTTCCTGGCAGAGCCCTCCCTAGGCAGTTTTTCTGTATCTCTTTAAAACCTGTTTACTTGCTCACTATTGAATGTGTGGGAATGTGGCCTAAGGCTATAAATACTGTGGTGATCAAACTGATTTTAGATGTGTGTGGATTCCTCCAAAGCTGCTGTCATTTCTCCCTTAATGCAGTTGCTGAACCTGTGCGAAGGAACGCTGTCTTCCAGAGTAGCTGACTTTGGCAGTGAGATCAGGATTCACCCCACTGTATCCAGCAGTTTTATAACCAAGCATTTGCAAGAGACTATTCATGTCCTGATACAGCTATAGTTTGTCTTTAAACCACCTAATATTTGGTTTTAATCATTACATCAGGAGGACTAAAGTTTCCTGGTTACATTTTTTACTCATGCTGGAAAAGCCCTTGTGTTTCTTGTCTACTTCCTCTTGTCTTATTGATTGGGTTTTTTTGGAGATGACAGCTTACATTTTGGAGCATCAGTCTTTCTAGAAATTGTACATGTAGGTGGAGTCAAGGGACCGGGGAGAAAAACATAGCTGTATTATCATACACTACCTACACAATATTTGGGGTTTTTTTTGAAGGATCTCCTGACAACCTCTTCTACAAGAGTGTAGCTCCATTATAATTTCTCTATGACTTTAGGCAGCCAGGCAGACTCAGGTCAATTAACAATTGTTAAGTATTAAAAACATAGGGGCACAGAGAACAACAGTTGCACCCGATAACAACCTCTTGTTTTCAACAGGTTCCACTGTTTTAAATGGTTATTCTGGGGTGTTTAGGAGCACTGGTGTTGCCATGCTGATTCAACCACCATTTCAGCTTTTTGAAGTGACTGTTGTTGGTAGTTGCAGAATAAATCCCTAAAGCACAGGCTTCTTTAGTAGATACCTGCACAGTGGTGCATTGTTGTGTTGAGGAGGAGAAATTCTTTCTCTGCCATAACAAGCTGTTTGGCATAAAAGTACAAGTTAGCCTCCAGTATGTGTATATGTAAAATACTACAGCCTGTGTAGGAAAAATATTCCGTTTCTTTTCTCCTTGCAGAGTAATATTAGGGATAAGAACTGAATTAAAGCTTACTTTCTTTCACAGAATTCCTCTGAGAGAGAAGACTGTAATAATGATGAGCCCCCTAGGAAGATCATTCCTGAGAAGAATTCACTTAGACAGGTATGTGATCAGTCTCTTTAAAAATGTGATAAAACTTTCTAGCTATTTGAATCCTTAAATGCTTCTGGAAGCTGAAGTCTGGCTTGTGCTCATGGAAATCTTTCTTCTTTGAAGTCTGAGCAAGTCATGTTGTACCCAGGAAAATCAGAGATTTAGCTTTCAGGGGAGTTTGATGGCTCTGAAGAAATACATGGTTCAGTATAGTTCAGTCAGCTGTGACTCTAGTTTTACCTTTCTCCAGTTAGTGTTCATCAAGACCTCTTCAGCCTTTTCTTCTGTAACTGTTCCTGTCTTGTTTGTAAGTATATTTTGCCTTGCCTCAGATCAAGACTCTCAAAATGTTCTACAACAATTAAGCTTTTTATTACCCTTGAAGGTAAATTTTCTTGGAGGTGATATCCAGGTTAATAACCTGAAAAATGATCTGTTCTTGTTTCTTTTACATTCATATAAATTACTAATGGGTAAAAAGGAGAAAGTATGGTCTACTAAAGCAATAATTCTTTGTCCTTTAGATATAGTAAAGCAAATTTCTTACCAATTCAAAATAATTCCTTCTTTTAATCCCCATGGTCAACAAAGGGAGTGTGGCATGTGCTTTCTGGGAAATTTAAGTTCAGTTTAGTGATTTCTGATCCATTTTCACTTTGGTCTTTCTCCCCATTGCAACCTTCAGGCGGCAAAGCAAAATTATGTCCCTGCCTTAGCTGCCTGAGGTTGCTGCCTGGTGTATCAGAGTGAAACCATTGGTGAATGTGACTTAAGTGAATACCCCAGGCCACACTTGCAACAGCTGAGGAATTGTTACATTTCATTCTGCATCTCAACCACAGGAGCAGCAGTCTCAGGCAGAGGAATAAGATGGCACAATCCTGCCCCACATTGCCTATTTCCAGGAGAAGTTGTGGGTCAGAACCATAGTAAAGGAAGAAGTATCTTCTTGATACAGTGTGCTTGTGCTCAGAGTTATTTGTTTTGTGTGGTTGGTTTGTTTTTTTTCTTTTTTTGTGTTTTAATAATGCATTGTGTTAGGAATGTTTGATTTCATGGGAGGAGGTGTCCTGTGAAGGACTACATACCTGTGACTAAGACAGTTCCATCTAACAGATGTAGTCCATGTAAGTCTTTCAGACATGAGGCAATATGCTGGCATAATGGCTGAGGTCCCATTTATTACTGAGAAAGATTACCATGTAGAACTGATTAAATATGTTAGATGAAACTTAAACTGTTTCTGCCATTCTACAATAAAAAAGAGCTGGAGGAAGAGGGCAAATCTACTAGGTCCCTACTGTGTATCCCCAGGATAGGAAACAAGGTCCCCAGCATGCCAGAAAATCAGGGAGTTTTTATCTTAGAGTTATATTATCAATGGCAAGCCTTCAGGTTCAGCAAGCAGAGAAGATTCATAGTAAGAGATGTTAATTAAAAAGGATCATGAGTTACGTATTTTGTGTGTCTTCTCATCATGTTGAAGCCTTCCTCATGATTATTGGTTGAGGAAATAGGTATTTACAAACTGTATTATACAGATGAGGAAGGTACAGTTTCTTGAATTGAGTTTCCATTTTGTTATATGTCAATTTGCAGAAGCATTCTTAGTGTCACAGGAAAGCTGTCTTTCCCTCAGGCCCACAATTCATCATAATCACATAGATACCAGGAATACAACTAAAAAACCACTTGTAGTGTCCCAAGATTTCATATTGGAAAGAATTCAATGGACATTGTTTACACTGAAGATGGTTAGCTGTGTTGCACAATATTGTTGAGATGTTGTATCAGTCTCCATCTTTGTGTTCAGTACTTACAGTGACAGATGCAGGACAAAATCCTTGGGTCTTCTCTTGCTATCAGGGCCTTTGTGTTGAGAACAGTCTTTGTAAATAAATTCAAGATGTAGTCTTAGTCTTAAAGCAAATGCCCTCTTGTCTAGATCATAGGAGGTCATTGTCCATGATTTTTTGTCTGTTATGGAAGGAATTCTGGTTCTTTACATAGACATAAATAAAGCTATCTGAGCATTTTGGCAGCTCACATTGCTCCTCTTCTCTATTAGCAAAGGACAGGAGCAGTGGGGAGTTTTCTGGCTCTCACTCCAGAAATCAGACACACACTTAGCCATGTGCCTAAAAACTCAAAATCAATGAGTAATCCCTGCTGGAAAGATCTGGATCTGGATCTCGTAAAGGAAGGTATACAGAGTGGCTGCCATGTCTTACATCTACCCATACTTTGTAGAACCAAAAAATGTGACTTGCAAATGCTGTCAAAGCAGTAATACATAAAACATGCCTTCCATTTTAGTGGAGAGATGTTAACTTGGTAATTATTGTGTGAACAGTTTCGTATTTTCTGTTCCTCCCTTAAGACTCCCTTAATATTTCATTATTGGGGAACATGGACCTATGTGCACAGAGAAATCGAGTGTATGTGGGTAGAAGTCTGTTTATTTAAATGGTCTTTCCAGTGAATGTATCCTCATATTTAGTACTTTTTGATTAGTCTTAGAAAATTAATGAGATGCGTCAGACCACTTCTGGGTAAGTACGATGTCTTGACATGCTCAGCTGCTAACAAGTTTAAGTAAAGGTGCATTTCTTTTCTTGCCTTGTTTGCAGTGCTGTTATGCAGCCTTAGCCATAATGTTTTCTCAGGTGGATTTGTGGAAAAGACATATCAGAAGGTGGAGGTGTTAAGGAAGTGTAATGCTTACTTACACATTTGAAGTTTTGTGCAGGGGCTGAAGACACCCATTGCTCAGTGCTATGGAACTCTTAGTAGGGGAAATACCATTTTGCTGTTGATTAAAATGGTTTATGGAGAGTGGTGTCTTCAGAAGTCTCAAGAAGTGGGGCTGTGTCCTTGAATTGCTGAAGTGGGAGGCATGGCCACTGTTGGGTGGCATGTGGGGGCAGCAAGGCAGAAGAGACATAGAGATTAGCACTGGGAAACAGAAAAAGGCAATGAACTTGACACTGTTAGCTGGAACAGTGAAAAGATCTAAGCTATGATAAACTTTGGAATATGAATGCAGACGTTCAGTTTTTGTTGAGTGCTTGATCTGACAAAATTAAATTTTGAAGGGATAAACTGAAAATCATAGTATGAAAACAGACCAAAAAAAAACAATGACAAGTGGCAAAAGTTTTTGGCAACTTTATTTAAGCTAACAAACGAATTTTCACACTGCAAAGTTATAAATTAATTTTAATAGGCTGATCCAGATGGTCCATTTGGAAAATGGATAGCTTGATCTGTTGAAAATTAAACTAAATTTATCTCTCTCATACTTCAAACTGAAGTAAGCGTGAGAAGAGTGCCCATTAAGTCCAGCTCATACAGATGGACCGGCAGGTCACACATGGGACTAATCTGATTCATTTTAAAAATAAATGCATGAGTTATTGAATCAGGTTCCTGTTTCAAGCCCTGCATGTGAGCGTGTGTGTGTGTGCTGCCCTTTCAAAGGGACTCGCAAATGCTTCAGTGCGTTTTTAACCTGTGTGTTTCCATTTTAATTCAACTTCCTTGCCAAAAAACATAATTAGTTTTCAGTGCCTATCATTTAGTGTTAGACCCAAACACTAGATTGATTAGGTCAGCCATTTGTTATTTTAAGGGCTATGTCTCCATCCTTCATTTATGAAGAACATGAGCTCAATAGTCTTGGAGAGAGAGCCGGCCTTTAGAAACTGGGAAGGGGAAGCTCTCTAGGGGCCCCTCCAGCCTTTTAGCTTCTGGGTGTTTTTAACAGAGCCATGAATGCAGATTTGTAAATTTATTGCAGTGCCATCTGTTTTTTTTGCAGGAACCGTATTATTGTTGGCTCGTATCTGTCTATTGTGGTGGTCACTCCCCGGGAGCTTGCCCTCATAGTCTTGAGGAAAGTGATGAATAGTGGGGGTCAACATGAATAGGTCACAGGGCAGCTGTCCAGGGCTGCCCTGAACTTGATTATCCCGCTGGTTTTTAAAGAAGACGGGCACAATGCTGGTTGTTTAAAACCCTCCCTCCCTTCTCTTCAGTGCAGCAATAATGAAGTGCCTTTTGCTGCTGTGGTTCATCTGTGGGCGAAGGTGCCTTGTGGGGAAAAGCTGGCAGCAGCAAGGCTGCCACAGTGTACCTCCTGCAAACCTCACATTGGACTCTGCTGTCTTTCTGCAAGCTTCCAGATGGAAGTCCGGGGGAAAAAATCCCTGTCTGCTACCCCATTCAGACAAGCCCCTTAGCATTTTCAAGAATTCTCCCTCTTACGGTTTTGGCACAGAATATTACCTCAATTCACTCTCACAGATTTGAGATAATTTTCTAAAATTACATGTAGCACCTAAAACATGCTCTGGGCGCTATTTCAAATTTAAAATAGGCACAGTCTGATCTTAAGAGTTTAAAGCCAGTACTCAAGAAAACTGCGAGAAGCAGAGAGTGGCTGAAGAAGGTAGAGCAAAGGGAAAACAAGAAGTAGCAATTGTTTACTTCAGTGGTTTACTTTCAGCTGGCAGCCTCATCCTGCTGCTTAGGGCTCCTCTCCAGGTGTATTTCTCCTCTGCAAAAGTGTTCCTGCCATGCAAAACTGAAGCCCTCTTTTTGACTGGTGAGGAAAGTTGCAGGGTGTGGAGAAAGAGAGGATCCTTCAGCTCCCTCCATCTCTTTGGGGAAGATGCTGCACTTCAGATTTGCCTTCTGTTGGAGAGCTGGCTGAGGCAGGGCAGTCCTGTTCTATAAAGTTATCCCGGTTACCTCATCTTTTACACAACGCTTGGTAATAGCGAGTGGCTGAAAAGCCCCCTGAAATTACTAGAGGTACACCCTTAGCCTTACTTGCAAGATTATTCTTTCTTTTTGTTTTTTTTTTTTTTCTCATTATTCTCAAACAGCAACAACAACAAAATAATTTCCATTCCTTTGTGACACTTAATGTGTGTTAAAAAGCTAGCCAAAGCGGGATGTGCTGGAGTCTAAGTTACAATGGGACTGCTGCCTTGTGGCAGAAAGGCCACTGGGCTCTTTCAGCATTAGTGCTAATAGGAATCTGTCACCCCACTGCATTGCTGCATTCCTCTGTAATTGAGTAAATTGCAAGTGTTGTCTGCTCCCCCCTGCCCTTTGTGTCCATGTCCGCTTACCATCCGAAGAACGTGGGCAGTGATAAATAAAGTGCTGAACAGGGCTCCCAGCTCTTTGAAAGCAGCATGTTGCCAGCCCCCTAGTTATATTTCTTTAAGTGTTTATGTTTTTCTGTATTCTTTCTCTTGTGTGGCTGGAACCCTGGGGATCCAAAGCCATGAGAGAGGCCAAGAAGCTAACAAAAGTAGCTGTCCCCTTGTTAGCTTGTTCCTTTCTTCTTTAAAAAACAAGATGAAAACCATCTGGCTCAGGGCATTACATTTTCCTCCCCCATGCACCTCTATAGATGAAGAGTTTCACCTGCAGTGAGGGTTTACATTGATTAGGGAGGGAGCAGTAATTCAAACCTCCATCCACTTCAGTGGTACTTTGCAGTCTTTAAAGGTGCTGACCCATTGAGTTAAACTGTCAAGGGAGGATAAAAAAGGATCTTCATCCCGGGAGGTAACAGCTGCCAGGTTTTCAACACCTTGCACGCTGCTGGAAAAATGTCACAAATTGTCAATGGAAAGAAAAATCACTTGGCTGCCATCTTCCTTTAATGATATGCCTTATAAAATGAAAGATTTAAGGGTTTAAAAGTCAGCAAGTAGCTGTTAGGGGAAAAAAAATCCTGGGAGATTTTGAACAATGGGCCCAACAAGATGTATCCCGAAAGACTGCGAATAATGCATCCAAGTTAGAATAACCGGGTCTGATTGGGATGACCATGGTTATTTTTGCACAGTGGGACAAGAGGGAAGTGAAAGCAGCAGCACAGAAGTCTAAAATTTAAAAAAAAAAAAAAAAAAAAAAAGGAAAAGTAGTCTGATTCATAAGCCAGTGAACTGCGAGAAGACATACTGTATTTCTGCTCTTCTGAGGACAATTTGTTTTCAAGCAGCTACCAGATGGCTAAATACCACGACATTTTCTTTTTTTTTTTCTTCTTTTCTTTAACAAGAGATCTAGTTTGCCTTGTTCTTTGTTTTTGTTTGTTTAAATGCTTTTACATAGCTGAACAACCCCATAGTGTTGGGCATTGTGGCATACTCCTTTTTGTGTTTCTCCCCCTTGTGCATTGATGGATGAGTTAAAAAAGATCTTCAGCTTTAATGTAATTTCAGGTAACAAGCATATTGGTCTAAGGCTTTTTGTTTGCATTGTCTTGAGGTTTTTTTGTTTTAGGAACCTTTTTTTTTATGTTTGTTTTAGGTAACTCATTTTAATTGTACTGGGTAATTAGAAGGTACACACAACCAAGGGAGCTTTGTTATGGTAATTGCTCAAGAAAATCCACTCCCCAACTACCATTGCCGTGTGTTAAGACACGTCTTCCCTCTAGTGGCAATATTAAGGACTCTGGCTTTCACAGTCAGCAAGGTGTAATTGCAATATGACAAACTGTGCTTTAGGGAAAATCCTGTAAATGATCTAGTTTTTTGTTTGGCTAGTCTTTATTTTGTCTTACGACTTTCTGTGGAGACTATCTTTCCCAGGGCTGGGCTAGAGATAACAAAAATTTCATCTTAGAAAATAGTCAAGGCGGATCCTGGGTAATGTCTTACAGCTTGACTTAATTCTAGTCTTCTTTTTAATTACCTGTTTATAAAAACGTTTTTAAATTTGTTAAGATTACTTAATTCTTTTAGAAGAAACACCTCATTTGAAATAAATAAATAAATTGCATTTTTTTTAAATAGTCCATGTGAAAGACCTTTAAAGGGTAATTAATGCAAGTCTCCTAAGACTCTAAATAAGATGAAAGCGATCTTTCCAAATCTGCTGGAGTGATTTGTTTATATAACTTCCCACTTCTGCTGAATTCTTCTGAGTCTAATAACTTTTTTTCTAACCGTTTGGCAATTTGTGCTTAGCTACAAAAGCCCTTGTTCAAAAAAAAAAACAGTTTAATAATCTTTTCCCTGAAAATGACTTGAAGAGAGGGTATGGGTTTTGTCTTTTTGCTGTGTTTTTATTAGTGTTATCTTTCTCTGATAAATCATGTAATTACTAACTATTGGGGGGGGAAATCTTATTGAACTCCTGGGTTGCAGCTTCTATTAAAAAGTGGAGCTTTGCTCAGGGACTGGGGATTCTTGGAATGAATGGCCAAAGAAATGGATTTCAGTTGGTAGGAAAGCTGCACACACATGGAGTTCTGCCTGGGGTTTGAGGCTTCAGGTTGGTGCTCGGTGCTCATCCAGAGCTGCACAGACAAGAGTAGAAATGTTTATGTGTTTGTGTCAAAGAGCAGGATCATACGTTCTTTAAAAAGAAAAATGTAACCAAAGACACTTACGGAATGAGATCAGATACAGCTCTGTCTTAGTGCCTCTGTGGCGTTTTGAGCCTTTGGCTGAGAGTGAATACGGCTTTGTGGTTCCCCTGTTTCTGACATGATTTGGTGCTCCCATATATTTGTAGGCTTCTTTTTTTTCTTTCATTAGAGCTTGTTTGGCTATGGGGCTGCTTAACACTCTTCTCAAACGGCTTTTGCAAGGTTAAAGGAATGCAGCTTGGTAACAAGTTTGTGTCATTTTAAATATATACCTCCCAGTAAATAAGGAGGAGTCTTGCAATCAATCCCTTTTAGTGTGTTATATGTTTCACCTGACAACTAAACCCTCTATTGATTAACCATTACTTTGTTAGATAATCTCGTGTCATTGAAGCCACTGTAAAAATTAAACTCTTTAAAATGTTTTACCCTAGCAGCAGTGTGAAAATTGAAAACTTGTTCAAAATTACAGCCAGCTTCCACAAAGAGGGTAGTTTTCAACAAACTGGTTTATGTTTGCATGCTTTATAAAAGCATGCAATATAAAAACATATTAAAGCACTCCAACGCAAAGCTATCTGCCTGTAGCATTGAACCAGGCTACCATTTCAGAATACTTCTTCTTGATGAAGAAACCTTTTACTTTGATGAAAGGTGAGGAGAAACTTGAACAGTTTTGGTGCAGATTAGATGAGATATGTAAAAGGGTCAAGCTTTAAAGGTGAACTTGAGAAATTTCCTTTTCTGAGGTTTAGTTTTGGCTTTGATTTTCCTACTTTTCTTCCAGGTAAGTCAATGTTCCCATGGGCATTGGAACAAATGAAAGCAGGTACTCTTATGTTGTGGTGTAGCATTAGACACCATCAAATGTTTCACTTAACATGAAGGGCTCTGCATTATTACTTGATGATATGACTGTAATTCTGCTTTCAGAATTCACTAGTCTGTTCACTGCATCTCTTCACTAGTAACTATTAGGGTACAAACAATATCAGATGAAACCAAATCTCCATGTCCAGCAGCCATTTTGTGTCTCTCAGTAGCCAGTAACTCCTGCCTGCAAAAAAGCTTTTGGAGACTACCATATAGTACTGCCTTGACAATATATATTCTCCAAGCTTCTTATGACTTGGCCTCATGAGCCAGATGCAGCTTCTTTGTAACATTGTCAGTTCATTTCCATTGAGACCTATCAAGTAGAGTGGCGTTACCTCTTTTTCCCCTGGACTTCAAGGGAGAACTAGGTTTTCTGTGTTTTGCTTTCAACCATTTAAAACGTATTGTAGAACATGTGTGTGAATCTTCTTTGCCCTCTTTATTCACCTCACAAGGCTAATAAGGCATTCTTCTGTGGGAATGTGAAAATAAGAAGAAATTCGTAACTTTGCAAAGACGGTAATGTATGTCAAACTGAAGAGTATTTTATATTTTATTCTCAAATATGCATCCTGATGTGTTGAATCCATGATATATACTCCTTTTAATTTTCACTTTTTCCTTTTTACTTCCACTGAAAAACAAAGAGCTGCTGAAGGACTAAATGGTCATCTGGTAATTTGGCACATACATAAATCCTTATGTAATAAAATTACTGTGTAAAACTTGGCTCTCACAGTAAAAGCATGTTCTTCTCTTCTCTGTGGCTGAAAAGGTTGGGAAGGAGGAGTTCCTTGGCATGGTGTCAAAGGGCAGAGAGGTATTGATAGCATAGAAGTGCCCAGGTCAGTCAGACCCAGAGTCTGCTCATCCACTGCCAACTCCAGCACTGTCAGTGGAAGATGCTGTTGAATGAGAGCAAACAAGTCTGGCCTCTTTTGGTACTCCATTGCCCTCCTGTTCCTGCAGCATCTACTGCTGTTGCAGTAGGGATGTCTGGAGGATATCTGTGCCAAGCATCTGTAGAACTGCTGTCCATGAGTTTGTTTAGTCCCTTTTTCCACTTCTAATGATGTTTCCCTGCACTATGTCCTGGGGCAGGAAGCGCCAGAAGTTCACTGCCAGCTGTGTGAAGAATTTCATCTTCTTTAAATTTATACTATACTAGTTCCCTCAAATGTCTGTAGTCCTGGTATTGTGGGATTTGATGAAAAAGTTATGCAGGAAGGTCAGTTGGTGCTGTTCTCACTGAGATGTAATGTGTGGGTGAAAGTAATTAAAATTAAGCAATACACTGGAATAATTATTTGTATTTGCATTCTGACATGCACATAACTTTTGAATAGTCCATAGTGAGCTTCTTTCATTCTCAGAAAATGCTGCCATCTTTAGGTTTAGCATTTAGTATCTCACATTTTGTATTTGGATTGTCTACTGTTTCCCATTTGTAAATGTGGAGAAAGCCTGTTGTAAGCCCAGCTTTTAAAAAGCTGGCATGCAACCAAGGTTTGTGCATACTTGTCTTGGGAGGGAAAAAGACTGACAAGATTTGAGCTCATGGTTCAGTTCACAGAGCCACAGACTTCCTTGTTGCTTTCAGTAAATTGTTTTTGTGGCTGAGCTTTTGATCTGCAAAGTGGAGTTAGTAGTAGCTTTCCTCAAGTCAGAGCTCCTCATAAAACTCACAGTATATAGCAGACAAGTTGTGCAGAAATACTGCATCTGGAATTCTAGGAATTAAATTGCCAGTGAAAGAAATCACAGATTTGCAATAAATGGGTTAAATTACACAAACGTGAAAGCAAAGAATCTTACCAACTCTTCATGGTTTTTCACCTTCACAATCTGGTTGAATTTACCATGATACCATGCCTGTAAAATGAAGTTTGCATGTCTGAATGTCAGTGCAAAGCAGACAGTGGCAACTTTTTGTCTGTCAGTTGGGCTGACTATATCTAAGCCCCGGTTTGTAGTAGTTTAAACCATTCTGATCTTTCTGGTGAGGAGAAAGTTCTATGCATACCAGGGTGATGGTTTTATGATGTTGGCAAATATTTGCAAGAGGCAATCAGACTTCTGTTTGCTTGTGATCTAATCCAGTTTGAATCTGAGCCTCTCCTGATGAAAGATGCACTTTGTTCATCTGCACAGCACCTTGAAATAATTCATGTGTTTGAATTTTTCAGTTTCTCCTTCTGGGTCTAGAGTCAGAAATTGCTTGCTAGCTGCTAGTCAAAGTAGATATCAATGTTGTGACATGTAAGGAGAATTGCTGGAACCAGAATATTCTGCATTCCTGTCTGTCACTGGTTGTTTTCTGATTGGAGAGCTCACTGAGAAATAAAACATGAACCACTAAAGCAATGGAGAAGATAGGGCTTCTGTGCTGTCTTTTGTTTCTGTTTTGTGGTGAACATTAAAGGAACTCTGTAAATAGGTAAGGTGGAAAGGACTGTGACTTCCTGAATTTCTCCAAGAATGTTTGTACTGTGCTGGTCCAGTACAGATCCACCTAATACTGATTTCCCACGGTGTATAGTAAAGAATGTTTCATGAGGATCATAAGAACTTAGGTGAATGTTATAAACTGATTGTGAACACTCCGTTCCCATCAGTTGGTGCTTACCTGAGCTGGGGGTTGTTGGGAACACTGGCTTTATGGGCACATCTATTGCTCAGCATAAACCCCTTTTAATCTATTTGCATTCTTGCCTCTGACATCCTTTGCCATGTGCCCCTCTGCCAGTTTTTGTGTTGCTGCTAACAATATTTTGCACAGTCAGGCCTCTGGCAGAGGGGCAAGAGGGGGAGATTGTTTTTTGGTTCTTGGCACTGAGGGAATCTGGCTCTGATGATGGAGCTTTGGGGCAGAGGGAGAAGTTTAGGAGTCCTTATCATGCCAGTGTTGTCCACAGGTTTTGCAACCTATAGCAAGTTGAAGTAATTTCAAATCAAACAAATGGAAATCATTGCAAGCCCTGAAAGAAAGATCTCTGGAGATTGCCAGTGAGTATTACAGGGAGAGAACTGACAGGCAGCTCACTACAAGTCTTTGTGCATCCTCCCATTAAGGCAATTTAAAAAATATCATGAATGTTAGTATGCTTTACTTAGTGTTCTTGAAAATGTCTTTGTAACAAGTTTAATTTCATTCTCTTTCAGCATCTTTTTTGGGTTTTCCCCACACAGCTATTTGAGGTGGCAACATCTTCTCTGTGGTCTGCTTACTACTCTTGCAACAAACCAAGTTGGTGCTTGCTTTTGAGCTGCCAGTTTCGCATGGGAGCGTTTTTCTGTAAATGGTGGCAGGTGTATTAATCCCATACTGAAGCTCTCAGATACAAAGGTGTTGGGGGTGAGGAGGACAGCCTCCATTAGAAGCTCCTGAGTTCTTCAGGCATGTTAGTTTAAACAGCCAAGTCAACTAAAGTATAATTTTAAGCCCCCTTCATAAGTATTGTTCATACACTTCCCTCAAAACGGGGAGAGACCATGATGTGTTCTGCAAAGACTCTGAAGTCTACAGCCCCAGCTGGGGGTCACTTGGGCAGGACATCATTAAAGAAAAAAGACATTCTACTTTAAAAAAAATAAAAAAGCTTTACATAACTGAGAAGATTAACTACAACAATGAAAGGTGGTCTGCATTTTCTCCCTTCTGATTATAACCTTTGTAGTGTCCCCATGTATTTTACATTTTGTATTCTGAGAAAGTTGTATGTTTATTCAGATTTGATGTACTCTCTGTACCGGTATGTAGAAATCACCTTGCTTTAGTTGTTCCATTATGCAGCATTTTGTGAAAGAACAAAAACTGAGATGAGATTTTTTTTCTCCATTTTCAAAGGAACAGAGAAGAAAAATCTTTCTTTGTATTTCAGTACTGTAGAATTGTACATAGCCTCTCAGAGGACATGCATGCCCTGAACATAGACTTTTGCTATAAACTAGTTTATTTTGGTTTGAAACATTTACATCTTAGAAAAAGGAAATGTAGTAGAGTAGTAGAATTAGTGTAGATTTCTGTGCCAAAAATGTTGTGCCTGAAAGAAAATTGTATTCTTCTATTCATAACCATTTTAATCTTTCTGCAGACCTACAACAGCTGTGCCAGACTGTGCTTAAACCAGGAAACAGTGTGTCTAGGAAGCACTGCTATGAAGACTGAAAATTGTGTGGCCAAAGTAAGTAAGAGAACTGCTTTGGTTTTGAGGATTTTAGCAAATTGTTCATTGTTAGTCAATGGAAAGTTCTTGTTAAATATTACATTTAGGAAAAAATACTTAATCAAAAAGCAAGTCTTTTGGGTAGACTTTTCTGTCCTTCAGTGTAGAGATTTTAGACTTGCTCTTTTTCTCTGCTGGAAATGATTACTTGAGTCCTGAGCTATGTAGGATTGAAGGGTTCATTCTGCTACACAAGTAATAGGCTTTTCCAGTGGGATGACCTATGCTGGCCATGTAATTAGCTGTGGCATCTTCAAATGATAAATGTCCAGATACATATTAGAAATGCTGCATGAGAGCTCTTTGTATCGTAGTTCCCTTTCTTAGGTACCAGAAGGGAAGTGCAAAAAGAAAGACGTTTTAATTAAAATACAGTGAACACTGTACTTAAAGGAAAGGAAGAAGGGAGATATTGCAGTCAGAATGGTAAGAAAATGAATTTATTAGCCTGTCACATAAAAGTAATTTCTTGAGAATTGAGGTGGATGTGATTGGAAAAGATGAGGTGCTGTTACCCACCCTCTTTTCTTAGAATTCAGAAAACTGGAGTAAAACAATGTACAGCTTGGGCTGTTTGTGAACGGAGGACATTTGAGCCATGATGATGTGTGGAAAGGCTGCGTGAAGGATGCGTTTAGCCTTGTGTAAGCTTTGTATTTCCACTGAAAGGAAGTTTAGAATGGGCATGCAGGACAGATCAGTGCATGCAGCCATCTGTTACTGAAACCAGCTGGCATTTTGTTGCTCCTCTGTCACCACAAACCCAACCACTCAAAAGCCTGATTTCTCTTTCAGTTATTTATTCCGTGGTCTTCTTGAAGTCCATTTCTTTCATACTTTGATTGGTGGTTAAAGGTGCCTTGTCCCTTAAGGGGCCACTTTTGTATTGACCTTTAAGATAATTTCCCAGCTAAATCTTTGCTGGTGTTTTGCTGGTGAAATTTGGATGTCCCATTACTTTTTGACTCTTGTCAGGAGTTGACTATCATAAAAGTTTGTAATGGTGCTTGCAGGTGGCTTAGCACTCACAAACTGTGCTTGACATGCCAGTTACTTTCCACTGGAGATGCACTTCTGAGGAAAGCTACCAGTTCTGGTACAAAGTCCTGGAACAAAGTTTAATACCAGTACTTCCATTCTTAACATGACTGGTGTTGCCCACTGCTTCCTGAGGTGCTTTATGATACAGAGTAAGTGAAACTCCTTAAGCAAAGTCACTGTGGCTGAGTTGTCTCATGATAGAACATTGTTGTGCTCCTTTCCTTTGCCTTCCTGTCTACAAACCAAATGAAGTTGGTTCTAAGAAAGCTTGCCTTTCAAATTCCAGAAGCATTTATAAATCCCACTCTCCAAATGCAGATGGCTCAGTGATGGCATAGGCAAATGGCACCACTGTTAAGTGTTCCCTAGGTGAAGGGCTTAGATGGGATTTAGGAAGTTCAGAGGCCTTCTCCTACCACATGCACATAGCAAGTTTTGTCCTCCATGATTGATGTATTTTATAGCCTTGGACTTTAAAATGTTTTGTCAGGAAGGTGAATACTGGAAGGTGCTGCAATTTGCATTATCTGCAGCACTTTTCCAAAGATATTATAGGGGATTCCATTTCTTTTTAACTTGCAGTGAAACACAGAAGGGGTTACTTTGGAAATCATGATTTACTTTTTCTGATTCTGCAGTGCAGTATTAGCCCTGACTATGAGCCACTGACTACATTATCACCTGCTTGTCAGATGTGTCAGTCAGCCTGCAAGAGACAATGGTTTTTCTGAAAATTAAATTTCTGATTCTGCACCTACTTGCAGAAAAGATAACTGTGCTCTGTTAAGACTATATTAATGACATTTACTGATTTTGTGCTTGACATTTTTAAAAGTTTGTTCAGAGAACGAAATGCAGTTACCCATGAGGCCACATGTCAGTATTGGGGTATCTTCTCTCAGACTGGAGCACTGTCCATTTGTTAAACTCTCTTGTGAATGAGTGCTTCTGTACAGGATGTCCACTGTAAACTACCAACCTAAAAGCTGGCATTCTTCCTAAAATTGAGGGGGGAAAAACAGATACCCATATTAAGGAATGGAAAGCAGCATAGGGCCACAGTATTTTGATCACTCAAGGAAGTTTGTGTTTGTAAGGGAACCTTGTCTGTCTGGTTTTGTAAACACTGTCATGCTGCCTCTGCAGCCAGGTGCTCAGTGCCTTTTGCAAACCTATGAATTAACTAGTTTTATTCAGACATTTAAAAATAAAGCTAGAATATGATATTCTGATGAATCTTTGTTTCTTGTTTTTAGCCCTTCTTTTCTGGTATTTATCCTCTTAAACTCCAATGATAGGACTTGCACAGAAGCAAATTTGGGTAGAAGCAAATAAGGAGCAGTAGAAATTGTTTCAAATATGTGCATGTTTTGACTGAGGAGCTGGGATCTTAAATTAAAAATTGTGATGCACAGATTTCACATGTGTGATCTGTAACATAATTTCTCTCCCATGCTCCAGAATTTTTCTGTTATTTTTTGGTATCATTTTCCCATTGCCTTTGAGTGATCAACAAGTCCGGTGTGTATTCAAGCTAACATCTTTTAAAAGGAAATGCAGTCTCTAATTGTGTTTTTATATGTGTGTGTATACACATAGGTATATATATATATATACTCCTCCTGTTTGTTTCTTTAGAAACCAAAAAATCTCTGCAAGAGGGTTTCTTTTAATGATACTACTGGTGTAGAACTGCAAGTGGGTAACTTCCTCAGGAATTGGTGCTAGGTGCTTAAATAAGGTAGAAATGTAGCATGAACCTGGGCTCCAAGGACAGGGTGTTTGATATTAATGAGGCTTATTGAAATCTGGCCAAATGAGCATCTGTTCCTATTGTTTGTTCCATATTTTGTAAGCCAGTATCTTCAGGCAGATAATGGTGTTGGTGTGTGCTTCATCCTCAATTAGAGAGGGACACAGTTAAAAGTCCCCTGGCATCTGGTATGTCACTAGGATTATTTTGATGCTCCTGGGTTTGCAAACAAGTTTCTCTTCTGTTCTGTACCCAGGAACACTTTCTGTGGTGACCTTAACACTTTCTATTTGATGTGTGGTGAGGGATGTTCTGGTGTGTCTCCTGTCTCCTTGGCTGAGTCTTTGCTTGGACGGATTATATACAGTTCTCTTTTCAAATAGAGGTCTTACCCTTTCATTATGTGGACTCTGTTAGGTCTGACTTTTGCTGTTTGCTTTGAGTCTGTTAGATTTTTGCATTTTCCTAGATCCTAGAAATACCCTTTTGATTCCAAGTGCTCTTTTCTTTCCCAGCAAGAGATTGGTATATAACTGATCTCAGAGTCCTACAGTGAATACCTGTTTCCTCCATTCATTAGATAGGTCTTACTGCCAACTCCTGCAGTTGGTTCCAGTTCATCTGTATCTCCTGTACAAAGGAGTGTTCTCAGTTTCATTTTGCACATTGAATTCTTTCCTACCTGTGCCAGAGACAAACACCCTTATGGCATCCCTGTGAGAGACAGCACTGATGAGACACCTTCAGAATGGCATGCAGTATCCCCAGGTTTCTGCTTAGTTCTGGACTCAGCAGCAGCAGCTGGGAGAGATTCTCTACCTAATCTGGAAGAAGAAAAATATAGTCACACACATCACCTTTGAAAAATCAAACTTATGTTTCAGGGCCACTGCTTGCTGTGTAGCTTGCTGCATGTGGTAACTGGTCTTGCTTTTTAAGGTCCTGGCAAACTAAGGGACTTCTCAGGGCCTTTTAAACATTTTCCATCTTTTAGGGAATCTTTGCTGTTTATCATGCTTTTAAATGTGCAGTGGTTAATGTATTGAACTGGGAATCTAGAAGGGGTTTATACAATTTATTTTCAGCATGTTTTTGTTTTACTCTGTGGCCATGATGCTTTTTCTTGCTTCTCTTTGAAAAGGGAACTGAATAATACTCTTGCAACAACATCATGAAATTTTT
This sequence comes from Notiomystis cincta, assembly GCA_013398075.1. Classification (NCBI taxonomy): domain Eukaryota; kingdom Metazoa; phylum Chordata; class Aves; order Passeriformes; family Notiomystidae; genus Notiomystis; species Notiomystis cincta. The sequence goes on from VZRX01013853.1 coordinate 91,697, forward strand.
GTTGTGAATTTTTATTGGGAGTTTTTTGTTGTGAAACTGTATAATACTTCTTTGACCCTTGGATGAAAAGCCCTGCTTAAGCATGTAGTGATGTTCTGCCTGCTGGGCAAGCTGTGTGTAGTGTGCACGGGACAGAGCTCTATTGTGTTCAATTCTGGAAGCACAGAACAGGCCTTGGTACTTCCAGTATGCTATGTGAAATTTCCTTTCAAAGATGCATCTTATTATTTAGCTATAGCTACACATTTTACACTCAAGGGTGATTCAGCTAAAGCAAGGAGTGGTGGAAGTAGCTGGTAATTGAAATCTTCTTTCCTTTGTCAGTTCTTTCTGCATCACTACTTTTGAATTTTTAGAGCAAACATAGTCTGCACAATAGTAACATTAAGTCTGGAATTTTTATATGAATTTAAAGGAGAAACCATGAGCACTCTTTAATAAAGAAGCATTTAGGGTTCCAGGCTGGATGTTCCAGTTGGCAGTAGGACAAATTGATCTGAAGATTGTCCCTCTTGTACTCTCAAGTCCCTTTATGTCACAGATTGATGGCTCTTTTTTTCCAGGGAGTGTGTCTGCATTTACTTTGCGTGAATAGCACAACCAGCTCAGAGTTCTGCTGTGATATACCACTGAGTCAGTATATCTTCAGATAATGTGTAGTTTTCTAATGCTTTTGAAGTCTTTCCAGTCCTTCAGATTGAAATTAGAGCAATTTAATCATGAACAAATATTATTTGACTAGCAACATTCAGTTTCCTGATACTTGTTCTACTGTTTTAATAAGAAAGTTTGTTAGCTTAATTTTTAGTATTAAGCTTCTGTGTAATGATGCAGAGACATGGACATGTCAGTGGACATGATTCCAGCCCCAAATCCCTCAATAAAGTATCCACTACTGTGTCTTGGATATACCTTTCTCTGGGAGGGACAGCAGTTTTTGAAGTTGTTGCAAACTGGATAAACACTGCCTCAGCCACGGGCTGATAGAGATGTAATCATGTCATTTTACCCTTCTGTTGGAGGTATTCTCTCTGAATAAAAGGGTTGTGTGAATGGCAGGCATTGCAGGGACATTGCTGGGAGCACTTAACATGCAAAAGGTGCTTTGAAAGTGAATTTTTAGATAGCAAAAGTAGAAAATGGCATCAGAGGTTTATCTAAAAGCTTTGACCTAATAATGGTCTTCCTTTCACAAATATGACTACTTTTATCTTAATTGCTAGTTTGTCTATCTTTTTTTAGGTCATGACAATCTTTATGCTTTAGCTTCATCTTGGTCTAATAACCTCTTTGCAAATGACAGAGAAAGAAATGTGATATTCCTGCTCCCCCCACTCCACCCCACCATACACATTCTCCAGATTTTGATAGACTTGTTTTATTTATTTCCAAAATTATATCCGCAGGAAACAAGCTGTTTAAATTCAGATTATGCTGAAGCAAAATGGTCCTGGTATGAGAAGCAACGTGCTGTTTTATGAGCGCAGAGTCCCTTTTCTCATAACTGATTGATAGTAAATATTTTCCTGAAGAATTATTGCCAACCATGAACAGTGCAACTGTTTCACTTTTTTTTTTTCTGTGCTACTTGCTGTACCAGCCATTGTCTGTAATTAAGATCTACAATTCACAATGCAGACGTTTGCACTTCCTCTGGGTCTGAGCTATTTATAAGGCATTTCAGCTGTTCAGAGTTTCTTTTGAGTGTTAAACTATGTGTAAACAGGCTTCTTTAGTCTTCAGTTACGCAAACATTGCGGAGTGGTTGTCATTTCTGCTTCTCTTACCACCCAAAATGACTTTGCATGTCAATGAAACCACAAATTAAAAAAGAATTACACTTGGGGTTTTTTTAAATGCAACGGAGACTTTGAAGAAATAGCAATATAAAAACTAACTCATACATTGCTTTGTAGCTGAGGGTCTCTTAAGTGTATTATGGAGATCAGTTCTCCACGCTCTGCAGTAGGGATGGTCAGGCAGGGGATAGGCAAAAACTTGATAGGAAGAATCATTTGCAAAGTTTGGTCGACTCGATTGAGATGTTTCTACCTTTTGGACCTCATCGTTTGGAATCTTGATAAAGCAAATAGCTTTACATTTCAGATTACGTTCAGCAAATACTGGAAGGTCACCTCACAGGTATTATAAACTCCATCTCCTGTTTGAGTGGTTTAAAGGAAGAATTTTCTTGTGCTGATAACTGTCAAGCTGGAGCAGGTTGCTTGTGGAGGCTCTGCAGCCTCCATCCTTGGAGGTTTTCAAGACTAGGCTGAGTCAAGTCTTGAGCTACCTGATCCAACCTCGTAATGCATCCTGCTTTGAGCAGGAGGCTGAGCTGGAGAGCTCTGGAGGTCTCTTCTAAATTCAATCATCCTGGAATCCTCTCAGTGTACAGACAGTGAAGATGTAATAGAAATATTTTAAAATTTAGAGCATAACCCGGCATCCTTAGTCAAAATTCCTGGGACTATATTTATGGATAGTATCATGTCCTGTATTTCCTTACTATGTGTTTGCTGGTTTGGTGATGGATACTCTGCATAAAGAATTACAGCCTTGAGGTCTTCATTCAGGATCCATCACATTAAGCTTGTAAGGAGTGTTTACCAGGATAGGTGTTACAACCAAACTGGACTTGCATTTACAAAATACTTTAGGATCCTTTGTGCTGGAAATGTGAAATAGTTTGGCATCCAAGTCATCAGTGGCTTTAGTGATAAATGGTGTCAAACATGAAGGGAAGCATTGCTTTTAAGTAGTCACCTACAGTGACAGCACCCTCAGATGGTGTGGAATACATGACATTAGCTAGATGTATTTTTAGTATTTTTCCAATACAAGAGTTGAAAAAGTTGTTTGAAAATACATCCAATTCTTGTGCTGAAGCTCGTGGTATGAAATGCTGTAATAACAGTTTCCTAGTGTAGCCCACTGCAGGGAAGCCACTGATGTGGCCAAGTATCACATTTCAGAAGGCAGAGTGAGTTCTGGGTTCAGCTTAGCAAGAGAGCGCCCCAAAATGAGGCTGTTCTTGTAGCCTATGGGGGTTAAGGTGGGGTGGGCTCGGACGCGTTTGCCGTGGGCAGGGGAGGTGGCGTGGAGTGGGTTCCGCGCGCGGCGCGCACTGCAGCACTGCCCACTGGTGCATGGCGGATCACCCGCACGCAGAGATCACATGGCTCCTCCAAAAGTCAAACGATCAATTCGCCTCGTTTTGGCTCTGTACTTAATGCACAAACAGTGCGATCTGCAGGGCTGTAATTGCATTGTTAGGGCCAAGGAACAAGCCTGTGCCTTTTCAGCAGACAGCTGGCAGGGAAAGAGGCATGTTGTTAGGAAAGAGAGAGGCAAGGCAAATAAAATTACTGCTAACGCTCAGAGATCGGCAGGAGTCCTACTTGCCTAATCTTACCGGTGGGAGCAAGCGGCTGTTGTAATCCAATTATAGCAGCATAAGCAATTTGTTAGACACTCCGCATAATGTAACAATTTCCCAATAAACTCTGACTTGTAATAACGTCGGCAAGAGCCCACATAAATCTGCCCGAATGGTGGGGGCTGGAGTGTTCGGCTGGGGGCTTGTAATTTGTGCCATCAGCACGTTTTGTGGAGTGTGGTGTGGTGCAGTCTTTCAGTGCAGGAATTTTAAGGGGAAAAGCGTGGCACGCCCCTCCAAGAGAACACCATTAGCAAGGGTCAAAAGAGATACCAAACAAAGCTAGGAGGTGGCTTTTCTGGGAGGGAGGAAAAATCAAACCCCAAATACAAGGTTCTAGCTGATGAGGATTTAAAAATATTAAAAAACATTAATGAAAACTGTAGCATTTTAAATTACACCAGGGGGAGGAGGGGGAACTAGAATTACATCTGGTTTGGAGGGGGAGGGAGGAGAATACCCTTCTTTAAATTTAAGCCATTTAAATATTACAAAAAGAAGCTCCAGTCTTCTAAGGGATGCTCTGTGCTTACAAGACAGAGAAACCACAGATCCTGTCCCAAGCAATTCATAATCTACAAAGGAAAAAATTAAACCTTTTCTACTATCCAGTTACTCTCCCGTTGTCTTTCTCGCAGCTCCTAGCTGGCTTCATGCATATTGGCACAGCATCTTGATGATGTGTCTGAGAGATAAAACGTGGGTCTAGAACCATTCACTTTGAGCGTACCCCAGTGAATTTAACTTTTTTGGCACAATGATGAATGTCCCCTCTGGTTCATGCAGATCTACACAAAGAACTAATCTAATTTAGATATTATTTAAAAGTAAAATCAGTCTGCTGTGCACTGCCTGTCACTCTTGGAGTACATTGCCAGTTAGAGCATCGTAGACACCAGTTTAAGGTTTATGTTTAGCAAGATTTAAGGTATCATATTTCTGTTAATCCCATTATTTAGCATTTTCCTTTGCTGAGATGCAGATAGGCAGCAGGCAAAATAATGTAGGTCCCTTTATATACAGCATAGAGACAGTCAGAGGTCCAGGATTTTCAGTGTTTTCTTAACACTGCTGTGGTGTAAAAATGCCCGATTTCATACTACTAACAATACTTTATTCATTTCTTAGCTCTGGGATCCTGTGAGGTTTCAGTGTGGAGTGACATTTCTGATCTTGTTCTCAAGTTGTGGCAGCATAATGCCTTTATGTAGGGGAAAAATTGTTCCCAGCCATACGAAACAGTTTCCCTTATTTGGACCTTCTGCTCTCAGTCCCTGTGTTTTGATGCTGGGCTATGCAGGTTCTTTTGCTTAGCCAAAGAAAGCCCAACAGAAAACCAAACCCAAAACTAGATCACTGACCTTGTACATACAGCTCATACAATCCTGCCTGTACCATGTCTGCCTTTATGGTAGTACTGTATTTTGTGTGACTTTGGGGTGTATTTACGCATTCACCTGTCGTGCTAGTCCTGAGATGATTTTTATTTAAATTGTAGAAGAGTCGCTGAGACGTGCATGCAGGCTGCCGTGCAGATAATGCTGCATATTTTGCCCTTCTTTATGTGGAAGTCAAGCTTCCATTGTTCTTAATCTTTGTTGTCTGCTAGCGTATCAAAATAACAGGCTGGGACAGCGAGCATTTCCAGAAGTACCCTAATAAATATTTTCTTGCTACATAAGTGCACCTTAAAAAGTGTGTTTAAAGAGGACAGGTATTATCTTAGTTTACCGAAGCTGAATCAATAAACTGCAGTGCTTCTAATAAAGCCACTCAGTGTCTGGGTTTAACTAATGGCTGATTTTCACGGCTCTGACAGTGAGCTGTGTGCGTTATTTTCTCCTGATATTGTAAAAATAATGAGAGCAAATTAGAACAATCAGTTTACCCCGATAGCTGCTGATTGGAGGTGATGGGCAATATGGCAGCGGGTAATCCATCTTCGGGCTCCTGTCACATTAACTTCAGCAGTGTGGAAAAGATCAGGCGGAGCGAGTGGGAATCCTGCCCAATCAGAAAGCTGAAATTAATGAGAAGAGCATTGTTCTGTGATCAACCTTTTAATTAGCAAGAGTGGAGACAGAGGGAGTGATGAAGCTGGCAGCACAGCTGCACAATGTTGGGCATGTTTTCGGTGAGGGGGAGGAAAAACATGGGTTTTAAATTACCCCTTCTGTGCTCCCTGTACACCGGCAGTGTGTCTTCATTCTAACCCCCTTAAAAGATCTTAATAAACAGCCACATCCAGGTTAATATTGCAAACGTGGCTGTTACTAATGAGTAGTTTCGAAGTAGGTCATTTCAGGGGTCATTTAGGAAAATGTTGATCACTGTTTACAAAAAAAAAAGAGAGAGAGAGACAGGGTTTGGTGTTAAAGTTTCACTGCATCAAGGAAAGAAGAGGAGGGAGATGGATAAAATTAGAGTAAGGGACTGCCTGTTTTAATACTCCTCTCCTTATTTAGTATATGTTTGAAATAAGATTCCTCAGCATATATTTGAAACGAGACTCCTCAGTTAAAAATACTGTGTGTGCCATGTGGCTTTCAGCAGCAAAAAAAAGAGGAGAGGTCAAATACTAGGTTGATTTCCTAATGCTCCTTTTTGTTGTTTTTTTTTTTTTCCAATGTGTTTTTTTGCCCCAGTATTTTTCAGTTTATTCACTTAACAACAAGAAATTATAATTAAAAATATTTGACTGCTGTAACTGCTCAGATTGACTTGATTTTTTTTCCTAGTGGTTTGAGAAAATCAGTTTTCTCAAGTACATTCTAAAACCAGACACTGGAGCTAATGGCAGTCAGTTCTGAATACATCTTAGGAAGATCTTTATTTTTGTAAAGGGAAAATATAATGTGGGGGGGAAAAAGTGATATTACAGAGCAATTTCTGGAGAGGAAAATAAAAAATGTTAGAAAATAATATTGATGTTTGCAGTGGGAACACAGCTACTTCTGTTTACCATGGTTCCTGTTCTTCCTTCCTTGCTCTCTATATTGTTTTCAGACAATTCTTTTTTCTTTCTGAGTAATTCCCGAAGAAGTTGTAGTGGTAGAAGAGTGAGGCTCTGTCATTGTGCACAGGGCTTCCTTTCATTTTTTCTAATCAGGACACGGCTCTCTTCACTTACAGGTATTCCACTTTGTGATGCTGAAAAGCAAATAAGCTCTTGTCAGTTTGCAAGAGAAGGCAGAATTCAGCGCCCTGCGCCCAGCAAACTGCACTGGCTGTTTGTGTGAGTTGTGAGCTCACACTCAGCAGCAACTTCGTGTTGCCTGCTTTAGGTGGGTAGCAATGTGCAGGGGAGAAAGCTGCTGTGGATGAGGTTGTCTCCTTTGGGGTTTAGTTCCAGGCAGATCTCACCATCAGTGCTTACTGTAGTATTTGGAACTTTCCTAGTTTGTAAGGGCAATGTCATCTCTTTCCTTCTCACCCCTCTTTAAAAAATGAGGGCTTCGTAGGAATTTGCTGGTGTCCACATAGTTTTTATAGGCCAAAAGACACTCCATCTGCACAAAGAAATTAACCTGGTAAATCACAGATTTTTTTTTTTTTTGTAATATCTAACTAATTGTATTTCTAGTATAATAATGAGTAGAGCTTGTAGTTCTGCTCCTAAAGGTTATATTTTCATTTGTAAGAAACAGTTTCAATTTTTTATAACTTTGTCACTATTTAACCCTTTGAAGTAACATTTTATTTCGGTCTCCCACTCCCTACAGCCTGAGGCAGAAATAAAATTTGGTGTGTGGGATGAACAGTATTCACTTAACAAACAGCTGTTCAATATTTTATTTTATTCGTATTGCTTGTTCTGTGCCCCAGGCTGTATTTATTGCATGCCTTTCAAGTCCTGGTCAGAATATGGAAATACAGACTTCCTCCTGGGGCTTTCCCCTGCTCTTTCACTGCTTCAAAAACCTTAATTAATCCTTCCAGTATTTCTTGGGGTGAGTGTTGGATTCACAGCATCCCTTTTTTGCAGCAAAGTTCAAAAGTTACTTTAACAACTGAAACCTAGGGAGGAAATAGTTTATTTATAGTAAGAAATGAGGTCTCACAGGAGGAATATTAGATTAGGAATTATGACTCCAGATTTTGAGATATCTTTTGACTTTGTGATACTCCGCTTTTCTATCTCAGTTCTTTCATCTGTAAAAGAATAATGCTGCTTAACATTTCCTCATTAGACTTTTAGGAATCTAGAAACATGGTATCAGTTGAAGCATGTTTTGTATTTAAGTACTAATTTTGTTTATATACACCTAATGTTGATTTGGGCTCTGTTGTTGTGGCGTCTTCTCTCCCCCCATGACTGTCTCCATTTTTAAAGGGCTGTGTTAGACATGCATCTTGGGAAAAATGCACTTACCAATGGTTGCATTCTAATAGCAGTCAAATATGATCCTTGTGAGAGGCAAGAGGAAAGTCTAAGAGAAAGTGGACAGTTACTAAGCCAAACATTCTTCTTGTTGTGGGATAAAACACCAAAAGCCCTCAAAGCTTTTTATTCTCCTTTAATAAAACTCAAGACCCAGTAAATTATTCCACAGCTGCTTAACTCAGTTTGTCAGTTTCCAAAGAGATTCCCTTGTGGATGGAAACCAAGTGGTAAATTCTTACCCCAAAGTAATCATACTGCAGGAGAATAACTGGAAAGATGCAATGTGTTGCAGATTCCGCCTTAAGTATGGAGCTTACCACCGTGACTCTTTAATGGGCTGTCCCAACATGGGGTATAATATCATAAATACTGTAAATATGCCACTTGTGAATTAATAGGCAGCCTTGGGATTGTTAATGTTTACATATATGTTAAAATGAACATAGAGCCAATATTAATTCTTTTTTTATCTAATAAAATCATTTCATTCTAGCTCCTGGCTGGGTTTTGCAAGTGTATTTTTTTTATCCCTGTTGAATTTCTTGGTTGAATTTTTTTTAACACTGTTTTCAGTTAATTTGATTGAAAGCATTTCACATATTTTTCACATTCCATTGTCTGTATTCTGCATTGTCTCTGTGCAGATTTCCTACCTCTCTCTTTTTCATCCCCACACTGGCTCTCTCTGTTTTGGGGCCTGTAGTTTGAGAGCTGCTTTGAGGCTGGAGAACCTTGTCTTCACAGCAAACCTGGGGGAAAAGTCATTCTCTGAAGTGGTTTTCTACACCTTTTTTTATCTGATCTCTCTGATGTTTTTCTCTGCCATCTTTCAGGATCACAAGAGCTATGTGTAGAGTGTTACTGCTTAGTGCCTTCTCCTTGAGGCTCAGTCAGCTTAGGGAGCTTGGGTATAACTCTGCAACACTCTGTGAAGCAGCTGCATAGTATCTCAGGAGAAAAGGGATGTGTTAGCCACACTCTGTCAGGAACCTGCAGAGAGGCAGGAGTAAAGTTGCCCTGTAGCTCTACAGACAGTGGTAACATCTGCTACAGCTACAAGCTCATCTTTTGCATAGGTACGTGCTCACATTCTGGACTCCCAGCCTCATTTGGACCTTAAAAAGAAAATTACTAAGTAATAAGAGCCTATATAGGTATAAATCTTCCCAGAAGTCTTCCCTCTCTTTCACCCTGGTCTGTAGCTTTCCAAGAGTCCCCATAAACACATTGATAGAAAGAAGGTCTCAGGGAACCAAGTGCACATTCAGGCTGTCTTTAAGTAACAGAAGCTCCCAAAGCGTTTTCCCCATAATGGTCCCAAGCAGAATGCTGGGCTCCTGTAATCTGCCTAGAATATATATGCATTGTCCAGCACACCAAAAACCTTTCTGAATACTGCTGCTGAAGCAAAACCCAAACCTATTTGCATTACATGTTAGAAAGTTCCTATCTCTAGGTAAACTGTCTATATTTTACTTTATCAAAGTATCATTTCTTTCTTTGCTCTCTGGGGCTAGCAAACTCTCTATTAGCCGTTGATTAAATATCAGCAACATTTTTTTTCAATTTATCTTTTTTTAAATTTCTATAAAAACTGTGTTAAGCAGAGTTTAATTTAGCCTGGCTTTTGTGTGTTGAAAAGTTATAGCAAATTTCATATATCAAAAGGTTTTTTGTAGCTGTATTAGTAATACTGTTCTTTATACTCTTCTACATATAGTATTGCTCTTCCACAGAAATCCTTCTTTTCTTAATGCAGTAGTATTTATTATAAGTGAAACACACTGAAATTTGAGATTCAAAATTTTCATTTAGATTATAACTGTCTCTTCTCATAAATGCAGTAGGAATCAAAATGTGATACATAGTAATTTTGTTTCTTGGGTAATGAAACATTGTATCTGTTCTATAAAGTATAAGTATGTCAAACTTCTTTTGTTAATAATTTTAAAAGACAAGGATAACATTTTAAGACAATTTTGTAAATTCACCTATTAAGGTTTTCTTATTAGCTAAACAGTTTGTAAGCTAAACTTAGGAACTTTTTGAGAATGTAATTTGCCTTTAAAGATAATATAAAACCTTAGCTGTACTAATGAAATTAATGGATATTTTAAAGTACTAGTTCCTGAAATATATCTTGTAATTCCCATGAAAGTGGGGTCAGAGAAATGTGAATTTATACATTACATAGATAAGTTATCAGTTGGGAAATGGGAGCAGCACTGTTGAGTCTGAGTAGGATATGCAGTCTCATATCCTACAGTAATGCTTAATAGAATAAAAGAGTTCTCATTGGACAACCTGATGTCTTGCCCTCAGTTTACTTCCAAATATGTAATTACCTTTATTTCTGGGCATTTATTACCATAGCAACTTCTTTGGATCAAGTGCTGACATGTAGAAAACCAGCTTGCTTCAACATTCTTCAAAACCTGTCCTCAGGCAGAGACACATTTTCTTTCAGAGTTTCCTGATACTGCACTGCAGAACTTTTCATCTTATGTGGGACCTCAAATCCCACGAGTGACTCAACATAAATAGTCTATGTGGAGGTCAGACACTTGCCTCCATCTCCTTTCTGTCAAAGTAAATCACTATCAAACTGGCAGGACAGGTTTTGATCCTGATGGTCATGAGAGCTGGAGTCATACTGGGATTCAAGTGGCACCTGTCCGAGTTTCTGCTCTTTGCAATCCCAGGAATTTTCAGATGGCCACTGCAGTCTATACCCACATAACTGGTCAGTTAAAGGCACAAAACAGCAACAATATTGAAATCAACCATGTAACTTTTCTTCTAATTGTGGAAACGATAGACAATTGACCCTGGAAAAAATGGAGTTCATAGTTACAACATCTTGCTGCCCATCAGATCTCTGCCTGATCTTCCCAGTAAGAGACTTGAGGTCAACTCCTCCAGCAAAAGTGCCTCCATGTCAGGGACTCTAAGGTCACTTGCATTACTCACATCTGGATCTTCATCTGACATCCAAACATCACAGGAATGAAGAACTTACAGGTTTGTCTCAGATCCTGTGAGATTTTGCCTGGAGGCAGTTAAGGTATGAAAAGATATATTCTGTTTCCATTTAATGTATTTAGTATAAATGCATCAGACACCATGAGGGATATCCTGTGATAGCACACAAGTATGGTGAATATGACCTCAGGGCTATCTGAAGTTACCTGGGAGTTTCCTGGAGGCAAGATCGATGGATAAAACATCATCAGAATAAGTAGTGTTCCTGTATGTCATGTGCAACTCAGCAGTTCAGCACATGGTGGAAAGGAGTAGGTTGTACATTTCATAAATCTCAGGCTCAAGCTCACTGGGCACATGTCAGACTGAAAATTGAGAGCTATTCCAGTCATCCAGGAGAGAGGAATGAAGCCCCATCTTTGTGTTTTAACAAAGGGGAGTCCACAGTCCCATCAAAGTCAGTTTGCTTAGTAAACAATCAGCAAGTTTGCATCAGTGTCTTCTCAGGGTATGCTCTGAGCTGTGAAGTGATGAATGCCTCTTGCAGAACAAGACATTACCTGACTTGTTACACAAACAGGGATTGAAGGAGGATCCAGGGAACTACAGACACTATCAGTCTGACCTCAGTGCTGGGGAAGGTCATGGAACAGATCATCTTGAGTACCATCACAGGGCACATATGGGACAAACAGGTGATCAGGCCCAGTCAGCATGGGTTCATGAGAGACAAGTCCTGCTTGTCCAGCCTGATCTATGATAAGGGAAAGGCTGTGAATGTGTCTGCCTAGACTTCAGTAAAGCCTTTAACATCATGTCCCACAGTGTTCTGGAGAAACTGGCCAAGCCCAAAGAGTGGTGATGAATGAAATGCAGCTGGTTGCCAGTTACCAGTGGTGCTCCCCAGGGCTCAGTATTGGGGCCACTTCTGTTTAGTATCTTTATTGACAATATGGACAAAGCAATCAAGTGTACCCTCAGTAAATTTGCAGACGACACTACACTGGGTGGAGTGTTGGTCTGCTTGAAGGTAGGAAGGCTCTGCAGAGGGATCTAGACAGGCTGGATCAATGGACCAAGGCCAACTGTATGAGATTCAGGAAAGTGAAGTGCCAGGTCCTGCACTTGGATCACAACAAACTCACACAGTGGTACAGGTCCGGGGGCAGAGTGGCTGAAAACTGCCCAGAGGAAAAGGATCTGTGGGTGCTGGTCAACAGCAGCTGATGATGAGCCAGCAGTCGCCCAGGTGGCCAAGAAGGGCAGTGGCATCCTGGCTTGTATCAGAAGTAGTGTGGCCAGCAGACCACGCTTCCTTTTGTTTTAATAGTTCTTGTTCCCTTTTTGACATTTATCCACGTATAGTTTTAGAGAGCTGTCATACCTGCTTTGTTTTATTAGGACCAATTGAATGGTCTTTAGGGAGTGGTATGATTTAAGAAATGGAAGAAAAAAGATGTTTGAGCATTTGTGGTTGAGGACCTAGAGTTCTAGGAAGAACTTATTTATGTTTACTTTTCTGATCACTCACTCTTAGGCAAAAGTTATCAAAGTATTGCCCTGAACTGTACTTCAGGTATTCACTGTCTTACATACATGTAAAGATTTAATCCATCTGGCTGATACAGTGACACAACCTGCATCCTTCTAAAAGGAAGAGGAAGCTTGGACAAATCACTGCATCCTCCAACTTGTTATTGTCAGGTATCATGGTCCCTTGATTTTCCTGGAATATTGTTCTGCCCTGTGCAGTACTCAGCAAATACTCCTGCTTGACTGGAATACAGAATCATCAGTAGTCACTGCCACTAATTGGCAGATTCTAAAATTGATAGTTTTCTCAGAGGGAACTTGTAATGAGAAATAACTCATGTTGTGCAGTAAAAGCAACTGTTCCATATTTTCCTTCATGTATATTTAACACAATCTGTAATTTACAAAAATAGATTTGAATTAGTCTGCCTGTGGAAGCTCATACCTAAGATAAGTTCAGCAAGGCAGGCAGGCAGTCCCTTGTTGCTTGTAACCGATGGCTTAGTTGAGGCTGCAGCTTGGAGAGAGACAGCAGTAGTCACTGTATACATTGCTGAACCTTACTGTTGAGGAAAATTAAAAATGAGCAGCAAAGTAGTTGCACTCACAGTCCTGAAAATAGTATTCAAAGTGGCTACAATTAGTTATTTTACTATAATAATGAATCTTGACAGGCAAGTAGTCCTTACCTGCTCAGCTCATGTAACCAGGCTGTTTGGGTCCTGTGCCAAATAGACAAACTTGCCTTCATGATGCCCTGAATTTGTGAAATACAATAGGTCTATACTAAATCTGTGTGCACAGGTTCAGATTTAACTGTCTTCTCATAACATTAAAGTCTGAAAAACTCCTGTTTTTCAGATGTTTTCATTACGATGAAACCTTTGTAACAGTAACGACAAACCAAGAATTCAGAACACGACTAAAATATTTCAGCATTGTTTTTTCTGACCTCACTTTTCTCACTTTAAACAACTGCTTTTGTGTTTAGACTAACATTCATTTAGAAGAAAATAAAAGTGAAAACCACTTAACAACTATACTACAAAAAATTAGATTGTTAATTAACTAAGACTTGTAATTTCTCAGCAAAGAAATCTCCCTCTCTGACAAGTAAACCTTCCTTATAGGTCTTTGATTGTAGGTAATAAAAATGTTCTTAATTAATGCCAATTATGGGTATTTGTTGTTTTCTTTCAAGTCACTGTGTTTTATAAAATTGTGTGAACTACAGAGCTGAATCAGATTGTTCTCCTGCCATGTTGATTCAGACCTGTCAGCCCTGTTCTGGATCATAATTTGTAATCCCAAATAGTTCTGGGGTTGGTTGTAATGGGAGTATTTCAAGGTTTGATATAGAAGATTGCAGATAATTTGACTTCACAGGCAGTTAATTAATTTTAAAACCTGAGTTTTGAAACTGGTTCAGGTCATAACTGAAGATAAGTTTGGAATTTAATAATTTGTGGAGAGTATCAGCTGAAGTTCCTAGAGAACACATGCATCATAAAAAATTGACAGGTTTTGGAAATTTTTTAATAGTTGGACAGATGTAATTGAAAGTCAGTATTGGATGTCTGAACAGATGAATGCTGCCTGCTCTCAACTTGTAAAGCCAGAGGACAGGTGTGTCTGCAGTTCTCTTGAAGAACCTGGTCTTTAGTGGCTGCAAAATATGAACAGCAAAGGCTTGTGAACCCTAGAGCTGGAAAGTCTAATTAAAAAATAATTCTCTATACAGCATCTTTTAAAAAGAATTCCAGATTTGGCTTATGATAAATTAAATACATCAACATCAGACAATGGTAACTATCCAAAAGCCTGTGAAGTGTGTATGAACTTTGATAGTGAGGTTAGAAATACAGAGTCACTTAGGTTGGAAAAGAGCTCAGGAGGTCCAGCCTTCTGCTCACAGCAGAGTCAATATTGAATCCATTATTCCCAAGTAAGCTCCACTGCTAGGTACCCACTTCTCCTGAGTTTTACATCTACAGAACATCTACCTACAATTTGAGGTCTCTGACTGCATCCAGAAATTAAGCCAGCACTTGCTTTGCATAAAGAAGGGGTACATTTTGCCCTAGCTGTTGTCTGCCTTTATCTCCTAAGACAGCACCAAGGACCACATCAAGTTATGTAGTCTTGAAGTAACAAAGAACAAAAACAGCTGCAAGCTGTTTTCCTAAAAGGAAGGAAGATATATTGCTGCTAATATATAGAAATGATCACAGATCTCAGAAGTTTCAGTACTTGGTCATGTATGTGGGGGGAACTGCTGCTGCTATCTTCCTGCAGTGTGGTCAGCACCACCTTTTACCTGTCTCATTCAGACCCAAACCACAGCTCTGTGGAGGTGGGGTGAGAACAGATGGATTATGGTGTCAGCCCAAGAGACACCCAGCTGAAGGTCACCAGCCCAACTAACAGATCTGCAACTGCAGAGATCTTGCTTTCACTTGAGATGTCCTTTCACTGCTGCTGGACAGGTCAGATGTCACAGTGTAATCCTCTCCTGCCACATGCAAGAGGTGTGGGGAGAGAGAAGTTGTTGCCAGTGCTTTTCTCCAAGTCCTCTTAAGGGGATAGGAGGAACAGCCTTGGATGCCATCTGTACTGCAGAAGGAAGGTCTGTGTGTCAGGATTTGGGTGCAGCAGCAGGACTGTGTACAGAGTTCGGGCCCAAAATGGCACGGACAGCTGTCAGATGGGACTGAGGGACATCGGCCGGCGATGTTGGGAAGTTTCGGTCAGGTGCTTCTGTCATCTACTCGGGTCTGGTTACTTCTAGTCTTACTTATTGGACTTGTCAGAGACATATAAACGTAGCTGTGGATAGCCTAGCACATCCTCCTGTATTTCCTCATCTCTGTCACATACAAATATTAAAATCACAAACTTCTAAACCCAAGAGCTGTTCTGAAGTCCCCCAGTGGTTACACGTCAGAATTGCTGTAATGAGTAAAGAAACTTACCTAAAGCATGTCCTCCCTAGGGCACTTACCTTCGGGATGTGAGTTGTTGCCATGTCTGTATTGATTTTGGAGCAGTATCTGGGTGTCTCAGTTTGAGAAAACTCCACGTGAATTTTTTTTCATAACGCACTCGACTTTTGGTTCTGCTTTGGAAGGCTGTGGAAACAATTAGTACTGCTGCATTTTTTCTAACTGGTGAAGCGAGACCATGCCTTTACTAACAAGTCTGTTTGGATTAGTTTTTACATGACAGGTTTGTTTGCTGACACTTGAGGAGAAGTTTACACTTGCGTGGTGTGGTGTGGTGTCACTTTGTGACATTGCCCTCAACGCGCCTGTGGTGCAGAGGCTTCATTGCCAGCATTAAGCAGTGCTTTGTCTTTGTGTGAAGTGTGTTGGGACACATCTGTTTAACTGATAGACTTGTGAAATGGAGTGACTTGCCGATGGCAGCACAGGAAGGGAGTGGGAGAGTTAGGAGTAAAACTCGAAAGACTTGGCTCCCATTTCCCTTTCTCATTTTTACATTTGTACTGCCAGCTTTGAGTTTATCAAGAATTAATAAGTAATAACCTCTGATTGAAAAGGGCTGACACTCTTTCTGTCGTGAGATGTTTCTCTGTCTTCAGCATTGTGCAGAACTCAGCAGTGTTGCACCTTTTTAGTTTTACTTAAGCGGCGTTACTCAATATTTAATGTGAAGTAGAAATGTGTAATTCACAACTGCAGTCAGCTGCATTGGGATGCTTGTCAGCCAAAAGGGGGGTGAGGTAGCAAGACTTTTTTATGCTGTGAAAACTGAAAATTTTCAACAACCTTTTCATTTAGTTTCTTGCTACATTTCACGTTGTATACACAGCTGACATGATAATCCTTCAGCTTGTCCTAAATTACATTTTAAAATAAAGATCAGTTAATTATAGTAATCTGAGTATTTTTAGTTGGTTATAAAGGGAATTTCTAATGACACTTGTTTCTCTTAAATTTCTGATAAACTACTGGTTGTGTTCTTAATTATGCATGTGACAAAAAAAGTAAATCAAGTAAAAATTACAAACAACACTACCTAAGACTGCTTTGAGTGAGATCAGATAGTCACAGCTTAGCATCTATGGCTCTTCTGTTTGGAGAGTGCTAGAGGGAGCTCTAACCCCTCGATCGAGGAACAGGCTGTCAGTGGTGCATCTCAAGAGTTTGGGCTGTGGTAGGAAACACAGACTTTTTTGACGTTTTAATTTTATTTTGTAGCAGGAAGTTGCATATGGTTTTCCCAGGCATGAGCCCAAATTGTTCTTCCTAGATGAGAAGATGCAAATAGCATGTTTGTGAGTGTAGTATTATTAGATTTAATACAGGCTATTGTGAGCTACCTGAAAATACTGAAAACAAGTGAGATGTATCACAGAGGTGTTTAGCTAATAGTGAGTGCTAAAGTGTAATAGTCCTTTCCTTTCACTAAGGAGAAAAATTCTTACCATAGAAGACCTAATGATATTTAAAAGAGAATACATTTTAAACTGTTGGACGTAGAAGCTACTTTACTCAGCATGTAATAGGTTCTTAGGTGTTTAGCCAATTATTATGGCAGAAGCTATAGAAAGCATTGATGGTTGTTAGATATATTTACAATGGGATGCATCAGTGCATGAGGATGGGAGAAATTTCTCACATCATATGCTCCACACTGGTAACATTCTTGATATGACAGGAAAGTAACTTTCAGAAAAGGGATGAAAAGAAGAAGTGAAAACTTGGGTTTTGTTTGTAGAAAGAGAAATGTAGGTGAATTGATACTATTTTCATTGTTATTAACAAACTCACTAAAAGGAATAGCAGAATCATGACTTTGAGTGAAGAAACATTATTTGGAAAACACAGTATGTTGAAGGACCAAGAGAGGCTAGCAGCTCTCTTTTGCCACAATTTACTGGAGGATTTATATTGTTTATATGCTACATTCAAATGCATCTACTTTGATTGAGTCTATTATGGGGAGAAAAATAATGGAAAGCTCCCTCCCTCCTTTAGTTTTTCTGAAAGATTATTGGCAGATAAACACTGAGCCATGGAGGAATCCCTAGTAGAACAGTCTGTGACTTGGGCTTCTGAGTTATGCAATTTGAGTGTCAGCTGATAGGGATAAAGTCTGCCCAGCTGTGGAGCTGAATATGCCTTCCTGAAGTTCTGTTATGGTTAGACCTGGTCACTTGCTGTAACAGAGGGTATTGGTTTCTGCCTTTCTTCTGTCATGTGCTTTCATGTATCAGCAGCAATTGGCCTTAACCCAACTTAATGCAATTTCTGAAGATACAGAATTCATTGTCCTTAGCATGTATTTTTGGAGTCTGTTCCTCAGGTCATGAATCTCTTGTCAGGTACCAGAATGGACCAACACAATCTTAAGACATAAAGTCAAAGAAAACTTTAAGGTAGGATGGCCCTCTGGAGGTCTGCAGTTCAGTGCCTGTTCAGAGGAGGATTACTTCACAACCCGTTCATTTTGCTTGGAACTTTGTCCACTCATATTTTGAATGTCTTCCTTTTAATGCCCAGAGCTTTGCTTGCTACAGCCTGTTTGCTACAGCTTGCTGTTGCTACTCTTCCTGTCATTACACACTTCTGAAAGGATTCTGTCTTGCTTTCCTCTGTAACCTCCCTTTAGGCAGTGAAAGGCTGGTGGATAGCCCCCAGTCTCCTCCAGGCCAAACACATCTGTCTTCCTTAGCAATCCTAGGGGTCCTCCGTGGGAATCACCCCCGTTTGCCAGGAAGGTAACATTTGACTGAAAGGTTGGCAGAACAGCTTCTCTCAAGGAGAAAATGCTCATTAGCGAGTGAGGGTTGTTGGATGACCTTGTAGGGGTTATAGGAGGCTAGAAGGCAAAATCTCAAGATTTTGGCTACAGACCAAACTTAGCACTGTATTAAAATATTTAATGGATTTGTCCTCTTACAGCTGCCTCTGTAGTGGCTGCTAACAGCAGTAAAATTGGTGTGAGTTGCTGAGAAGTCCTCTTCTAGATGTGTCTGCACTGGTGGAAAAGAATACCATGCAGCCTTTGCCTGGCTGCTGCAGGTTGCTGCCCTCCAGGATCTGTCAGCAAAACTGCAAACCTGCTCTCAGTTAAGATGAGGTGTTTTAGTGTAGACAGTTTAAATACCAGGTCTCTGCTAACAAGCTTATTTTGACTGAAATAGGTTAGGGAGTGCTCGTGTAGCCAACTCCTCCAGCAGATCCAAGGAGTACATTTGCAATGGGAGCAGAGCACATACATGAATCTTGTGCTTCTTCAGAATGCTGCTAGCTTTTTGTTTGTTACATCTCTCCAGTATGCCTGGAAATATGTAGTGCTTCTGTAGCTGGGAAATGTTATATGATACCCAGCATGTATATTCCTGACTTCCAGTTCTGAATTTCTCATGTTGCCTTGGCCAAGTAGTTTGGTGTGCATGTGCCCTCTTTGTTGTTGGCAGAAAAATGCATCTCAAAGGAAAAAAACTTATGGAAAATACCACTAAGTAAACCATCTTGGTGGGCTTGTGTTTCTTGGTGCTAAAAACTTTACATAGGCAGATCCAACTGATGGCAAAATCTCAGTAGTGTTAGTGAGAGCAGATCACAGGTTTTTAGGATCATTATCTCCCTCTGTTTTTGTGTTGTTCACAGAGGTGTCAGATGTCACTGTTACTTCAGCCATGTTTTGAATCACTTGAGTCCACCTACCTGTTCCTGGCTGCCTTTCTCTGTGAGTTAAGGGAGCACTTGAAGCAAGAAGGAAATCAGCAGTAACACCCATAAAGAGTAACTTCACTCAGGCAGTAGATCATGCTTGAGTGTTTTAAGAACAGAAGCAACTGTTCCAGAAAACTATGAAACTGCTGCTTAGAGCATTGTTTACTTGTGTCTCTCCCTGACATAAATGAGCGCTTTGCTGCTACTGGCCATTACCTGATGACTTTAGTAGACTGGTTCTCCAAGTCATAATGTGAATATTCCTTCCCTCCATTAACAGTAATAACTCGTAATGGTCCCAGCAGTTCAACTCTGGTTCTGGTAGCCATGCCAAGGAAGAAAGCATTTCCTTTGGTGGTTTCCAGTGGAAGAGATTTGTTGTTGCTGGAGTGTTTGCTTTGAAATTTGTGTATGATCACCTTACAGCAAGTAAAAGGTGTGCTCTGAAATCTATCTCTTTAAGAATGATGGTGCCTGCCCTCCCCCACATATGTCTAGATATGCATTTGGTCAGGGATCATAGTTTGGGAAAGTAACATATGCCAGTGCTGTGCTGATGCAAGCAGATTTCTCATCAGTGCTTATTTGCAAAGACAACTTGGAGATGAGGAGGAGGAGAGGGACTCCCAATTCACATCCATTGCTGGCATCAGAGAAATTTTACTTTGGAGGTTTTTGTCAACACTTAAAATCTAGGTGGGAGACCTGTATAGAAGGAAAGTTTACAGTAAGAGCTATGAGATTCCAGACAATTAAACTTTATTAGCCTGTCTGAAACATTAAGTATTATCTTAAAAGAATAGTTTTTTAATCTCCTCTCCCTGTTGCTGTTTACTGTGTAGCAGTGTGGGAGGGGAGCATCTTGTCCAGCAAGGTATTATTGCTGCTTTTTGTATAGCCTATGTGCAAGTGCCCATGGCTGAGTTCTGTCTCCCCAGTCCCTAGAGAGACTCCTTATGTTACTTCTCTGGTGTCTGCAGCTTTTCCTGGCCCTGAACAAAATCAGCCTTTTCCCTTTCTTCTATATCTGAGGTAATATCCTTAGCCAGGAGCCACCCAGACTGACACCATATCATAGGTACTTAGATGGTACCTCTGAAAACTGTTCCCCTCCTAGAATTTCAGAAAGTGCAGCAGGTTGGGCTGCTGTGTCCAGCGTAATTCCAGTGATCTTTCATCTAGATATATCCTTTCTCACAAAGCTTTTCTGCAGTGTGATTAGAAACCAGATGTGGACAGGCAGCCTAAAGCTCCTGAGAGGCAAAATTGCTAGTTCCTTGGGTGCTGTTAATTTCAGTATGTGTGTTTTGAATTTTCTCATGAAAATAAACAGTAGACATGCTGTGGTTTCTTTCATGGTGCTTTCTTTTTGACTCTCAGATGTGATTGATGATCATCTACTTCTGGGTTATGTTCGTTTTTCAGAATGTTTCAGTGAGCTTTGCAGCGTGGAAAGTAATTCAGTACTGAGCAAGTCCATATATGAGCTAAACCCATGGTTAACCTCACAAAGGCTGTTATGTGAGATGGAGGCGGGCAGAAATGGGTAGATTCTAAACGGAGCTTTTAAAATAAAAGTAAATGGAGTGAGTTGTTTAATGACCTAGTATTGTAGCCTTGCTGTCAACTCAAACACTGGAAAAGCAGGTTCATCCTGCAAAGGAGAAAAATGAGGAGCTGGCTGCCCTACTCATGTCTCTCGGGTTCTATGGCTCATGAGATCGTGTTTTTTACGGTGAGACAGCCCCCTCGCCGCCCCCCAGTTCTCAGAGCAAAGGAGTTCTTTTATAGGAAGCTGCCAGTGAGGAGCTGCAAAGGAACTTTCTTCTTTGCCTAGCCTTGGCAGTCTGGGAATCAGTTCTGCAGCATTTGGTAATTGCAAGCCTAAAAAAGAAGCCAGCCATAGAAATTGAACCTGTATCCTCATAATTATGGTGTTACTGCCTTTAGGTTGTGCAAACAACACCCTTTGAACTCGATTCTTAGGTAACTGTGTCTTCCTTTAGAATGTAGGGCTGGCATTCCTCATCTCCGTTTCACCATTTTTGTTACACTGCTGTGGTTACATTGTTGTGGCATTGAGTGCTACTTCTTCTTGGGCAGTAGCAAGCAGTTCCATGGCTGCATAGGTAACTTTGGGAAAGCCAGCTTTGCTCGGGTTCTCTGGCTAAGAGCAGGTTTGCTCAGGTTCTGTGGCTGAGAGCACCTTTGCAGACATCAAACCAAGTCATCCCGTGGCCATGCTGGTACTTTTTAGTCCCTCTGCTTTTCCCACATGCTTCTAACTTGATCCAGAATTCCTAAGCTTTTGCTGCTGGTGAAAGTAGTTTCATGTTTGAATTCACAGTTGTGGGCATTTTTAATGTGGTCAATCTTGAAGAATATTCAGAATATAGAGGCAAGCATGGCTTTGCTTTTGCTTGTGAAGGTCCTGTCTTTTTCCACCTTTCTCAGCCCCTGGACATACACCTCCGTGGTTCCTTTCTTTGTCATTCCATTGCTTGGGTTTTTTTCCCCAGTGTCTTTTATCTTGTGAGTAAAGTTTGAACAGTACGCAGAAAGTTAACTGCCTGGAGTCTTTTAAATATAAGTAACACGCACCCAGTAATAAGCTGTCGGTTGTTTTTTTGCTGCCTGCAAAGAAACATAAACACAGCGCTCATTTCTGGCAGGTTTTTACTGTCAGAGTTTCTCCTATTATATTTATCTTACAATTTGCCAGGGGGTGAAGTTATTAAGTTTTAGCAGCAGCCATCGATCAAGTTCACAAGTTAACACGATAAAGGCTCTGTGCCGCTCCGATCCGGGAAAATGATGATCCTCACTCGGTAATTAACTAAATGAGAAAGTTAAATCTTACTTGAGAGCTGGGAGAGATGAAAGAGAGGTGTTTGTCAGTTTCTCAGTGGAAATTAGAAGCAGTTTTCTGCAATTCCCTAAGCTGCTGCTCTGTCATATTTTACATAAGCACTGGGAAAACGTCTTGTAATTAGTGCTGTCATGGAGGATTTTTTTTGCTGAAGGATGTTGGAATAATTCATTAGATTATCAAGAAAGGCTTGTGTCCTGAAATGATTAGCACAGTGAAATTTAAACCATTAACGATAACAAGTTTAGAGCTTGCTGCAGTGCAGAGGCACCCGGGGTATGTCTGTGCCTATTTCAATCATTTCTTATAATTAAACATTATGTCCTCTTTTTTCCTCCCCTTCACTAAGACCCAGCCAAAATTCCTGTTAAGGTGGCTCTGTCTAGATCAGTGACTTAACCACAACGGGTGGGGCAAGCAATTGGAGGTGAATGCTGCAGTTGCAGAGAAGCAGTAAAGGACATTTTTCTGTGTCAGAGCCTGTAGTCCCAGTGAGTCCAGGAAGGAGGGAAGAAGCCCAGTATGACCTGTTGGTACTGGAATGTGGAGGAGAGGACCTTTCCTTTTATCTAGGGAGAAAGTGAAATTTGCAGTGGTGGTCTAAGCTCTCAGTATTTTCAGATCTTCAATGTGAAGATGTCTTGAAGATTCAGAAGGTCCCAAACTTTGCTGGGATCATTTAAGCCATTCTTAATATTCTAGGAGACAGTTTATCTTTGACTTTAAGAGATGTCTTCTTGCATTGAGAAACACAAAACCTGTCCTCTGCAATGACTAGAGGATGTAATTTTAAAAAGAAATACATAAAAGTTGTGACCCCTCATATTGGTGGGTAAACATTATTGCTCTGCTATAATCAGAGAAGTTGTGTGGGTTTGGTTTTTATCTGTGCTTTAGGAGGTTCCTTGGTCCCCTGTACTGAGCAAAACCAAAAGTAACTTTGGTTGTCATATATGGTTTACATCTGTGATTTACCATAGCTGTTTTGTTTTATATGCAGAGCAGTAGATTTATCCAGTCTTTATTTATCTGCATTGAAATATTGTTCCTTCCTACAGTTGTAAGCCATTATTTAGATTAAAGTCCTTTCATATATTAGTCCTCTTCTACTTCACTGGGCATACAAATGTGCTTTGTGTTAAATGTAGCCATTTGGAGAAATGGTCTTGTAATTACGGGCTGCAGTGGAGCATAGTACGTAGATCCCTGAGCTAGTACCAACCTGAGGCACTCAGTCCCCTGGGCTTCCTGGCACAGCTTATGAGCTCAGGCTCAGCCTTGTTGGAGGACACCTCTGCCATTCCTGCAGATGAGTCATGGTGCCCAGAGCCAGCTGGGGCACCTCTCAGCCCTCACACACAGGGCTTTGTGAAAAGGGGGTCGGTAAAGCTTCATCTGTTCCAATGTAGTAGTTTGCTCTGTTATACCCAAATTCCTTCCAGATGATGAACTGCCAGTGCTTTTTCTTCTTTGCCACTTTTGGAAGTGAGGCTTATAAAAAATATGATTGTATACAGTGCATTTGGATGGATATTTACCCTAGCAGTGTGGATGGCAAGTGAACAGGTTTTTCTTTTTCAGGTGAGACCTGATTATTGTATCAAGAGAGGGAAGAGGCTATAGATGATTTAATAATACAGATGCTTGATGATGTTGTTTTGTTGATACTTTTCTTTCATAACAGGCCTTTTTCACTGAACTGCCAGCGGATTTTCAGGAATCTTTAAATTCACATTCTGGAATTCTTGTTCTAAACTATACTTTAAGTGATTTGGGAGCCCTGTCAGTTTACCTGTCTGTGCTGTGTAAAACCCCATGTTGTTTTGTTGATACTTTTCTTTCATAACAGGCCTTTTTCACTGAACTGCCAGCGGATTTTCAGGAATCTTTAAATTCAAATTCTGGAATTCTTGTTCTAAACTATACTTTAAGTGATTTGGGAGCCCTGTCAGTTTACCTGTCTGTGCTGTGTAAAACCCATGTGTTCATGGCATGTCCTATTCTCTTGGTCCCCTACTTGCACAAACCATAGAAGCCACTGGGCACATCTCTGGGCTTGTGCTCACTCCTGGTGGGAAATCAGAGCGGGCAAGGGTGCAAACCAGGTCTCAAAGCTGACATTGCAAGAATGCAGCTGAAGTATGAACCTAAAAAACTATGGTGTTCTCATGTCCACTAATTTGGACATAAACACTGTACCATGCTTTTCTTAGCAGAACCACTTCATAAATCTGAAGTTTCACTTCCCTAGCTGTTAAATTTACCCATTATTCCTATCCAAGAACCTGTGTTCAGGCAGAATGTATTGTTTTGTCCCATCTAAACCATCTATTTGTACACACATGAGCCATCACTTACATTTGCAGATGTTGCAACTTCTGTTTGATACCACAAACCAATGTTTTAGAAGTAACTGGGGAGCTGAAAGTTGCTGGGAGAAGGGTATTCAGAAGGCAAGGAAAGGCCAGAACGTGGTGCCACCCTGTGAAAGGAGCTGCACCTTTGTGTCCTTTGCATATCAGCTGTGTACTCCACTCAGGCTCAGCATATTAGGCAGACTTCACAGTCTCTCAAATTAAAAGACAAGTGTATGGAGTTTTTAGAAATGCTTTGTAGAGACAATCTGTTTTGTAAGATGCACAGCAAACAAAATGAGAAATTAAATGAGATCAAGCTCCCACTGTCTTAATCCAGCATTTTTACTGGTATGGCTGTTTTGCAGTTCAACTGCAGCAAAAATTACTAGAATCCCTTAACACAGATGTTCAGCCCACTCCATCTTTTTCCAGGCCCTTAACTACTGTGTCTTTCACACACCGGAATTGATGCTCACAGTCTCTTTAGTGTTTTGTCTTGGCCCAAGTGAGAGTTTTTCTTTCCTGCTGCCCAGTACTGGCTCTGTGATTTGCTTGCAGTCAGTGCTGTCCATGTGAGGATTGAATGAAATCCTAACTCGCTGTCCTTGTCTTGCATGATCTTGCTGGGCACAGCCACACACAGCCACAGCCACACATTCACCAGGAGGAGCGGGGGTAAAGGTCAAAAAACTGAGCTCCAGATGGAGCAGTGATGGTGTGATCACCATGTTCTGTGTTCTCAAAGAAACTTAAGTCAAACTATAATCCAGAAATAGACAAAGCTGCTTGTTAAAAATCACAGCTGTTTACTGTCTTTTTCTACTAAAGCAAGGTCCAGCTCTCCAGAAATGTTGAAAAGAGTATTTAGGTGCTTTATCTCTAAGAAAATGAAGTTTATATGGTGATCAGTTAAATAGATTTTAGTGTTCCAAAGTCAAAATTCCTGTTGTGATTGGGAGGTATTGCAATTCAGGACTTATTTACTCCCAAGAAATGAGAAACTTCTGCATTCCAAATCTACTACTGGTAACTAAATTTTGTGGTCTCTGAATAGCCTGCTGTTTTGGCACTTGCTGAAAAGAGGCTTTTTTGCCGTTTTTCCTTTTCCTGTAAAATCAGTTAATTGTTGCATTCCTTTTAATTCATTAGATATCTTTGCAGAGACATTTAGGGACTCATTTTTTTTCCCTTAAATTTAATAAGGTTCCCTGGCAAGGTTGATGCTTGGAACTATCATCATAGAACAGAAATACAGCATTCCTACCTCAGTGTTTTATGCATTCTTATATCTGCAAGTTATTTTTAATTATTTGATAATTAATGAAGAACCTCTAAATTTATTTTTTTAATAAAAATGATTTAATAATATTGGCTGTTATTATAATGCTGTCTGATGTTAAACTCTTGCAATGCAAGAAAGAAAATCACATGTTTTCAGCATGAAATAGAAACTATTTCACCAGTATAAGAAAAACTAATTTCCCAGTTAATCTTACTTGGACAAAGGATACCCTTGCAATACAAAATCTGCACTTTTCTTCCAGTTAAATCATTTAGAAAGCAGAATTTATATCTTACTATCAAGTAGTAAATTGAAATGTCAATGTTCTGTTTTGTCCCTGAAACTCTTCTTTGAGCTGACTCCTTCTGATAAGATATTAACAGTGCTCAGAAAGTTGAAAATACTTTATTCTGTGAAAGAAGTATTTACCAAATGTCAGGGTGTATTTTAGCTGGCTTTGCTCTCGAGGTATAATTCAATTTTTTTTCATCCCTTTCATGCATTCCCTATGAATTTTAGCAGCAATCCATTCTTCAGAAGAAAAAAAGAAGCCAGAGTACAAATGCAGTTTGCTGGTGGTGTATCGAAGTAACCGGTATATGTACCTTAGGAATCCAAATGCATTTTACTGTCTACATGTTAAATAAAGTTGTGATTATGTTCAACTGCCACTGATGGTTTCCCATCTGAGCAGAGTGCTTTGTGTGCAGCTCTGGCACGAGGCAGTGCTGTCCTGCAGGGGCCTCGGCTGCGCTCGGGCTGACGGCACCAGCTGGGATACGTGGTCTCAGGCAGCCCTCCTGTGTCAGGGGGCTTTTGGCCTTCTGTTGGCTGCCCCCTAAAAGAGATTGTACAATTGCTTGTGATGCCTCTCATATGTGTTATTTAGGTTGTTCCTCTCCTTCCTGTTTACAGACAAAACTTGCCAATGGCACTTCCAGTATGATTGTGCCCAAGCAAAGAAAACTGTCTGCAAGCTATGAGAAGGAGAAGGAGCTCTGCGTCAAGTACTTTGAACAGTGGTCCGAGTCTGACCAGGTGGAGTTTGTGGAGCACCTCATCTCCCAGATGTGTCACTACCAGCACGGACACATAAACTCATACCTCAAACCCATGTTACAGCGGGACTTCATCACTGCACTGCCAGGTATTTCTGCAGGCAGAGGGAGCTTGCTCCCTGTCTTTCAGAAAACTATTCCTTTCTACCCTACCCTGCTGGAGAGGTCTCTTGCAGGCTCAGTTTGCAAAACAGATAATAGCTTTTGCATGAAAAGCTCTATACCAGTATGAAATGTAGTAATATTTTAATTTGTGTTCCTGCTGTGTCTCAAGGCATGATCTAACACCATCATGGTTTGTCTAGGAGTAAATGATAGCTAATCTATGTATTGTAAGGGTAGTTATCCCAAGCCACAGGGCAGGTAGTTGTGCTCTTAATGCCCACAACAATGCATGAATAACGAAATTTCTTAAAATTAAAACTACTACTCTTTCTGGTTGCTCAGCTGAGGTTTTCTCTTTTCTTATTTAGATATTTATCTCTCTTTCCTACTGAAATAACTTCCTGAAGCCATTGCTTTGATTATGTGTTTATTGCTAATTGAAAATGGAGGGCATAAGAGCAAAAGATAGAAGTGTTCTGGTTTTTATACCTTTGTAGTGCTTTCCATTGAAAATACTATCCCAGCTATTCTCAGATGTGGCATTGGGCAGATCTCACAGAATGCACACATAAATTAGTGTACATGCATTTTTTTATTGGCCCTGTCTTATAGATGGGAAAACTAAGTGCTTGGGGATCAGAGATATACAGCAATAGTGTTTCAGAACCAAACAGAAATTCCTGGCTCTTTGGCTGTATTTTTTCAGACCACTTGATCATACATCTGTAGATAGATAAATTGATAGATAGTTAATAGATTGGCATTGCCATGCCCTAATGGGTCCTTAGTTTGAGAGGGACCTGAGCAAGAAGTGGTGTGGGTGTTGTCTCTAAACAGCCAGTTGAAGAGAGATGTTTCTTGCCAAAAGCTAATTCTGTGAATACCTTTGGAGAACTGCTGAACTCTTGGCAATTTGAACAATCCAGTCATTTGATCATTCTTCAGAAGGGAGTTCTCAACATGAAATTTAAGTTCTAGCCTTAAAAGATGGGAAAAAAGGTATGTTTAACTGTGAATTGTATAAAGCATAAAGGCACTGCAGGAGTTTTGCTATGAAGTTAAATAGGGAGACTCATTGGAATTTAAGCTCATTGTGCCCAGTAATCAAATGGCTGTTGTAGCATTAAAAAAAAATCTTAGTTATGCTAAGTACCTGCTTTATGTTAGTTTTTAGTAGTCCAATGGCAATAATCTCGTGTACTTAGAGCAGCATTATAACTTGTGGAGCTGCTCTGTTTCAGAAAAATAGGAAGTGTTTGGAAACTGCATTGGTTTCCCCACTTTTAAAGTGGAAGTATACATGTAGTTACATACACAATTTTTCTAGGTCTTTCTCCACAGAGCCCCATGAAAGCAAGCCAACACATCTCACTGCACTTGCTTAATTTTTTCCTACAGAGCTTTTTCTGAGAATTTTGAGCAGATGCTATAAATACTTCTAGAGACATTCCGATTTTCCTAGCCATACCATATTTGTTACTGGTCTATTCACAGTTGCCCAGGAAGCAGTTGGTTTTACTCTATCAGAATGCAGGATAAATAGGAATCAAGCAGCTAATATGTGAGTATTTTAATAGTTGGGGGAAATGTGTGCATAAATAATGTATGTGCATCAATTTGCATATTTGCAAAGTACAAATGTCCTATTGAATGTAGCTCTAAGGGAGAAAATTAATGGCAACGAATTACACTGGAGCAGACTCTGCAGTCTGTGCAGGATGTCCTGAGTATAAGCACATTCTAATGGGGGGAATGGGAAAGGAGGAAGGTAAGAAACTGCCTAGGAAAGAGTGATGAACCTAAAATTCTAAATGAAGTCATATAATGAAAAAAAAAAAAAAACAAACTAAACTCTGTAAGTATTTTTTAGCTTTCTGAAATTCTCAAGTGTTCAGTACTCTGGTTTCATTTTTACTACTTCGTTCTCTCTCCTGCTCTCCCCCTTGAGTGAATAAAACAATAAAGCTACTTCAAAATCATGAGGTATCTTATCTCTGTCCTCCTAGCACAATCCCAAAGAATGACCAAAATTAAAGGTAGTTTTAGATCATGGGCATGTTTTACTAATGTAAAGTTGGCTCAGATTATTTTCCCTGTGCTTTGAACAGAATTAAAGTTGTTTGAAAAATACAGCTTAACTGTGTACTTAACAAAGTTTGTTCAGTTTCTGAAAAATAAGGCTTCTGCTTAGCATTTTCAAGCTGTTTAACATTTTTTATGAGAAAAGTCATTTTGATAAGGATTTCATGTGTGAAATAACCGAAACATTCTTGTTGGTTTGGAGGGCTGAAGGGCTAATCGTGTTTCACATCCATTTAGCAAAATCTTCTGTGAGCAGAGTTTTCCCTTTTTAAGGAAGCAATGCTTTGTTAGATATACATGCCTCAGTGAGTTGTGTTGTTCCTAAGAAACGAAATAATAAAATCGAGTTTGCAACCAGGCCAAAATAGTTCTGCCCATCCACTTATCATAAATGTAAGGAGGAGAGGCCAAAACATTAGTATTCCTTCTGTGCAAAGGGTGTAGTATCAGTGAGAAAGGATGACTTAAGGACAGGACAGTAGTTACAGCACCTCATTGCAGCCAAGATCTAAATTGCAACTCCTGATGGAGCAGAAAGGGCACATGGGTGAAGATTACTGTGCCCAGGTTGTGTGGTGTAGCCCTGCTTCCTAAAGCCACCAGTTCTTCCCCATATATAAAATGAATTCATCCTGTGACACTGCTGACTTAAAGCCACCTGAAAGGATACTATGGAGGCAGGCATTTTTAAGTGTCCTAGTGGGTCTGTAAATGTCTGTGAGCCCACTGGAAGCAACACAGACTGGGAAATCTGCCATTTCCACCCAAAGCTGCAGGAACAGGGCAACAGGATGTCCATGTCTACCCTGCCAGTTGTGGAATTCCTGCAAACTCCACATTCACTAAAACGTTGTCTTTCTCTTTCCACAATTTGCTGTGGAATCAATCTAAATTTACAAATATTTTTTTTTTTAAATAGTGGTTGTACATGTCTTTTCAGATTAAATACATAATAAAAGCTGATGATGCTTTTATTTTGCAGGTTGACATCTAATTTTGCATCTATAAAGATATGTCAGACCACTTTCTCTGCTCTCTGGTTGTGCCTGGTATCATTCACATGCTTTTTCTACATAAAGATTGAAGCATAAAATGCTGAGCAGAATGTCTTACCCAAAGTCTATTCTAAGTTTGGTATATTTGAAAGCAGCAGGAGGAGGCATGCTGAATTGTCTCATTTTCATGTACTCAGATATAATTTTGCGATCTTTTCGTTATGGAAAAAAAAGGTTGGGCCATTTGTGTGTCATGAACTCTAATCAGAGTCAGCTGGTTGCACCCAGTTTGGGTTTGCAGAAGTACAGATGTATGACTGTAAAAATGTACTTACTGCCTTTTCTTTCCCTCTCACAAGCAGAGCCTGGTCTTTGAGGCTGTTGTTTTAAAAGCAAGAAAGCATGTATTTAACTTTGTCCCAAATGTGAACCAGAGGGAAGATGCATGTAATACCAATCTGCCATGCTTCATTTTTGCTTGGACTGAACATTATGCCTGAGGGATGATTTGGTGTAAACTTTCACAAAGCATCTGAAATTTAACCTGTGAAGTGAGATAATCTCTTGGTGGTGTGTCTCACTTGTGAATTAAACAGCCTTCAAGAGAAGCTGTATTTGCACAACTTCTCATTTAAAAGGCATCTTGTTTTCCTGTAGTCTTGCTTGAGATTAAATTTGAGTTGGTAAGGGCACATTTTTACTGACTTCATCCATCCAGTTAAGAAACGTAGCATAACCTTCCCTGCCTTCAGCTACGTAGAGATTACATTGAGCTGCTTGGTGCTAACCAGGCAATTGCTTTACATTTCACTCCAGCCATGTTGAAGTAAAGCCAGTCCTGGTATTCACACTGGGAAATATTTGCAAATGATAGTATTTTGGTGCATATTTTTTCTTCACTCACTAAAATAAATGAAACTAGCAAACCTGCTTCACTTTCTCCTTACAGAGCCTCTCCTTCCTTCTTGACGTCCCTGTGCATCTGCATATCCTTCCCTCCCCCCTGTCTAAAGGTACCACTACCCTTCAGGGCACACATTGGGAATATATATTTTTTTCTTCATTACATTTAAAAGCTACTGCTTTAGCAAAAACAGCTTTTGAGCCGTTGCAACATGAGAACAGCTGTAGCAGTGAGATGAGAAATGGTCCTAATATAGAGAGATTTTGGGGGCTGCGTTGCTGAGTTGGAAATGCCATCCATAGAATATCCCCCTAGTGCTAAAACCCATCGAAATAGATTGGAATGACTTCTTGGATTCTTTATTATTTTTAATGACTTGTTGTGCTATATCCAAAGGAAGTTGGAGAACACTGCTCACTCCTGAACTTAGCCTCAAATGTTCTTCTGTGCATTTGGTCCAGCTCTGCGTGCAGAAGAGGAGATGGAAGGAGAGTGTATCTTTGTACGAGCAGGGGGAGTTGTTTTAAACTTCGTGTCTGTTCAGCAAATAATCTTTTTCTGTTGTTGTTGTTCTCCCCCAGCTCGGGGATTGGATCACATTGCTGAGAACATTCTGTCATATCTGGATGCCAAATCTTTGTGTGCTGCTGAGCTGGTGTGCAAGGAGTGGTACCGGGTGACGTCAGATGGGATGCTGTGGAAGAAGCTCATTGAGAGAATGGTCAGGACAGACTCTCTGTGGAGGGGTTTGTCAGAGAGGAGAGGATGGTAAGGAAGCTGAATCTTCATGTCTTTTGCCCCCATTCAGGACAGTAGGGGTTGTGCATTTCAATCCACATTTGAAGAGGGTTATTCAGTATGCTGAAATATAATGTTGGTTCCCAACCTAACAGTTACTTACATCAAAAATCAGGGGTTGGGGAGTTAAAGCATCATTTGGCTATGTGACAACATGGGGGATTTTTTCCTCAACTTCCTCATCCGATCATGCCTTTACCCCACTGTGGCAAGTGAGATATACAGACTGAGATTTTTACACCCAGCTGTCATTCAGTTCAAATTAAGAAGCTGTGTGCCTCGGGGGAACCCTAAACCGGTCAGCAATTCAGAGCAGAAGAGCTTTTTCAGGAGTGGCAGTGGGGCAGCATGTGCTATGAATTAGTTCTTTCCTGATAGGTCTGTTTGTTTTCCTCAGCAGATTTTCACTATTAGATATCTGTTTAATTTTCAAACTGGAAGCTGAGGGTAGGTACCACGGAGAATAGGGGACTTTAGAAATGCAGATAGATTAGTTAATAATCATCTGGAATAGCCTTACTACAATGTAGGTCTCACTCAAGTTTGAAGCTGCTCTGCTAACATTTCATTAGAACTTTCCCTCTCAGGGGTACACCCTTTAATACATAATTTTCTTTTCCAAGGGTGTCCCTAGGATGTTGGCAGAAGGGAAACTGGGTATGAATATTTCATAAACAAGATAAAAGTGACAGCTCAGGCATTTTGGTTGCTATTAAAAAGAAAAAGATACAGAGTTGTGAACAAAGACTCCTGGTTTATGGTTAATTTTGTTATACTGTTTGTCTCAGGAAGTAAAGGCAAGTAAATAAGGATTATGAGACATTCTTTAAAAATAAATACTACTTTGATCTGCTTCCAATATTGCAGTGTTTCTAAAGAGTGTAAAATAAACACAAGCATGGCAGTGGTAACTTTTGCATTTCTCTTAGTGCCTTATTCTCTCTAGGACTTCCATTCTTTTTCCCTACTCTTGAGGACACAGTAAGTCCTAAGAGGAGCTTGAGAAGTCATTTACTCCCTTTTGTTTCCCAAAGGCAGAGATAGGTTTTTCTTAAGTCATCTCAAATGTTTGTCTTATCTTGTTCTTAAAATCCTTTACTGATGGAGATTCCCCAGACAATGCCTGGAAAAGGAATTCTTTATAACTTCAGTGTTTGAGAGGTTTCCCTGATATCTAGACTATCTTCCTAGCTCTGGGTTGACTTGTTACATTTAACCTGCACAGATAAACAGGACAGTTTCTCATTCTCCTTTTTGCAGTAATCTTTTCTGTGTTGGAAGATGACCATGTTTCCTATGTTTTGGCTGCACTAGCCAACCATAAAGGTGTGTTGTCTTGTCCTCTTGCTGTTCTTGGTTTTCTCTCTTTAGACCCTTCCCAATTACTTTACTCCATTCTTGGAGTATGATATAATCAGCTGAGTGTCTTCTGCTGAGACATCACTGGTGTTTGCTCCCTCCACATTTTAGAAATAACATTAGCACCAGATACTAGTCATACAGACATATTTCTAAAAGGTGCACGATTTTGCCTCTCGTCTCAAGAACAGTCACCATGTTACTGCACCTCTTCTTCAGGTTTGTGCAGTGTGCTGGAGGTTGCTTTGACACAAGAACAAGTTGTGCCCAAGTCTTTCAGAGTGCCCTCTGGTTATCTCTGTGATGAACAGATAGAACTGTGTGTTTAAGAGATGCAGACAGGAAATACCCAGTGCAGTTGCATCTCTGCCATATAGAGCATTATGGCTTGTAATCAGTTGCTAGCTCTGTGCATGGCACAAGCTGATTACTAACTGGACAATTCAGAATGATGGATGACTGGTGTTACTTGGTTACAGCTCCTCAATTTGCACATAAGCTGCCTGATTTCAGCGTTTGCAGCTCATGCTTTACAACAGAACCCCCCTGCAACTTCTGCAGCATGGCAGCCTTCACTGGCAGATTGTCAGGGAGCAGGAAGGGTTACACAGATTTAGAGAAATACAAAACAGAAGCCCAAAATCTGGGCACACTTGTGTCCATCTGATTGAATTGGCTGGCCATCAAAACCTGCAAACAATAGTTCCTTTTATCCCAGAGCCACAGCACAACAACTACTGGGATGCCATGAAAATTCCAAGCAATCCTTCAGCTGAACAGTAAACAACTGACTCTACATGCAGCAAGGCAGGACTTACAGGTAGCAAGCAAACTTTGTGTTACATTAACTAGTAAAGTTAGGAAGAATAAACAGGTTTTTAGGCACATAGGCTTGTGCACAGATTTTTGTAGACCTGCCCCAAGTCTTCCAGGATGTCTCCAAGGTATTCGGCGCATCTCCAAAGAGGTTTTTGTCTTCCTTGGTCAATAATAATAATTTTCATGAATGCATTTTAGGCTGGATCACACTAAATAGGCATCTGTCTAGTTAGTGGTGTGTCTGCATCCATGTGTGCCATCTTCACATGTGTTTGTTGCCATATGCATGTCTGCTGGTCACTGTGTTTGAAGAATCAGGTGATTCCTCTGTTCAGACACAAAAGCACCTTTCTCTCAAGTTGTAGTTAGAATACTCGATTTAAAGAAGTATCAAAAGTTCTTTTCCTGAGCATTTGTCATTTTATTTGTGCAATTCTGTAGTTTGGTACTGCCTTACAACCTAAAGATTTTGGTTCATTGTTGTGATCTTCTTAGTTCAAGTGCAATCAGGGCAGCTAATGTACAGTCTCTGAAATCAGTTTTGAGGTATACTGTATGGAAAGGACAGGAAGGAAATGCACAAGGAAGTATTGCACAATTAATTATGCTGTAATGGAGCAAGGGAGGCAAAACTGGAGAGCTGGCCCAGTGTAAACTCTGTGCCTCTGATGCCAGGATTACACTCGGAGGCATTTGTGCCTCTCTCCATTTTGTGAGGCATGTTGCCAGGCAGAGCAGCAGTTAGTACGCCCATGGTGGGGTTTACTAGCTTCCACACCGTGTTTGGTGGCTTCTTAACTTCAGGATGAGGAATTAAAGTTTTTTACACAGCAGGCAGTGATTGCTGTTTACAGATTTTTTTGGTAACAAAACTCTAGCTTGGGATATGAGTATTCCAAATCAGTGTTGAGATGAGGGAGGCACCACAGATGAGGTGTTGCTTACCAAAACAGAGCAGTAGCAGTAAAATGTCCATGTACCCAAACTGATACTGTTCCTAATGCAGATAAAAGCTAGCCTTGAATGCATAGTGAATTAGTTTCTTGGCTTCTTTCGTTTACTTTGCATGCTTTATTTTAAAGGTGACCTCTGATAATGTATGTGAGTATTGCAGGCATGAACCTTGTCAACCCTTACTGAGCTGAATGGGCCCATGTCCATAATAGAGAATTTATTTCCCTTCCCTGAGTTACTAGACACAGATTTTTCTTGGGTATTTCACTGTTAAAATGCAACACTGACATGTTGCAGGGCAAACAAACAAGGAACCATCCCATCTTAGTAAATTAAGTTTGACTATTAATCTGTCAGCAGATTTACCCATTTGTAAAATGCCAGGAGGACCTTTCTCCAAAATGCTGAAACATGATTTGTGTTTAATGGAAATGTTCTTTGTCTTCCAGGGGGCAATATCTATTTAAAAATAAACCTCCTGATGGAACCGCACCACCCAACTCCTTCTACAGAGCACTTTACCCCAAAATTATACAAGACATAGAGGTAAGAAACAGCTGCCAGATGTGGTGATGTTTCACTGTTGGTTTTTCAGTTTTGTTTTCTTCAAATGTTCCTGATTTATTCATGATACTGAAATTCTGGGGATATTCCATTGCAGTGTAACATTTCATTAAATCTGACATGTCTGTGTTTGTCTGGAGTTTGTAGATCTGGGATAGTTATAGAAGATCCTGCTGCACCTTTAGACAGAGGATGAGTTGGATGAGTTCAGTGAGCTGTTTGCAGGTGGAGTCTTCACACTTTGCTCATCAGATATCACAGCAGCACTGTAACATCTTGGTTTTCTCTATTCTGCAGTACTTTCCTGGTGCAATGAGACCTAATAGGCTCTTACAGGAAGATATCAAGAACTGAGGCAGGGGACAAGTGCATTTCTAAAGTCTGCAATCCCAAGACTCAGGGAAACAGGAAGCAGTTGAGCATGTTTTCCTTGCATTTAGTGTGAGCAAAAGGGCATGTTCTGGTTGTTTCCTAACAGCAGAAGCAGTGCTCAGGCACTGTTGTGACAAATTTGTAAAAGCACATAGAGCTCAACTGGGACTTTCTCTTCAGTTGTGTAGCTGTTGAGTTACAGGAGGTTAAATGCTGGAGATAGAAAAGACCTTTTAGGTTACTTCCTTCTCACTGTTTCCAATAACACAGACCACTTTAGCCACAATATATTTTCCAAGCATTTGTCTGTTCAATTGGTTTTATTACATGAATTCTGGAAAGCAATTACGTCATCACATGGGCCTGATTGCAGGAAAAAGCGTAAAGAAAAGTATCTTCTACCTTCTCAACCAAACAAAAGAAGGGGAGATAGTTCCTTGTGCTTTTTTTCCTACATCTCATTTGTCTCCTGTCTCTCTTCAAGACAATAGAGTCAAACTGGCGGTGTGGAAGGCACAGTTTACAGAGGATCCACTGCCGAAGCGAGACAAGCAAAGGGGTTTATTGTTTACAGTATGATGACCAGAAGATAGTAAGCGGCCTACGAGACAATACTATTAAGGTGAGAATGCTCCATCATGGCATACTAATGGCTTGGAGTGCCTATGCCATAAATAATAGTGTCCTAATTTCAGTGACACCTACCCAGTCTCTTGTTAGTAACCTAGCCTTCTCCTTCCCCTTCCCCCATCTCCCACCTGCACAGCAGCTACGCCTCTTTTATCTGGCTAGAGAGACCCTGTTTTCAGACAGGCTTCACTAGCAGAGTTTCTGTCCAGCAGTAATTACAGGCTATGTAATTACTGGGCCCTGTACCCTAATAAGAAAGGTAAAACCAATATTCATAGTAAAGCCAGTAATATCAAAGATGTCAATGTATTGCACCAAAGAGCCTGTAGAAGGCTCTACAGATGCCACTTAAAGGTGTTCTATGCACTGTGGATGGTGTGTTGTAGTGAAAAACAGACTAGCCCAACCAGTAAGTGCTGGAAGATGAAAACCTTACTGAACTGTCCGGTTTTCAATGTTTGCTGTCTTAGATCTGGGATAAGAATACATTGGAATGCAAGCGAATTCTCACCGGACACACGGGTTCTGTCCTGTGCCTCCAGTATGATGAACGGGTGATCATTACTGGTTCTTCAGACTCAACAGTCAGGTGTGTGTTCATGATTTGGAGCTTCCCATTTGCCTCTTAAGATTTTAGCTTTGCAAGCTGTTGAAATAATGTGTTCTTAAGTGTGTGTTCAAGCAGTTCCATGAAGAAGTTCGGCATATTTGTTCAGCATTGTGCTGTCCTTGTTTATCAGATGTCCATGCAAATCGCTGTCAAGGAGAAATGAGAATCTAAGCCAAGGCCAGTCAAGGTCAAGATGACTTAGGAATGCCATCTGGCATTTCACCGAGGTTTTGCATGTTTTGACACTCCCTGAGAATGTTATAAATTCTCCTTAAGAATAACTTCTTAATAGTTGAAATTTTCAAAGCAAGTTTGAAGGTTTAGTCATCCATTGTCATTTAATTTTAACAAAATATGTATGACTAGATCTTCTATGACTTTAAATTAAATTTCAGCATGATGTTTCTTTTCATTCAGTATTTCTAACCTTGCTTTCCTTCAAGACTCCAGCAAAAGGCTGGACACCTCCAGGTAGCACTTATGGTGCATGTTGTGCAGTTGTGAAGTGCACTAGTCATATTAGAGGATACCAGAGAGTGTAAAACCTGTAGTATAAATACAGGCACATATGAGTTAATGAATTGCAAAATGAACTTGGATGTCAAGGGGCAGGTCCGACTTCTCCACATTGTTATATACTCCCTCCTTGGCAGAGTGCAAGCAGTACTTATGCAGTGAAGTTAGACACCAAAAGGCTGCATTGGTGGCCTTTTCCAGAGCTATTAGCATGCATTCTTGTGGCTGCAAGCTCCTCTGTGCTTATGTGTAAACCACTACTGTTAAGCTAATAACTATTGAATTGAATTCCTGACATGTGATGCATGCAGTCTTGCAGTGCTGCTAGGTTTTGGGGTCCTGTTGTTAGTAGGAATGCAGAATTTTAGCAGTACTGCCTGCCTGGAGGTGGTGTGGGAACTGCACTGGGCTGAACAGATCGCAAAAGGAGAGGCTGATTTCTGTAACAAGCGCTGTCATTTTCCATATCAGGCCAGGCAGGCCAAATTGCAGACTGGCTACTTGCCCAGGAATACTTTGTCTCCCACTGTATCTATAAATGTTTGTGCAGACCCCAGAGGCACATAGGATGCATCACTTTTATCCTTGGGTCTCCTCAGGAAGAGAGGCTTCATCCAATAGACAGTACAGATGGGCTCTTAATGCTTCTGAGATCTCAGGGATGCACTTGTCCAAAGAAGTCAGTGGGTCTCCAGCTCCTGTTCAGTTTGGCAACCCTGTCTGCAAACTGTTCGTATGTTAATGGCTCAGGTCTTTAGTTTTTTCTCCTTTGCATTTTCTAATTGGAATGTAGTTTTCTTTCTCATTTAGAGTCCATGAGTTGATGCACTTCAGTTTCCATAAGTTAGAAAATAAGACAGAAGTCTTTCTCACATTTTGCCTTTTCTTACTGCTTGCCTTATTGGCAGCAGGAAGTTTTAACTTCTGCAGGGTCTGAGATGCCTGATGATACAGCCATTTCCTGCTTTCATACAGTGTATCTGGGATACAGGTGTGATAGTGCCAAAAGAAATCTCTTTATGGAGGGCAAAAGAAGTTTGCCAACAGAAGAGTCCAAAATAAATACTTTTAAGGCTTAAAATCTTCATTTCAAGTACTAGAAGTTCTGTATGAAGCTTTTGTCTAACTTGCATCTTAAATTATCTTTCAGTTGAAACAGTTGGTTCCAATAACATTAAATTGACATAAATGCTATGTCTTAATTTGGGTATTCAGCACATTCCTGGAAAGTAGCTGTGTACCAGCTGCACCGCAGGGTAAATGCAAATCATGGTGCAACTTGTGGCAATTACTTGTATTTGTTTGAAAAGAATTGTCTTCTGCTTCTGTATAAATTACCACTTGAGCTGATAGTTCTGTGACAGAGGTCAAAAACTAAACCTGTCAGGGAACTAACTTCTCCACATTGTCTGGAAGTGAAGTGTATAATAGGCTGACACAACCAGGAAACACCAGTCTTTAAGACCATCAGTCTTCTACCTTTCCTCAGCACTAAATTCCCTTAATTAAAGAATGCTTTTTTGCTGGGTACATTATTTTTATGGTGTTAACTGCATTGCAGGGTTTTTGGCTGTTGGCCTGTCTCAATGTACACATAATAAACAGGTTTATCTAATACATTTTTTAATGAACTATTTAATAGAAGTAGATATAACTTGTGGTGTTTGCTTCTCTGATATTGCTAGAGAGTCAATTACCTCTCCCTGTCCCTCTCTCGCTCTGCAGAAAATTTACTGTGCAGGTTTTTAACTCTCTTCTCTCTGGTTTGAAATCCGAACCCGCAGAGTGTGGGACGTGAATGCAGGCGAGATGCTGAACACTCTGATCCACCACTGCGAGGCCGTGCTGCACCTGCGCTTCAACAACGGCATGATGGTGACGTGTTCCAAAGACCGCTCCATCGCCGTGTGGGACATGGCTTCCCCAACAGACATCACCCTGAGGAGGGTGCTCGTGGGGCACCGAGCTGCTGTCAACGTAGTGGACTTTGATGACAAGTACATTGTATCGGCATCAGGTGACAGAACTATAAAGGTGAGGTGTTTCAGAGGCTTTTTATTTGCAGCACTGGGGTACTTATTAACAAAGAACAGTGAGCAGACAGGGAAGATGGCCCTTGGCAGGATCTTCCTTTAGAAGCAGTGTTCTTCCTCCTGTTCATTTGTTATTCGTCCCTCCACAGCTGAGCTTGCACAACGTGTTTACAGAGCTTATGACGAATCCAAGTGCTGATGGAATTGAAAAAGAACATTTTTTATGTGTTCTTTTTCGACTTGACCACTTCCATAACCTGTTCAGTCATTTAAACAGTTGTTAGAGGGCAGCATGGGGACAAAAATGAAGGTGAGTGGTTAGGAGACACTTTAATGTTACTGCTATGATCCCAGTCTGCGGCATTAAACCTCAGGAGAATCTATATAGTGTGTAAACTAAATCATAGACCAAGAATGCTAAACCTGGAAGCTAATTTGATACTGTATGGCAAAAATCTTCTGTGTACAGTGACCCAACCTGCTATCAGTTGCAGACTATATTCACAGGTCATCAGAGGGATGATTTTCCCAGTCTTAATGATAGCATCTTCATTATATCATACAGACACCATCTTTTGTCAGTCTCTTCGTAATAATTTTGTCTCTGTATGGTTCCCTCCCCCCTTCCTGTCACAGGTATGGAACACTAGTACCTGCGAATTTGTGCGCACCTTAAATGGCCACAAACGAGGCATTGCATGTCTGCAGTACAGAGACAGGCTAGTAGTGAGCGGCTCTTCAGATAATACCATCAGGTGAGAGACACACTCCCCATCGCAGGGTTCTGGGCAAGCACACTCTCTCTGGTGCCCTGGGACATGCAGAGGTTAGGCAACTGAAGTGCTCTGTACCCTTGTCAACTTTGAAATATGCTTTCTTTGGTATAGAACATTGGGAAATACTGGAAAGAGATATTAGAAGCCTGTTTTACTGTGTTGTCTTTCATCCTCTACATCTCAAGAGTCTCATACTAATCAACAAGTTGCATTGCTCTGACAGTTCTGGTGTATGAAAGAGCTGGCAAGTACCACTTTCTGTGATGTCCTCTCGTGATATTTTAATTGGACTGTGTGTCTAGTTAAAGGGGTCAGATTTGCAGTAAGAGGCATTTAATCCTCTGCAGAAATCCTCCTGGGCTCTCGCCAAACTCTTCTTGTGGTACTTGGCACCTGGTTAAGTTTGAAGCAGCTGGTTTGAAGCATGAAGTTCACTTTGCTGCCTTTTGCACTTCTGCAGCTGCCCTGGTTGCAATCTGAGATTTAACCCTTTCTGGTATCACGAGCCTGAACTTCTCCCTACATACTGCAGCTACTGGCAGAGGGATGTCCCACTAATTTCAGGATGTATGGAAACAAGCTTGAATATTAGTTTACATGATACAGAAAAATGGCTCTGTCATGGAAATGGGAGTAACAGCAACCTTCCTTTTCTCTTTGTCATTTCTTTAAGTAATGGTCTGCCTTCTGATAAAACTTGAAAGCTGGATAGTGTAAGCAGGAACCCTTCACTTCACATGTCAGTAATAATTTTGCCTCAGTGAGAGTGATCCATGCTATTGTTTACCTGTGGACTTGGTTTGCAACATGCTGCCTCTCCCTGTTCTGTGTTCTGTAGGAAAACAGTGCTCCTTTGGTTGACATCACCAGGTCACTGTTCCAGATTTTAGTACAGGGCTCTCTGAGAGCATGACAAGGAGAGCTGAAACTTCCATCTCTTAATCAAGAGAAGAAATATTACAGACCTTGTGTAAGAGCAACACCACTTGGTGAGAACTTCTGCACTTCAAATAGAAAAAATAAGCCTCTATAGTTGTACTATGAAACTCGGCCTCAGAAGCAGAGTAAGAAATAGTTAAATACTACAGCAGTTAGGGAAGGATCTAAAATATGCAATGCTAATAAAAATAAATGTCAAGATAGTGATAGTGCTAAACAGGAATACAGTTACTTTTATGCTTACATTGAACAAAATCCCTACTTGACAGATAAATTGTGCTAGAATTTCAGGAATGTCGACAGTGAATCTTAATGGAAGTCAAGTTTAGCAGCAGTGTGAGCAAGGCAAAAGACTTACCCGATGCTAAAAGACAGTTTTCTCCCAGCCATTAGCAGAGGGCACAAGTCAGTGGAAAGATGATTACAAAAAAATTCCTAAGTTGTCTTTTTGGATGGCTTTGTAGGTTTGATTTTAATCCACTACCAGGTGTTGTGTGCTGAACTTCAGTAGAGGTTGATACAGAACCTAAAAGTCCATTATTCCTCAGTTGCAGGGAAACTTTTTTCCAGAAGATGACTTCTGGATGATTTCTAGTTTTGCAACTGCAAATGTTAAAGAATGTGAAATAGCTGAGACTTTTGTAGGGAGACTCCATATAGAAAAATTACTTAGGTTTTGATTTAGGCCAGAAATTTCACCAGTGTAAGAGGACACAGCTACATAGACATCACTGTCATTGTGCTAATTTCCATCTAGCAGAAATTGGTCCATCAAGTTTAATCCAATCCCTTAAGTATATTAGCTTCTAGGGCCAAAGTTCTTAAATGCTGCAGACAAATATGGTGTAGAAAAAAAGGAATCAGAGAATTTAAGGCAAGAAAATGAAATTAGACTGTATCATCTTGGGTTAAGTTTTTAATGAGTGGTTGGTCTTCACATGTCTATTTTTAGTCTTTGCACACGTAAGGATCTGATACCAATCTGTTTAGACAACAGCATTCTCTCTTAAGAGAATCAGACTTGCCTGCCCTCTATATCTCTCAGCTTTGTTTTCAAGTGAATTAAAGGCCAAGATAATTGCAGACCTCCCTCTTCTTCCAGAAGTTCTCCCAAAGTTATAGGAAGGAAGAGTGGTAGTGTTTTTGACTGCATACACTTTGTAGTGATTTTTTTTCAGTTAGTTCTCAAGCTTAAGTTTAGTTCTTTTACTGTTTGTTCCTTTGAATATTTAAAGAAGTAGAAGTTAGAGAAACTTATCAAATCTTGGAAGTACCCTTGGTACCAATTCTGCTAAGATACCCTATTCTTAATAGCAGTTATCCCCTTTGTTCATGAAAGCCCATTTGCCATGTGACACGGGACATGATCACCTCTTGTGTAATCCCATTCAGATTCAGGTAAAACCTCAGACTGGGACCCGAAAATACAGGCCTGAGTTAGTGTGATGCAGCCTCCCAGAGCTGCTGGCAGTTTCAGGATCAATGGCAAGGAATGGAAACACATGGCACAGAAGTTCCTGGCACAAGATTGCTCTTCAAACCTTTCTGCACCAGTTAATCTCTGGCATTGTCCATCCTGTTTGCAGTCCTTGAGTCTCTGACCAGCCAGAGTGCCTTGGCTGACCTTTGCCATGGAGTTGCTTGCTCTGACCTTGAATGGTGTGCTCTGCTCAAGTGAAAACTATTGGGCCCTTCACAGATTCCTGAAAGATCAACTTCACAGACTGAAGAATCACTTTGTGCTCCTTCTTGGCTTCAAATATGTGCATATCCTTTCTCAGTTCTACAGTGACAAAAGCGTTCTGTTCATTCCTCTGTTGTCCAAAGTGAGAGCAACTTGTTATGGCAAGACAGCTGCAATCATTATCCACCAGCCTTGGGCACACATCAACTGGATCTGGATTATCTCCTGGGGAACCTCAGGAGTAAAATATGTGGGGATGGTTTATCTCTTTCTTTGTCTCTCAAGCAAGAGTGGCCTGACCTCTCAGCAGCTGTGCTGTTTCAAGATGTGACACCCAGAGAAATTCCACAAACCCCCCATATTTCTCACTAC
This sequence comes from Notiomystis cincta, assembly GCA_013398075.1. Classification (NCBI taxonomy): domain Eukaryota; kingdom Metazoa; phylum Chordata; class Aves; order Passeriformes; family Notiomystidae; genus Notiomystis; species Notiomystis cincta. Next base: position 134,817 of record VZRX01013853.1, read on the forward strand.
TGTGAAGTTCATGCCAGTCAGAGCACTTATCAAATGAGCATTTGAGAACATTTGTGACTGCTTTCTTTCCTGTGTGTCGTGGAGCCAGAGCAGATATTGCTATTACAAGACTGCTATATGAGCAGAGCATGTCTCAGCCAGAGATGGAACACCTCTAGACAATACATGTCAAAGAATTCCAGTTCTTTAGGCAAATGATGTTTCTTTATCCATGATAATTGGGAGTCATGTCAAAGAGTTGGCAAAAGTATGGAAAACAAATAGACTTATTTCATAACTGTTTGAAATGTTTAACTCTTTTTCAAGGTAGTGTGCAAGTGTAAAAAACATGTGTTTAAATTTATTCTCCATGCTGAAAATCCATCACAAAAGCCAAAACTGTGAGATACTTACAGTGAGAGAATAATGTGTTTCTGGGTCTCTTACTATATACTGGTTTGGGTGCCAGAACTTTTTAAAAATACTGTATTATTAGAAGCAGTTCACAGAGAGCCACAGGAGTTATTTGAGAGCAAGGAGAAAATGCATTACAAAATAATAAACACAGAGCATCCATTTTAGCTTAGGCGTAAGGTGCCTAGATTACAGATTAAACATACCTTTGGGGGAGAAATGACAAAGGAAAAGGTTTTGTTAATTCTTGTACCTCTCACCACTGTATTGATGACTTAATTTGTCTGATGGTAGTCTCCAAATCAGAAATGGGCATGCAGGGGAAGAGAAAGGGGGCTCATGCCCTGTGAAGGTGATCATATCAACTGAAACAAGCTGCCAAGGGGATTGGTAAATCTCCCTCTCTTAATATCTTAAAACCCAAGGCACAACACTTTTATGAACAATGAAGCTCAGTGAAATAAAGTGAGGCTCACTGTGAAGATAACTGGGAGATATCCTGTGTTACTAGAGCAGTAGATACTAGACACAACTGGCTTGTGACTCATCTCCCATGTGTTACTGTAACATCGTAGGGTCATGTGGAAAATCATGTATCCATTTAACTGGGGGAAAAGGAGTGATGAGTGTAGTTTACTTCTTTGTTGTTCCATCATAATCTTTATTTCCAAGTTTCCATTAAGTACAAGCAAAGAGCAAATGTTTCATTGCAATGCTAAGGTATGAAAATATTCTTAATGCTTCATTGTACTCTCTTCCAGGCTGTGGGATATCGAGTGTGGGGCATGTTTACGAGTACTGGAAGGCCATGAAGAGTTGGTGAGATGCATACGCTTTGATAACAAGAGGATAGTCAGTGGGGCATATGATGGGTGAGGTTATCAGTGCAGTCAATGCTTTGCATCTTCCTGTCTGTCTCAGTGTCTCCCATCCCACTCTGTGCATCTTCCATATAAATATCAGACTCTCTGTCTGTCATACTGAGAGGATCTTTTCATGTCCAGTAAATGAGGACCATGCTACACATCATAGCTTTTCTACTTTTGAAGTAAGTCTGTGTGATTTGATGTGTGTGGTCCAGTTCTTTTGTAAGAATATCTGACCGACTCAACCTGAAACCTCTTCCAGCTCAACCACTTGTAAGAACAATCTTTCCCATCTGTGGCTGTCTGCAGGACCATTTGCCATTACAGACTAGTTGTCTGCACTCCCATGTGTTTCTGTTAGTTATTACCACCTGCTTTTTATGTGTTTTACTTTGTTGACAGCATATTTTTCCTTCCCATTAAGTTCTGTAAGCTTGAGAAAGGGGAAATGCAAAAGCCAGGTCTCAAGAGCAAAAGGATTGCTGTAATTTTCCTTAAACTGGTATATTAGCTAAGTTGTACTAACAGTTTTGGGGGTTTTTTTCTGTGAGTACTTGCTCTTTTCTCTTTAATAGAGCCATGGTGTTTGTCTATTTTTTCACCACTAGGAAAATTAAAGTGTGGGATCTTGTGGCTGCTTTGGATCCCCGTGCTCCAGCAGGGACCCTCTGCTTGCGAACTCTTGTGGTAAGAGCTTTCGATAGAGGTGTTGAAAAAACTGTGCTTGTTCAGAGCTATCTTGAGCTGTGAAAACTCAAGTCTGTTTAGCCCCAGTCTGCAGGATCTTGAAATAATTTCCAGGAGTCTGGCTTTTTTGAGTGTCTAACTTTTTATAATTTTGCAAGCTATTAATTGCAAGCATTAAACGTTAGAATCTCCGGACTTCTCACTCCACTCTGGACTTTTTAACAGTTTTATTCTGTGGTTTGAAGTTAATAGCTGAATTTGGGTGTTGACTGATCCTTGGAATCCATATGCCAGTGGGTTTACATTAATCTATGTGTACCTGATGATGTAGTAGTAAGTAGTAGTAAGTTCTCTGAATTGTTGGCATGAAATTTCTTACAAATACTACATTCCAAATTTGAGGAACAGGAACAAAAACACCCCTGGGCTTGCTTTTAACTGCCTTCTGGGTGTTTAAAGAAAAAGCAGGTAAGGACTGAAACAGGCAGTGAAATCACCTTATGCTTAAACAGCAACTGCTCTTTTCATGCTGTCCACTGGTTTCTAGTGCAAGTCAGTGATGATGTGGTTAAAATGTCTTTGTGTGAGTGTTAACAACATTCACAGTCATGTTTAACAATGGCTCTGCTTGGTCTTAAAATAATGTGGGAAAGTTGTGAGAAAAATGCCAGGATAGCCAAGGCCTTGAGGTGATTCCTGAAAGTGTTCCTCTACCACATTCAGCCCAAAAAAGGGCACTGTTGCTGGGGATAAAGCAAGATTTCAACCAGCACCAAAATCTCACTGAAAAATAAGTATTATATGTTTTCATTTCTTAGCTTGAAAATATTTGGGCAGTATTTGGGTTGGTATATGTTAGATCTTTTCCTGCTGTGGCACGTGACTGTAGTCTGTGCTCTAAAACAGGATCATACCAAGGCTGTCTGATTCTCTAAAAGTGTGGCTACCTCTCACCAGCTGAGCAGTGCTGGCTGACCTTCTGCACACTCATCAACCACCTGAATTGCTCCCGTGTAGATTTCACTGAAGTACTTTACATCACATTTGTGCAGGCTGTGAGGTTACTGGGACTCAGCTGACAGGTAGTAAGATCATTAAGCCAAGCTACCATTTTCCAATCATGTATTTGGACCATCAGCTACAGGATAAGAGTCCATGAGAGCTTTGGATGCACACAGGTATTATGTTGAAAAACCTTGTTAGCCAAATAGAAGAGCAAATAATTTCATGGTTGAAATCCAGAAAACCCCTTTGTCATTGGTCACACAGTTCCAAGCTATGGAACAACTCTGTGCCCAGGAACTCATATCCTGAGAGTCTAAGACTTAAGCTTGGTATTAGTAGTGTTTCTGCTCCAGCCTGAGACAAATGTGTGCCTAGTAACCTGTAGATTTAATTTAACTGGTGTGATTTCCTCTGCATTTTCCAGCAGTGGACAGCCAAAGTGCCCCAGCTAATTATATTATAAATCAGAAGCGGTGGGATGGAAACACTGTAGGAATCTCAACACATGGATACTCATAAATCCCTGCTTGATAGCAATGGAGGGGGCCAAAAGCAGGGTGGGGAGCAGAGGAAGCTGTTGCGGTGCTTTTAGGACTTTTATGACAACAGGGTGTCCTTATACCCGCTTACCCGTGCTTTGGTGTTTTTTTCCTCTTCCCTCATCCTCCAAAATTAAACCTGGCTGCACAATGAACATCATGAGTCTCCTGCTGCTTGTGTTCAATTTTCAAACAGTAGGAGGAAAGTGCACAGATAACAAATGTTCGCTGCATGCCAGGTCCCTTCCAGTTTTGTCTTCCGTTAGCTGGAACAGTGGCCACATGAATTTGACGAAGCTTTCCATGAACAGAATAAGCTCAGTTCAGCCTTCCTTATGACATAAACAGTCCAGGTAGGGCAGCCTTACTTAGCCCACAGTGACTGGGATCAAAAAGAGAATTTTAAGAAGAACTTTTGAAAGTACCTCGCTCTCTCTCTC
>VZRX01013853.1:138770-228718 GCA_013398075.1 Notiomystis cincta
CCCCATCTCTGTGGATCTGACTGTTGTGATGATACCTTTTGGAAGAACTTCCTTATTGCTATAACACAAAATCTGGAAAAACACTTCCCTTAAGAATAGGTGGGAAGACAGAAACTCATATGGTGTTTATAAGACCAACTCAAGTTACAGTTAGAAGATCAAAAAGGTTTCATTGATTAGAAATTCTAAAATATTTTTTCATAGAATCTGACTTACATGCACATTTATTTTTAGATAATTTTGATTTAAAGATTCAGAAATTCACTTTAAAGCAGCTGTTGTACTTTGTAGACTGAGCTGGATTTTTGTTGTCTTGTGCTGTAAGACAAAGACTTCCCATTTAGTAACTAGCAATTCTCTTTTGCCTAAATGTTTTAGAAACCTATAGTTTCAGTATTAAAGTATTTTAAGACATGATTTTTCCCTGAACCTCAGAAGCCCCTTACAACGTGTGAGCATTAAAGAGAAATGTGTGTCTATGGAAGAGGTAGGGCTCACTGTCACTGCAGTTTCTGTTCCATGATGACCAAGGAGGAGGCCACTGCTCTTGGAGTGTCATGAGCACCAAGAGAAAATAGGCAAAACAAAAGGGAAAGCAGAATGGATTTGCTCTGTGATATCCAGGATCTTGCCATTGCCTCCTGTTAATTATGGTCTGAACTCTTGCCAAATCGTCATGCCATTTCCACTCAGCCTCGGAGCAGAATGCAAACTGCCTATAAAGAATGCCCTTTCTAGATCATATTTTTAGAACTGCTTAGGAGGAATCACTGCTGTATCACTGGACTTTACGACAGGCTCCTTAGTGTCCTCCAGTGTTAAGCTGTTCCCTCTTCAGCAGTGGCAATGATGCCAAGTCTTGAATGCAAAGTTCTCATCTCTTCCTCTGTAACCTACTGCACCTGGGAATGCTGTAATTTCAGGAAGGAGTTTTGCCATGGAATAAAGACAGTGCACCTGTCAGCCTCACCAGACAGAATTATGTGGGGAGGGAGTTTGGTTTGTTCTGCACAGTGTGTGTCTAATATTGGGATTTAAGGCATAGTGGGACAACTGTAATGTAAACTTCCTGCAAGTCAAGGACTCAGATACGGCAAACCCTTTTACTTAAGAGAGGGTTTAATTTATGCTCTGTGATGGTGATACACAGTGTGTCATGTGGGATTTACTGACAAATTAATATAATACTAAAATCAAGCCCAAGTTCATCTTCCCTGCTCCATCCCAGGTGCCAGCTAGTTTGCAAAGTAACATTCTGTGTCTCCCACTGGCATTTCAGGAGCATTCTGGAAGAGTCTTCCGACTTCAGTTTGATGAGTTCCAGATCGTCAGCAGCTCACATGATGACACCATCCTCATCTGGGATTTTCTGAATGACCCAGCTGCCCAGGCAGAATCCACTCGTTCCCCGTCCAGAACATACACCTACATCTCCAGATAAATAACACTACACTGTACCTCACACTCGCACAGGTAAAAAAAAATAAAAACCTTTTAAAAATAAGGTGAGGCTCAAAGGTGACGCTGGATGTAGTGTGAGCCTGCTGCTTGAATAACTGGCTGGGTCTATCAGTGTTTCTCATCTTGGTTATGCAGTAATTACAGTGTCCTGTAAAAGGACGGGAATGGCTCTGGTACCTTAGAATAGGGACTTGGTTTTAGGATTTGTGACATGTGGTGCCTGTGACTCCCCCTGAAGAACTCCTCCTCCTCTGTCCATCATCATCATTAATAATTAAATCAGTTATACTGCTGTCCAGAAGGAAGAAGGCTTTCTGCAGAGTGAGTAGAGCAGCTGCTGCCTAACAAGAGGATGCAGATGGCCTGACCCTGGGCAGTTGTCACCAGGCAGGAGGGTTTTGCCAAGAACCTCCCTCTGAAGTGATACCATTCTCCTCACTCTGCAGCAAGCTGATTCAAGATTACAGTTTGGCTAGGGGAGGAGACACTGAGGCAAAAGCACAAGCCCAGGCAAATTAAATCGAGATGCATCAATGTGCAAAATAATTTACTGATAGGACCTAGCCTTGCTCTCTCTTGCATAGCATGGATGTTAAATTATTCATATCAGAGCCTGGTTGGTTTGCTCATCACCTTTTGTCTTGGCCAGCACAGTGTGGGGATGACAAAATGTTTCATATGTTAGGGTCAGTTGTAGAGTGAATTTGATGCATATGAGTGAAGTGGGATAACATAATTGCCTGTGTGGGTGGGTACATGCACAATTACTGTTAATGGCAGTAAAGATAAGAGAGAAGAATGGCAGAAGAGCTGACAGGCCTTCTGCAAAGGGCTGTCCACAGTGACATTTTCCTATGAAAATGCACTGTCAAGGGGCACATCCTGTATCCTGTTTGGTAACTGTACAGTGATGCTCTGGACCTGTCAGATCTTGATTTTCTCAAACATTCTGGTCAATCAGATGTTATTTTAAATCATTAAAAGGCTTAGTATGAATGGGGTTTGTTTGGTTTGTTCTGTTTTTTGTTCCCAGGACTCATTTAAGCTGCAGTATTTAAATGCCAGGACAAAAGAACTATCCACGTAACCAATACTTGCTGAAGAGAGAGGCTCTCAGACTTGTTTCTGGAACAAAGTTGGCATGCGGTTGATCTCAGACAGGGTCTACTCAGCGCGGCTGACTGCTAAAGTGCTGCTATATCAGAAGATGACTTTTATCTTTCATGAACAATTAACATTTTTAAACCTTCCCATGCCTTTCTTCCCTCATTCCCCTCTTCATGTTCACTCTTCCCTTTACCCCTTTTGGTTCCCCTCCAAGCCCAGTCACCGATGTCCTATGAATATATTTAAGATGTTGCCAGAACGTGTTGCTTTGCTGTTAAGCAGAAGACTTACAGCCACAGTGCATCCTGCTGAGAGTCACTTCTGGGTGGGTGGGAGGGTGGGTGGGGAGGAGGCTGCTACTCTCAGGCTGAAATCAATATCCATTGCTAGGCCTTTGAAAAAGCATTCAGCTCTGAAGAGCAGCAGAAACACTTAAAACAGCCAGACCATCATCCCCCCAACCCCAGCTTCCCTGCGGCTTTTGGCTGTTCTGACTGCAGACTTATTTTTTGTGGAGAGAGGACCCTTGAAATTTGACTATTATGAGCCAAATCCATCTCTTTCCTCTCCTGCCTGCTATGCTAACCCTTTGGAAGCTGGATGTGTATTGTAGTGTCCCCTTAACATCTGCTTGGCTGGGGAATGCTAGTCAATGAAAAGTTAAACTCTCTCCTGCCAAAGTCCCAAGCATGATGGACTGGGGCTGAGATCCTGTCCACCCCCACCCCAGGTGAACTGTTGGCCCAGGACAGTATTTCACTAGCAAAGGGATTGTCTGTACCATCTTCCTCCTGCTGTTCTCCCTGAAGACAGTATGTTGCTGATGAATCATTCAGTAAATTGGAGAAAGTTTGAGGCTGGGGTGAGAAGGAAAGCTGGACATTGCTCCTGTCTTTCCATCCCTTTTCTCCTCAGAGAGCCAGTAGCTGGGTACTGGAAGAGGGAGCTGTTAAAAACTTTGTGGAGCTCTCAAGAGCCACCCTAGAGTGGAGACACTACACGAACATTCTGGCCATGACAATAAGACTTTGCCTCACTTGAATGAGCAAATGCATACCCTGGAGATGGTGGTTTAGTAAAATTACTGTGGCCATGAGGACAATCATTGCATTTAGCAGTGACTCCAGGCCAGTTCTGCAGCATTTCTGGGGCTGGCTTTGCTAGAAGGGATTGAGGAGTTTTTGGTCAGCGTCTCTAACCCATGTACTGCATTGCAAGTTAGGGACACAGGTTGATTAGTCCTTTTGCTGATAGCTGAGATTGATCTTTGCTTTCTGGCTGAGACTTCTGCAAATTGTCATTGTTTAGAAGACAGAAATAGCCCTGAAGAGCAGGTGTATGAGAAACAATTCTGCATGTCTCTGAACTAGACAAAGGTCTGGGGATAAACAGCTCTCTTCACAGAGCTGGAACGAATTGCAGCTGGCCTGCATGTAGATCAGAAAAGACTATGTAGATCAGTCCCTGACCATTCCAGGTTTAGGCCCAGATCTTCTGCTGTAGGTACAGAAAAAAATCTCCAGTGCTTTAGTGGGGAGTTACTCCAATCCCACAGCAGGAAATCTAGGTCCTTTATCTCTGGGCTGGAGGGGTTTAAACTGGCTTTGTTAACACCCTCTGAACTTGGCAGATGGGATTTTTTTATAAGCTTTTCTCATCAACTTTACTTTGCTGGAGAAGCAGTTGCATTGTTTCTAATTGCTTGGGATGTGCTTTTTCCACCAGGGAAATCTAGCAAGGAGCTGGTCTGAGAGCCCCCAAAGAGCAGTCCAGAGGGCTTGAATAATTTAGGTGACAGCTAAGACAGACAAGGCAATGGAGTTAGGGAGGAGAGCAAAGTTGGTTCTTCAGGAGTACCTAATGCATTTCCTGAAGCATGTGGGCAGCAATGTCAAGCATCTCAGAGCATGTGATGACACTTCTCTTTTCTGTTTGAACTATTACAGTCAAACAGGTTAACAACTCTGTTCAGGTAACAGTGACAGAGTGACTTACCTCTGCAGAGTCATACATAGTTCTGAGTCACAATGTTTATCCACAGCTAATTTTAGCACTACTTTTTAAGTCCAGGAAGGCTGTTTTGGCTTTCAGGCAGCTCTACATATCATGAATACTGCAGTCCCAATGCCAAAGTGGCAAGGGAGCAGAGAGGATCAAAGTCACATCCCAAACTTTGTTGAATTCAAGTTCTGAGTCTTAGTACTATTTGAACACTGTCCCTCTGAGTTCAAGATCTGCAGCATGGCTGCATATCAGCAGGGGTTTATATGACCTTGGGTGAAGATTTAGTAATTATTTTCCTCAGTTTGGTCATCCTCTGTTTTTTCCATTTTTATTACTGTAGAAAACAATGATCTGTTTTTCCAGCTGCTGAAGGCTGCAGAACTTCCTAATATTTTAATTACATCTTTGTGGCCAATACCTACAAAGATGTGTTGTATTTTTCCTAGTTGAGAGAATTTGGGAGAGCTGGCAAACTGGCTGGCCAAACACAAGAGACACCACCATTGCAAATTGTCCTTGGTTGTCATAGCCCTGCTCTATGCTGCTATTCTGTTGGGTCTTCAAATGGTACCATACTTTGTACTCTGCTGTATAGAGCTGTTTAAGGTACATTTAGCAAGCAACTGCTGGAATCCATTTTTGGCACATGGTAAGAAAGGTGTGTCACCCTCAGGAAGGGACTGTGTGTGGGTACTTCAGACAGGACTGCAGAAGGGTGAGGATTCCTACCCCACTCCCCAAGTTGTACAAATTTTCTGATAGCTAAGAAGGAAAGTGAAGTGAACTGATCTAACTTGAACTTGAAACTGCCACAGCCTGACATTTGGTGTTTATTGTGCACCCAGGGAGGAGAAATCTGGTAAGTAGATCTCCCAATGCCAGAAGAAAGTGGCTTTTTCAAACTCCCTTCCCTTCCCTTAGGATATGTGTGCATGTGTGTGTGAGTGTGCAAGGGTGCATGTGAGAGAGAGGTTTCAGCATGAACAGGATGGATAATCCCTCAGCCAGATTGGAGTAATAGCAGAGTTTATAATGAAAATAACTAGAATATGCCTGCTGAAAGGAGATAAAAAAGGGCTGGAAGTGTCTGTGGGCTTTAAGTGTTGCACATTGCTTTGAAATGAAATACCTCTGTTGCTTAGAGATCATCACTTCTCCCACAAGTAGGAAGCTCATGCTAGCCTTCCACCTTGGATTATGGGATGGAAAGTACTGGAGGTGTGGGACAATCTGTTGTGGCCACACCCTCTCCTGCGTGTGACTCCTTTGCAATAGGGCACAGTTCTGCTGCAAATATTTCTCGTCCTCAGAGGAACACAGCTTGCTTTCAAATATGCAAATAGAAAATGGCATGAAGGAATTTGCAGTGAGATAACTTCTACAGCTGTCTCCTCTGGAGCAGCTCCTTTTGCTCCCTGTTAACATTCAAGGACAGACACATCCAGTGTTGGAACGGAAGGATTCAGGTGACAAGTTGAGAAGTCTGTGATCATCAGAAACATTGAAATGCTTTACACTTGTTTCTAAACTGGAAGCTGACTTGGACCACCATGCTCTACCTACCCACCACCTGCTCCTGCTCCAAAGGATCCTTTTTTCTTTTTCTTAATTTTTTTTTTCAAACACTGAAAAAGCTGGAGATTATCATGCACATTTCTCCACTCCCAGGTACGTGTATCTGCCCCTTCCACATGTCCCTTCCTCAGTCTGAGCAGAGCTCCAGGCTTGGTTCTGAGTTTTTTGGCATCCTGGCTCCGATGGGAAGCACCTCTCTAGGTCAGGCTCTTGCCTAACTTTGTTAGCTTCCTTTAACATGATTTTAGATCTGCCTTTTGTGGCTTATTATTCTGTAATGCACTAGGAAAGGGCAATATTTGTATTCAATAAATCACAAATACTAGCAGCTCTCCCTAGCTAGAGAAGGGAACAAGAAGGAACATCCAACCTTCCTACTGCAGGCTTGCTCTTAACTGTGGGAGGAAAAGGAGATGACCTGAGTGGTTGAAAACTAGGGGGTGTGGGGATGGAGATGGATCTCTACAGAAGTGGGGATGGTGCTGAAAATAGATCTTTTAGCTTATTATAGCAGTTGGCTGGGAAGAATAGAGGTTTGCCATGATCAGGAATCATCAGGAGGTGATCAACTGTTGAACTTGTCAGTTGATGCCCCTTTTAGGATGCAGTAGAGACATAAGGAGAAAGGGATGGTCTAAACTGCACTTGCCAAGAGAAGAGTGAGCTTTGCCAGGGTCTCCAAGTGGCATGCATGATGCATTTAACATGCTGAGCTTTGCCCTGCTGTTCCCCCAAAGCAGCAGCTTCCCAGAAGGAGGGGGGAAACAGCAAGTGACCCAGCTGTCCTCAAAGGAGGTCTCCATATGAAATCCCTCTTTCCTGCTGGAAAATACCTACTGGGTTGATTGGCATGAGGGGGGTCACAATCTTTCTGCCCCCACTTTTAATTCAGAGAGGGGAGCAGCAGGTCCCTTGGGTGTGTTCTTCCTCCAAAATCCCAGTAGTGGATTGAGAGGAATGGCTGTCTGCTGAGACTGAGCATTTGGTTTCCCCTCCATTCCTCCCTTGCCCCATTTTTTTTAAAGATGAGGCGTAGCCAAACTACTGAACAAAATTCCCAAAGCAAATCCCCAGGGGAAGCCTTGGCACACTGCTAGAATAGATCATCCTTTGACTGGTGAGAAAACTCTTCTTATGACTTCGAGCTTGTTCCCAAAGATTGCTGGGCTTCCACATATCTTGTCCAGCAGATAACCCATGGGAGCTGGCACACTGGTTGATCCTTAGGGATGTTAAGATGATACTCTCAAAATCAGAGGGATTATGATGTACATGGATGTGCAGCAAGCCCTTTAGATACTAGAGACAACTCCTAAAGAAGTCCCTTTTTTTGATAGCCTATCACCCTAAAAGATACCCTGATTTCTGCTCAAGCAGGTGCCAAGTGCAGCTGAGGCCAGAAAATCAGCATGAAATACAAGTTCTCATCATAGAGCAGCTCTGCTTGTACCTGCATGATGAATACGAGTTTGTTGCCTTCACAGGCAAAATGGTTTAACCTCCTGGCACTGGAGCACTGGTTTACATCTGAGCAAAACCCCACGTGCAGGAGGCAGGCCAGTGGGCTGTTTGCAGTGGCTTTTACAAGGAGCTACCTGTAAGAATTTTTGGGCAATTCAGTGTGAAAATCTGGAGCTGCTTTTGAGTGTAAAACTTTGCTTTTGGCTACTTTGTCTTTATCACATGAGGCACTGCAGGGCTTAGCCTAGCCCCATTTTTAGCATGGCAGAACAGTAGTGTGGACCTCAGCAAAATGTATTGTCCCGTTCCTTCCCGTCATTTGACATCACTGCGTTTAGGGGAGCTGCACGCCTGCCAGGCCAGCCTGTGCTGCATCACTCCGGCCTGCTCAGGCTGAGGTGGCTGTGGAAGTGGGAGAGGTGAGAAAGAACATGGTTTCTCCAGAGTTTTCTGTTTGTTACTCTGCTATATTTGTTATCTGGATTCTTAAGTAATGAGTGCTTTGAATTTTGTGATTATGTTACGGTGATGTGTAGTTAATGTACTAATGTTCACTTGAGCTAGGATCATGGTAACAGTGTGGTTTGTTTTTTTTTTTTTTTAACTGTTCAGAAAATAACTTAAATACAAAGATTAAGCTGTGAATCTCTCCTGTTTTCCTTTTGGGGGGAAAGACACTGTCAAAATATCAATCCTNCTGCTACACAAGTACTGTACACAACATCTGCAGTATGAACACCTGGAAGTGCTGGGGACAAAAGGTGGACAGCTTTGCCCCAAGCCTGAGGTAGATGCAGCTTCACAGGACACGGAGTCTACAGTAGCCAGCCCCACCTCAGAGCTGCTGCTCATGGATGAATGCAGCATAAAAGACTGCCCTGGCAGTCAGAAAAAAAACCTACTTATTCCTAAAACCACAGCATATTTTTTAATTAACACTCTCTCCATTCATAGTTAATGGCCTCTGGCTGGGGCAGATTAGTCTGCCCTGTAAGCCAGAGAGTGGATGTAACTGATAGAGAAGAGTTGGAGCCATCCTGCCCATTAAAAAAGTGTGGGGGGAAAGCTATAAAGACTTTGTTTTTCTGGGTACTGTTGCAAGATCCTGGTAGGAGAAGCACAAATTTGTTTTATAAGCTAATCAGAATCCTGCTGTTCAATAATGAGTGAGTAATTGACATATCGCAGCACCACCACGCAGCTCCGTGGCTGGGGATGCTGCCACGCTCACGGCTCGCCCGAATCAGAACGCAAGCACCCTTGCCCTCAGAATACCTTCCTCTTAAAAGTGCTCCTTGGATAGCAGCCTCAGATCTTTCCATTTTACTTAACAGCTCCTTTTAAAACAAAGGCCACCGCAGTTTTAAGACCCTGACTCCAGGGGTGGTCAGAAAACAAACAAACCCCTGCACTCCCGACATCTCTCTCCCTGCTGGCTCCATTCTTGGGAGCCAGCGGGGGACAGGCGATTGTGAAGGCTCCTGCTTTTCTGAAGTGCTTGGAGCAGGATTCTTGTCACTTCTAATCTCCATCTCTCCTTGTGACAGGATTCCCAGCAGCCCCGTGCTTTATTTGGCAAGGCTTTGGTGTTCATATGTATGTGTGTGCACATATATATATTTTACATACATATTTACATATAATATGTAAAATATATGTATACTTACACCACTTTAACCTTTTCTGTTCCCTCTCTGCTATTCCCTCCCATTCAGTAATAGATATGGAAGAGCAGTTGCAGTGACAGGCTTCATCCATTGCTTCAGATTGGTCTGTAACACAATGCATCTTGATTTTAACAACCTGTGAGTGCCAGCACACACAAATGAGACCCCTTCCATACCCACAGTCCCAGGTGTTGTACCCAAACAATACACATACTCTGTACTCCCACAAGAAACAGGTTCTCCTTGAAGGTTATTTCTAGATGTTCCTTAGATAGTCCTTCCCCTTCTTCTCCTTGATGTTTAAAGATGAGAATCAGGGTCTTTATTCCAGATTTCTAGGACTAGGACAGTGCTGTCCTGCTGGGCATGAGCTGGAAAAGTTCTCCCAGGAAATCTGGACTCGAAACCGAATACTCAAGTACTAAAGAGTCTTTGAGAAAGAAAACCAATCTCAATTGTAAATTTCCACTGGAAAAGAATGAACAGCTTATCTTAAATAGATTCAGTGGTTAATTACCCTTTCTGTTTAAAAATGTGTGCCTTATTTCCACTTCAAATGAAGGAGGAAAGTAATGTTTGCCATAGCTTCAAATTAACAGTGTTTGATCAACCTACAGCTTTAAAATGAAATCTCTTGTTTGGAGGTTTTTTATTGTTGTCTTATATATATGCTTTCAAGAGTATAGTAAAGTACTTTTCAAAAAGGGGGAATTGGCCAGTTTAGATTAGCTAGGCTAGAAAGAATGTAATTCTTACAATAACTGTTTAGGATGAGTTTAGCAGTTGGTGGTTTGAAGAGGATGATGAGCTCTCAGGAGAGGAGGCAGTGTGGCCAAGGAAACAAAAAGCCCTGAGCAGACAGAGATGCTGTAATGCTGCCGTGGATTTCTGTGTGTGAGCAGTCTGTCTGTCCTGGGAGTAAGGGCTGTGCCTCACTTCAGGCAGTGTCCTGGCCCCTTTGGTTCCAAGGCACTGTGCAAAGGAACAGCTCCATGTGCAATGGCACAGGTCAGTGCCCAGGATGTGGAAATGATTCAGTGTTTTATGGGAATACGATGCCACTCCTGGTCTTTCGAGCTCTGGATAGCTCTGCTTTTCCAAGGGCTTGAATTGCTCCACAACCAGCACATATACACTGCCCAGGACCTGTCCCAGGAGGAGAAGGTAAGAGGAAAAACAAGCTGTTGTTTGTGCTCTCCCATGCAACAGGCTGCAGCCATCAGAGATCTTAGCCTAACCCCTTTGTCAGCTGATCCATGCCAGCAGTGCATGTCTGTGAGTACCAGCCACTTTGCTTTACCCTAAGAGAGCTCAGACACACATTCATTATGTCCTCAAGAGAAAGACTCTTTGTTTCACATCTGTGTTACCTTCCCAGGCTGAGCTTTCTCTCCAAAATGGTTTGCTGACATGCACCTGGCTGGTAGGAGCAGCTAGAAATCTCCAACCAGCAGAGAGGTTGCTGAGCTGTGGGGCTGATCAGCTAGAGACCACTGAAGTTGGATAAGGAACATGACCAGGGAAACCTGAGCTGGAAAGGTCTCACCTGTACAGGTAAATAGCCTGCCTGCAGATGGAGAACAGTCAGATGGGCTTTCCAGTGCAACGAGGCAGAGACAGCAGCCTGAGCAGTGTCCCCTCTCACTGGGGACAGCACTGACTCCCTTTGGAGGCCACTGTGGTTTGAAGAAACGCAAGCCCCTGGTTAACATCACACAGCTGATGTATCCAAAACTCCCTGTCCCGTGCCCAAAGCACCCCGCTGGCAGTTAGGAAGATGGGTCGAGGAAGGCTTCTCCTCCAAGGGGCAGTAAGGCAGGGAGGCTGCCAGAGCATCTCCCTTTTTGCAGTGTCAGCTCCGAAAGGCAGCCCTGGCAAACTGCTCTGACCTCCGCAGCGGCCGCGATGTCTGTGAGCTGCTCTGCCTGCCCTGCTCGTGCTGCCCAGTTCCCTCTCCTCCAGCACAGGGAAAGGGGGCAGTGGCTGCTAAGCAATGCATCTTTTTGCCTTTGCTTGAGCTGCTTATTGCTTCCTTGTGGAATTTACCCAGTTTGGACTAGATGGTGCTGGGCACGCCCCGAGAACCAGCACTGGGACCACAACCTTTCCAAGGGATTTCTATCTCATCTTGAAAAATGGGACAGACCTCCCAGTGGGGAGCTGTCAGCTCAGGGGAAACCCTCAGGTGTCCCAACTGCTTCTCCATCCTCCTGGCCTCAGCAAATGCCATCACTCTGTGCAGGATGTGGGCTGGGACCAGCTCCACCTGCTGCTCTGCCTCTCCCGGTTCTTGTGCGTTTCTTTGTGTGCCTCAGGCACTGTGTCTTGAGGAGAGGAGATGCATGAGCATCCCATGACATGGAGTGCTGGGACAGGGACAGCCTCAGGGCTGTGTCTGGAGCCTGGGGCAGCAGCGAGGCAAGAGTGGGACAGGAGCTCTGGGAGTGACAATGGGTGGGGATCAGGGTGGTTTATGGGCTCACCACCACTATCCCAGCCCCGGGGAATATTCTAGCCAGGGATACTTTGCATGGAGGTGGGGGAGGAATGCCTGTAAAATGTGGAGACAAGCTTCCTTGCAGCTCAGAGCAGTGGCTGTTTCTCACCAACCCTTGTCTGTCATGTGCCACCATCACCAGGTCAGGTCACAGGAGTGTCTCCAATTAACCCAACCTCCTGGTGATCCTTAATTGGCACTCCAGGCTTTCCTCCTCCTCCTCCTCCTTCTTGCCCCACCATGAGTTTCTCACCTCTGCATCTGCTGCTAAGCCTCTGCTCCCAGCATCCCAGCCACTGCTGGGAACCAGTGACAATAACCCATATTTACTCCCTAAATCAAGGCAGCAGCCATCCCTCAGCTTGGCACTGTGTCCTGAGGATGTCCCTGCTTGGTCTGCAGCATCAGGCTGTGTGGCAGGAGAGGCTGTGGCTGAAGGGATAAGCATGGGGCTTGAAGACGGGTATGAGCTTCAGTGCAGAGGAGCTGGGAAGTTCCAGAAGAGCATTTTGGTAGGTACTTGCTAGGAGAGTACCAGGATGGGGGAGAGATGGCTGCTGCTGTTTCCTCTTTCCAGTGCTCTTTCCAGAGACCACTGGACACATTTAACCCTCCACATGCTGCTCCCAGAGATGAGCCATGTACCTGTATGACCAGGGCTGGAGCGCAGCTGCAGGACAGAGCATGGCCTGGCTCATCATCCTGTCCTGGGTTTGCTGCTTTCCCCTGTCTTAGCAAGGACTTGGGGTGAGTCCTGGGCACGTTTAGGGCTGCCCTGCAGCACTGCAGGTGCTTTGGGCATGGCTGGGACCCACAGGCTGCGTGTCCTCTTGCCAAGTCATCTCACCAATGATTATGTCCAATAAAATGGATCTTCATCCTGCTGCTCTGGGATTGAACCAGGACCGTCCCTAGAAGGACTGTGGCTCCTACAGGTCTCCCCCACTATGGCCCTGTCACCAAGGTCTCTGCAGCCGCTCAGCACAAAGGTAAAGGTGATGCTCTGATCCAGATGTGGACAAACTGAGTCTGGGCAAGACACAGGAACTCTTGAGTGGGGGCCAGCCCTGGGAAAACTGAACTCTGGCAGGCTGGCAAGGGCTGGTGGCTGAGGGAGAGGGCCCAATGCTTTCAGGAAGAGCTGGAGGCTCATGTGGAGGGAGGATACCAGAGCTGGAGCATCCTCCGCGGGAGAATGTGGTGCCTGGACTCTCCCACACTCCAGACAGACCGGTTGGGGCTGGCACGGCAGATGTGGGGGTGCCCAGTGGGGCTCTCCAAGCTCTGCTCCGCTTTCCTGGCCCCGTAGGACTGTCCTGAGTGGGGCCAGCCTGTCGGGACCTGTCCCTTTTAAGCCCTTGGAGCTGTTTGCCAGCCGTGGCTTAGTGGGGTCCCCATCTTTTCAACTGGCTGTTCGGCAAATTAAGAGCTTTCTATTAGGCTGCTAATTAAAGGCACTTCATTAGCAGCAGGGGAGGCAGCTTCTGGCCGCAGCAAAATTGGATTCCTCTGAGCTGCCATGAGCCGAGTCTCTCCTCTCTGGGGCTGAGGGCTGTCCCCCTCTGTGTCCGGGGAAGGCAGCTGCCCCGAGCCATGGCCGTGGGCTACCAGCCTCCTCCCGAGCGCAGGGGATGGGGCACATCCACCCCACGGTGCGAGAGGGGCCGCAGGTGATCGGGCTGTTGGATGATGTGGGGCCGCCCCTCCGCCTCCAGCCTCGGGGATGGTGCAGCGCTGTTGCCCCACTTACGGTTCCCGGGGTCACTCCGTTTAGAGGGGACATGCGAGAGCTCTCAGCGGTGGCACAGCCTCACGTCAGTGGTTCCGCTGCCCCAGGCTGGGCCGTGACCCCTCAGCGGGCTGAGCAGTCCGAAGGCGCTGCCCCTGCCCCCGGAGAGGGGAGAGGCTCCCGGACTCCTCCTCCGGCCGCTCAGCGCCTCCAATGAGCCCCGGGGGCGCCCGAGCTACCCTGCCCTGCCCTGTCCTGCCTTCCCTTCCCTCACGCCCTCCTTCGTCTATCTAAAAATGGGAGAGAGCAGCCAGGCCGCCGGACCGGGGCTGCCTTCCTCCCCCTCTCCTTCTCCTCCCTCCCCGCGCTCCTCCTGCAGCCTCGCGCCGCCGGCCGGGAAAGGGACCCCAAGGCCCGGCGGGGACATCACTGGGGTGAGCTCCTCCTGGGGCCGGGAGGGCTGCTCCATCCCTGCCTCCCCGTGTCCCTGTCCCCCTCTAGCCCCTGGCCTGACACTCCCGGCCTGACATCCCCCTCCCCTTTTTCCCGGCTTGGGATTCCTGATGGGATTAGGGGGGATTTGCTGTGCGTGAGCCGGGAGCTGCTGGGTGCTACGAATCCGGCTACCGTGCGGGGGGTGTTGCGAGGAGGGTCGGACTGTGGGTGCTGGGGAGCGGGGCTGCTCCCGGAGGATGCAGGCTCATCCCTTGTCCCCTCCCTGCAAGCCCCGTCGCTCCGGGGACATTCATTGCTGCGGGATGCAGCACCCAGGGCTGTCCCTGCAGCTGAGGGTGCTCTGAATGCTCCTGAGCATCCAGATCCTGGGGTGGGCTGGGTCACGGCTGCAGGGTGGCTCTTCCCCCGCAGCCACCGGCTCCCCGCAGTGAGGACTCCCAGCAGCCGGAGCGGGAGACAAAGGGGTTGGAGGGCCGAGGGTTTAGGCGGTGGTGCAATGTGGTGTTTTGGGGTGGGCTGGCTCCTTCCGCGGGAACTTCTCAATGGTGTTGGGCCACTCGCAGCAGCATCATTCAGCTCCTCCATTGAGGCAGGGCGATGGGTGTCCCTCCCTTCTCCACCTGCCCCTTTCCATCTGCTGCCCCTCCCAGCTGGGGACAGGGGTGCCCAGGTTACCCAGGTGAGGTCACTGCCACGGTAAAAACCCTCACACCACAGCCACAAGACCAGCCACAAGGAAGCTCTGCCAGCTGGGCTGGGTGCTGGGCACTGATGTGAAGCAGTGCTCAACACAGGATTCTGTTGCACTGGGGTCTCTGCTCTGGGCCAGGGTCATCCCTACAGGAAAAAGGGCAGTGACCTAACACAGTTCATGACACCTTGGCTCCTGGCTCCACTGGCCAGGGCTGTACTGATCCTTCCTCCTCTTTCCCAGCGTCTCACCTTCCACCTGCTGTCTGTCACCCTTCTGGCGTCCTTTGGCTCCTCCATGCTCTATGGCTACAACCTTGCTGTGGTGAACTCACCAGCTGAGGTAAGGGATGGGCAGCCTCTCTGGGAGCAAGGAAAACGGCTCTGCATCCCTCCCTTGGAGGATGGAGGGACTGCTGTCCAGCAGCCCCATATCAAAACACTGGCATTTTCCTTGAGCAGTCACCCAGAGAGAAATGGCATGGGAGGGACAACAGACTCCATGTTCATGTACACCAACTGGTCCCCCTGGCAAGGCAGGGCTCGAAAACTGGCCACAACCTCCCTGATCCAGCTTGAGCACTGCCTGTGGTATCTCTGAGTTGTCCTTAAGCCTCTCAGGTGCTGAGACTTTCTGAGCAACCGGACCAGCACATCCCAGTCATCCCCAAACACATTCTGCCCTGCATCTGGTTTAATGCTGTTAAACCCATGGTATTGATCCTATAGATCCTGTCTTCCCTTGTCTTCTCCTTTCTGCCAACACCTCTGGTGCCTGTGTCTCTGCCCTGCAGCACATAAAGGCTTTCTACAACGCCACGTGGTCCCAGCGATACGGGCACGGGCTGGCCCCTGGCCCCCTGACCCTGCTCTATGCCCTGACTGTCTCCATCTTCGCCCTGGGCGGGCTGCTGGGCTCCTTGCTGGTGGGGGTGCTGGTGGAGCAGTACGGCAGGTAAGAGCATCATAGCGTGGAGCAGGGGGCTTGAGAGGTGGGATGGGGCTGGAGGAGCTGCCCTGCTGCTTGTACTGCCAGGAACGGTGCTCTGAGCCGCAGCGCTCTCCTCGTCCTCCTGGCCGGCGGCTTCATGGGCTTCAGCCGGGAGCTGGGATCCCCCGAGCTGGTGATCGTCGGCCGCGCCATCACGGGGCTCCACTCAGGTGGGTGCTGCCTGGGCGCTGCACAGCCCCCTCCTCATGGCTCTGTCCTCTACAGCCATTCCCAGGGGGATGGGGAAGGCTTCATATTCCCCACAGGCTCTGTGGAGGGGTTCTCTGGTACAGCCAGGGCCACCTCTAAGGCCATGGGGTCCACACTGTGGATGATGCTGAGCATGGGAGGAGATGGACCAAGGTACCCTTCTCCCTACTGCCTCTGCCAGTCCCTCCCATGCTCCCCAGGTATCTGTCTCAGTGTGGTGCCCCTCTACCTGGGAGAAATCGCTCCCAAGAACCTGCGGGGATTCCTGGGCCTCATGCCCAGCATCTTCATCTGCCTGGGGGTTTTCTCTGCCCAGGTCCTGGGCCTCCCAGAACTGCTGGGCAAGGTGAGCACAATAACCCAGCCCACACATGCTGGACCCTGCTCTGCCCTCCCCATGACACATCCCATTTCAATTCCTCTCAGGACAGGTTCTGGCCCCTTTTCCTGTCAATGGTGGTTGTTCCTGCCTCCCTCCAGCTCCTGCTGCTGCACTGCTTCCCTGAGAGCCCTCGGTACCTGCTGATAGAGAGAAATGATGTCTGTGGGGCCACCAAAGGTGAGGGGATATCCTGGGGGAGACTGGCTCCAGAAGGTGCTGGGTGCTTCTCCAAGGTCTTCCAAGACCAAGGTGCATCCTCATGGCATTCTTGCATACCCAGACCTGACAGCCCACCGCAGTCCTCATGGTTCAGCCCTTCTATCTCACCTGGCTGTGCCACAGCATTTCCATGGTGCCCAGCACTGTGGTGTAAGGCTTTTCCCCACTTCCTATGGATGCTCAGCCCCATAGGGAGGCTGCTGAGGAGGCTGGGCTGAGCCAAGCCCCTACCCTGTGCCATACCTGTGATCATCCACCTGTGCTGGGGACCCTGCTCTCCCCACAGCACTGCACCGGTTTCTGGGGACCCCGGATGTGCAGGATGTGATCGAGGAGATGAAGGAGGAGCAGCGGTCGCTCTCCTCCGTGGAGATGGTGTCCGTCTGGCAGCTGCTGCGGGACCGCTCTGTGCGCTGGCAGACGCTCTCGGTGGTGGTGGTGAACGCCGGCATGCAGCTCTCGGGGATCGACGCCGTAAGCCCCGCGCGCTCCTCGCCCAGGACGCTCTGCAGGCACTGAGCTGAGACCTGGCAGCTCATTGCACCGAGTGCCCCGTGGCTCCAGCCCCAGCTCACGCTGTGTCCCCTCCTCGGCAGATCTGGTTTTACACCAACACCATCTTCGAGAACGCCGGGATCCCCGTGCCCCAGATCCCCTACACCACCATGGGCACCGGCGCCATCGAGGTTGTTGCCGGGCTGATCGGGGTGAGTGAGGGACAGACAGATGGACACAGCCCCTCCGTGCCAGAGCCCTCTTGCCAGCTCTCAGCACCATCAAACAGGGGGGGACAGAGTGGACCCCCAAATGTCATCATCCGTTTACTGGGGGGCAAAGGGTTTGACATGGAAATGGGGATGGGAGGTGGGATGAGACAGGCTTCATTTAGGTGTGATGGGGTAATTTTAGGGTAGCAGGGAGGTTGGGTAGAGATGGCAGGCAAAGAGCAGCTTGGAGATAATGGAGGGGACTAGAAGTTTCTTCTGGCTCTCGCTTTCATTGTCCCTCTGTTAGCAGAGCCATGTGCCCCCATTTCCCCCCCCCAGCCAAGCTCTGGCCTGGCCCCAAGCTAGCAGCCCTGGCCCCCCCAGCCAGCCCTCATTTAGCTGGAGAGTTAGCACTGGGCCAGGCAGATTTATGGCCCTTGTCCCATCTGCAAGTGTCACCCAGGGCCAGCCCAAGCCACCCGGCACTAAATCCGCTCCCTGACAATTACAGAGATGGATGGGGGTGGCTTCTTCCAGAAAACAGGGAATGAGTGAGGGGCTGCTCCCCTCTCCCATAGCTCGATCCAGAGCAGAGTGGGGTCCCCTGCCTCTCTGAAGGGTACCCCCTTCTCCCCTCCCCTGTCTGTGGGGTTGTCCCAGCCCCCCAGCAGTCGCCCAGTGTAGAGCCAGATTGCTTGGGAGCAGCCCCACAAATGGCCCCCGATGGACATGCTGAGATTGGTTATAAAATTACAGGCATTTGTTCTGCTGTCAATACCCTGCCTGCTCCCGCTGCCGCCGCGCCGCCTGCCCACACCCTGCCGTGCCCACTGCCCCACAAACACCCCCTGCCCAGCCCAACACCTCCACCTGGCACTGATGCCAATGTGGCTTCAGGGTCACCCCAGCCAGCCCCAACCCTGGAACTCTGAGCTGGGCTTGCCCCTGATCCCCAGATGCCACCAGGAGCATCCTCCCACCTTCAGCTGGATCTGGGGTCCAGGGGCGGTCCCATCCCCTCCCCAGAACCCAGTCAGTGTCTGCTCTCTCCTGGCAGTGCTTCACCATCGAGAGGGTGGGCCGGCGGCCCCTCATCATCACTGGCTTCTGTGCCATGGGTGTCTGCTCAGCTGGCATCACCGTCTCCCTGCTGCTGCAGGTAGGGCCTGGCCACTGCCACCCCCTGGGCCATCAGCTGGGGCTCAGTGATGGAGGGATGGGTAGAATCCTGGAGAGGGAGCATGCATGGAAATGAGAGGTGAGCTGGTCCTTCCAAGTCATGTTTTCCCTTTGAAGTTAAAGAGAAGGTAAATTTAGCAGCAGGAACAACAACAAAAAAAGAAAACACAAATCCATGTGAGAAAAATCCTGCTGCTTCTCGTAGCTTTTTTGCAGAAATAGTTTTTCCCAGGGAGGCAGCTGTGAAATGCCAGGGCAGGTGGAAGGTTCTCCTGCTATCTGCTTCCAGAGGATGCTCCCATGGCCCTGGGGATACTGTGACATCATGAGCTGCTGAGCTTGGCTGAGGCTGACCCTCACCAGCATTACCCCAAACCACCCCATTGCCTGTCTGCACCTCACCCATGGGTCCTGTGTGGCCACTGTCCCCAAGAGCCACCACCAAGCCAAGGGCATGCCTGAAGCCGTCCCAGGGGTGCTGGGTGTGAAGCTCAGGGCCAGCCCCAGCAGCATCCCCAGCCCGGTGTCCCCTCGCAGGCCGCCCTGCCCTGGATGCGCTACGTCAGCGTTGCCTGCGTGGTCGGCATCATCGCTGGCTTCTGCATGGGACCAGGTGGGTCTGGGCCAGGGCAGTGGGGAGCAGTGGGGTGGGAATGGGGGCCCCAGGGGACCAGCAGGGTTTACAGGCAGGTGACAGGACGTGAGCCTTGGCCCTGTCCCCTGGTCAGGCCCGGGTTTATGATGCTGTACCTCCAAGTGAACCCCACCACAAACCCCTCCAGCCCCACACAACCCCAGGCCACACTCTACCTCCTCCTCCTCCTGGGCCGTGCTCAGGACCAAGCAGAGTGATAGCCCTGGCAGCCTTCCCCAGACCTCTGTGGAGGTGTCACCACTCCTATCACAGTGCAGCTGGTGAGAATCATCCTGCTCCCAACTGAGTGCAGGCTCCAACAGCCAGGAGTGAAACCTGGACTGATTTACCCAGTTGATGTATTAGCAAAGCTCTTAACAGATCTATAATTCATTCTCAGCCCAGACTTTATTCACTGTAATTACATCTTTAATTAGGATTTTAATGGCTCATTGTTCACAAACAATGATGAATAGGAATTTTAAAACAAAAAAATATATATCTCTGTTCTGGGCAAGCTGTGAGTAAGAGTCCATCAGGGGCTTCACTCCTCCTTCACTTCTTACACTTGTTTTTTGGTTCATCTTTTCCCTTCATGTATAAAGAGTTCCACCCAGCCCTATTCCAGGCAGTTGGGACCCCAGGCATGTCACCATATCAGATACAATCCCTTGCCAAATTCCTGTGTATCTTGGAACGTACTCTGGTCCTCGGATCCTGCCCCCCAAGACAGGGGCAGTCCTGGGACCCAGGACTTCTGGCTCAGTGACACTTGACTGAAGAGGCTGAGTCCTTCTAAAAGAAATAGCCACAACCTGTGTCCAGTTTTCAGACCACTTACAAGTCGGCTTGAGAAACCACTTCCACATATTCTGGGTTTTTTCAGCATACATGGGGAAAGCAGCTTGGAAAATGGCATTTCTGTGTCCTGCAGGAAATTGTGATGCTCAGAAAAATGGTTGCTTCTTTCCTCCCTGAATCAGCCACAGTGGTGACAGAAGGTGATTGATAGAAGGAAGTTTTCTAAACTGTTTTGATCAAGGGAGTCTGGAAAGGGCATTATGGAGGGTGCCAGGAAGATGTTTCTCTATGCCTGTGGTCTCTATGAGATTTAATACATCAGCATTTGGAAATATTCTTGGAAAACGAGGATCCATGTGAAATGTTCCACCTTTATTTTGACTCAGTCTGTAACTCTCCAGTCATGCAGTAGAGCCTGAACACCCAGCAATGTGCAAGTGTGATATGTCAGGGGGACATCACCCACTCCCCAAGACATATCCCAAGGGAGACCAAGGGCAGGGCTGTTCCACCGCACTCCCTCCAGCTCTCCCAGCAGCACCACTTTGAACCATGAGTCTTGCTGGGCTCCAGCCCTTTGGCCACAGGACTGAGGTGGGCAGAACCTGTTGACCCCAGGGGTACTTGAATCAACCTGTTCTCCATACCCTTGATCTGTCCCCTCCCTCTGCAGCTGGTGTCCCCTTCCTGATGACAGCTGAGCTCTTCATGCAGTCACACCGCCCGGCTGCCTACATTGTGGGGGGCTCTCTCAACTGGCTCTGCAACTTCACCATTGGCTTCATCTTCCCCTTCTTGCAGGTACCAGCTCAGAGGGGCCCTGGGAGGTGGAGGGCCTCCTGCTCTCCCAGGATGGGGTGCCAAGTCAGGGATGCCCATGCTCTTGGCTCAGCTCAGTTCTGGACAGAGCCAGCCCAGGGCAGGGTGATGGGAAGGGACACCACCTCGTGCCATGCCCAATTTGGGTGTGCCTCATCCTGCTCTTGTCCCCAGATGTCAGCTGGTGCCTTTTGCTACCTGGTTTTCTGTGGTGTCTGTGTGCTGGTGGCCCTGTATGTCTACCTCATCATCCCTGAGACCAAGAACAAAACCTTCATGGAGATCAGCCACATCTTCGCCGCACGCCGCTCCGTCCTCTCCGTGCCAGCCCATCTCATTGGGATGATGAAGCTCGATGGCTATGGGACTTTGGAGAGCAGCTCCCTGGAGGGCTCAGGCTCCAGCCTGCCCTGATCTGAGTTGGCTGGGGGAGAAGGGCATGGTGAAGGAGGCTCAGGGCTGGGGAAGGATGTGGGGGCCAATTTGTTCCAACCTGGTCATCTCTGGGTCTCCAGGACATCTCTCCATGGCACAACCTGTGCTCAGGATGAGCCCCAGAGCACCAGGGTTGCACTGACTGCTGGGCATGACCCCCATGCTGCAAGAGATGCCCCCACAGAGATGAGGGGACCTCCTGAGGCAGGGGGTTCTCATTGCTCCTGGGTGTGGGTCCTTGGCAAGAGCTTCTGGCATGAGCTGTTTATTAATAAAGAGCATTGCCAGCAGAGCATTTGGTGAGTTTAGCCTGGAATGGCAGCAAGCAGGAGTGTGCTGGAATGGGTGGGTGCTTCCCCAGTACCAGGGAGGAGCAGAATGAGAAGAGGGGCTTGTCCTCCTCCCCACTGTGACTGGCTGGAAAGTTCAAAGTCACCCCAGTTTTTCTAGGATGGGTGGTCAGGGTGACCCCCAGGCTCTTGCATCTCACCCCAAGTTGGTCACACAAAGCTGGTCACACTTCTGGCTGTTGCAGAGGGGACATAGAGCAGCTCTGGGCTGGAATTGGCTGTCCAGCCACTGTGCCCCTCCACAGACTGCTGGAAGCTCTTGGAGCTTAGCCTCGTGTGCTGGCCTCACAGGGGGCACCCATGGGAACCCTGAACACTCTGAAACTTCCTGGAGAACAAAGGGATCCAGGATACACCCACATCCCCTTACTGCACCCTATGAATTGCTGTGACCCCAAGGTGTTCTCCAAGCATGACTTCTCCCATGTCTCTGTCCTGAATCCTGGGGGCTGTGTTTGGAGAGAGGGTTCTGTGCCCCAGGACCCCTCCACAGCAACTCTCACCATGGCAGACCAAGGTTCCCAGACCCTCTGGGAGCTGTGGTTTGCAGGAAAACTACAATATTTTGTCCTAGTCAGAGGTAAACCCAGGTGGTGGGGAGGGCTGTGTGGCCAAAACCTTCTCATGCCAACACAAACATCATTTTGTTGCAAATAATTTAGCCTTTTTTTTTTTCCCCAGTTTCCCTCTCCATGACAGGTCCACAGCTTGGTGTTTGGTGCTTGTGGTCACTTAGTGAGGAGCCCACCCTTCCTGCACCCCTTGGCAAAGCCTCAGGGTGTCTCTGGGGGTTGGTGGGCACTGGACCTGAGGAGATAGGGACTGGGCCATACTGGTTCCCCAGCTCCTGGTCGTATCCCTTCTATTCCCAGGCGCCAGCTTGGGGCTCTCCTGCCCCTTGAGCCTTGTCAAGGACATCAGTCAAAGCAGGGTCACGGCTCTGCATCAGCCGCTTCCCCTCCGCCTCCCGCCCGCCCCGGCTGCTCTCGGCGGCAGAACAGAGCGGTAAATATGTGCAGCATTACATATGTATAATGGAGTGTAAATAACCCCAAAAAGTGCATTGTAAATAGACTCCAAGTTTATCCTTTATTAATGAGGCACTGAGTGCCCTGCTGTTTTAGAGCAGCGAGACTTTGATAATATCAAAACCTAAATTACACTTGTGTCTCTCATTCCCAGCAAACGACAGCATCATTTCAGGCCTCTTTGCCACTTGTATTTATTTATTCTGGTATTTATCTATCTCTCCCACCCAGCATGTGGGGCATCTTGGAAGATGCCCCCTGCCCTTCATGTGGGAGGCAATGGCTCCCCTGGGACCAGCCCCCATTCTGGGGGTCCTGGCATAGCCAAGGAGTCGGAACGCTGCCTTATGGCCAAGGACTGCTCTATGTGGCCAGTGAGATGCAGCAGACCTGGGAAATGTGGGGTCAGGATCCATTTCTGTCAGGGTTTTGGACACCACCAGAGCCAGAAGTGCTCTCTTTCCAAGGACTGGGTGTCAGTGGCAAAATTCTATTGGATTCTTTTGGATGCATTTGCTCCTGGGGACCCCTTTGAGGGTACCATGTCAAAGGACATGTCCATCCTCTTTTCCATCAGGACCTGGGGGTGAGGAATCCCCATGCTCATGGAACACTGGCAACTCATCAGCTTTTTTCTGAGGCTCTTGGGGCAAGATCTCCTTGGGGTTCTCAGTTCAAACTGCCACATGCCACTGACCCGATGCTCTTACAAGAGCAGGATTTGGGCTTCCTCTCTGCTTGCCTTGCCAGGGAGGCATTCCCAGCTGCTCCACTGCAGCCTTCTCATGAAGGATATGGCTGGGTGGCTCTGAGCTGCTTTTCCATGTCCAAAGCTTGTGTCAAAATCCAGTTCCCTGGATTGAGGCCTCCAAAAGCACTGGTCCTGTTTGGTGAGAATAAGGCTGTATTCTCTAGCAGTGTCCAAGCAGACCTCAAAAGACTGGAGAAGGTGCCAAGAGGAGTCTGAGAAATTACTTGGACATCTGGAAATTCTGCTTAAGGTCTGCAGAAACGAAGATGAAAGTGGTTTTTTTTCAAATGCACAGTTGCCTTCTCCTGGTGTGCCCAGTGCTAAAGGGTGGATGAGTTTAAGTGCTGAGGTATTCACATGGAGGGCTGGGGCTCAGCCCAGGACAATCTGGAATGGGAGAGAAGACCCTGGTTTGAACTCTCGAGATACTTTGAGTAGGAGTCCTCAAGGAAATGGTCATGGCCCATCACTGGATATCTGCAGATACTGAATGGAAGCTCTCTAGGAGGGCACGGGGCTCAAGGTGAATGGTCACATCCCAACTGGGAAGCTGACTAAGGCTTGCTGGACACACTCTGGTGTCCCTGTGCAGTCACTGGGAATTGGTGAGGCCACAGGTGGCTGCAGACCATGGAACATTCATACTCTGCCAGTGCCATCAGACCCTGTGGCTCCAGCAGGGATGGGCTCCACAAGGATGGATCCTGGGGCTCCACCAAGCCTTTGAGGCTGAATCCTTCTTGCACTGGTTTCACCAGGTGTTCTAACAGCAAACTGGGATGCCTTTACTCCCCACAAATCTCACCTGACTGCAAAGGCTCCATCAGGGACCAGTTTTGACTGAGGTAGGTCCCTGTGTGCTCCACCTCCTGTCTTATTCCATGTGGAAAAAGTGGGGCTGGGGCAGCACCCTGTTGCCCCACAGAGTTTGGTGCAGAATCTGTCCCTGCCTCTTGTCTCACTAAGATTGTCCATGCTTCCAGTGTAGCAACTACTGGAGAAGGATGCTGGACACAGGGAGCATTGCCTGGGATCAGCTCAGTGTGCAGATAGACCCTGCCTGGGCCCTGGATGTATTTGAGGGGTTCAAGGGCTGATCCAGGGACTTGGAGGTGGATGAGAGGCTTGACATGACCCTGCAATCCATGCCAATCATATCCTGGGCTGCTTCACAAGAGGTGTGACCAACAGGTCAAGGGATTCTGTCCCTTTAGAACACTCCTGTGATTCCCAGCTGGAATACTGCACCCAGTTCTGGAGTCCTCAGCACAGGAAGGACATGGACCTGCTGGAACAAGTCCAGAGGAGGCCATGAAGATGCTCAGAGTGCTGGAGCACCTCTCCTATGAAGACAGGCTGAGATGGCTGAGGTTGTTTAGCCTGGAGAAGAGAAGGCTCTGGGGAAGGTTCACTGGAAAAGGAGCTGCAAGAAACTGGGAAGGGACCTGTTACAAGGGCTGTAGTGATAGGACGAGGGAGAATTGCTTTAAACTGACAGAAAGCAGTTTAGATCAGATATTAGGGAGAAATTCTTTACTGTGAGAGTGGTGAGGCACTGGCACAGGTCACCCAGGGAAGTTGTGGATTCTCCACCCCTGGAAGTGTCCAAGGCCAGGTTGGCCAAGTGGCTGCCCTGGACCCATGAGGGCTGCTCACAGTAATAACTGCCAGGACACAAGTCACCCAGAGGGGAAAGATTGCACCCCCAAAACTAGGACACCCCTCAAATGTGAAACACCCTCTCTTGTTTTGACAAAACTTTCAGCACCATCCCTGGACATCTTCTGCCTGGGAAGGGGGATTTCATTCAGGAATGGTTCTCTTGGTGCCTTCTTTGGTTTTTCCTTTGCCTGGTGGTGTCAGGAGTTTCCCAGGGAAGGGAACAAGGACACAGAGGCAGTGTAGGTGTGCCCATTTCAGGTGTCACAGCCTCCTGAACACTTTTGTGCTATGATAAACCTGGCTCCCTTTTGGCTGAAAGTCCCTCAGCAGGGCTGAGACCACAGCTCTCATCTCCTTAAAGTGCAGAGCCAGGTCCAGCCTGCAGTTCTCATGGACTCTGCTCAACAGTCTTTTTGCAGGTAAATCTAAAATGGGTGATTTTTTTACTGTGTTCTGGGTAACAGGCATTCAGCTGAAACCCAGCACTTCAGAGGGGGAGGAGAACAGTGATTTGTTTCTTTTAAAAGCCTAAAATATTTCCTCGGCATCAACCATACCCACTCAACCTCAGGAAAAAAAATATATATAATGAAAATTTTAACAGTTTGGTGGGGCAAAGTGTTTGTTAGCATATGAGAAATAGAATAATCCTGTATGGATGCCTGCAGGTCGGTGGCTGGTGCTCTGCAGGTCTGGGCAGCAGCCGTGGGGTGCCGGGACTGTCCGGGCTGGGTGGCCGGAGCGAGGGTGCCCGGCTGAGGGTGCACACCAGCAGATGGCACTCCCAGAATTTATTGCTACCGCAAGCTGCCTCTCGGAGAGCAGTCATGTAGGAGATGTCCTATTATATGGGCAGTTGACTTTAATAGTCATTGTGTGCTTAAAGCACAGCAAAACAACAGTGGGAAAAAAAAAATCCCCACTCCACTTGGATGGCCCTTTTCCCCCCAGCCCTGCTAGTCTATTTGTACAGTAAATTAAAAATATGAATCACTTCTCTCTACTGCCTCCCCAAACACTCATCCTGTCAGGCTCTGTGTTGTCTTCATTTGTATTACCTTAATTTAATGTTAATTATGTTCTTCATTTACAAAGAACAAGCATTTACACTCCCTGTCTGGGGATTTTCCACACTCGCGGTCTCCACAGACGGGAGGAAGGGGAGCGATGGAGGCGGCGGTGCCGTGGGAACGGGGGGAGCGGGGCTGCCCCCCCCGAGCGAGCCGGTAACGATGAGCGCTATTGCCTTTCGATTTATGAAACCGTATCGCTGCCTGTGCTTAAATCCCCCCTAATAAATCCTTTTTAAAAGGTCCTCGGCCAATGGAGGGCAGTGATTTATGGCGGGGAGCTGGAGGGGAGGGAGGTTTGGTGGCAGGGTTTGCTGCCGGGGGGTTTGGGGATGTCACAGGGTTGGGAGCCTGACCACTGCTGGGCAGTCCCAAGAAAATTTCCTGCACACCTTTCCCCTGATGTCTGCAGACTTGTTGGATGCTGCCAGAGATGGGATGACCTGTTTGATGTGGATGATCCACAGAGTGGATGAGGACTGCAAATCCTTGTTCCATGCCTCAGCACCTGGAGATAACAATCCCCCTCCCAACTCTACCTACCCTCAGTGCTCACCAGTGAGACAAAGTTTGGGGTGCACTCACAGGAATAACTTATGGGGATGTGTGTGCAGGAGTGTGTGTTTGTGTGCACACACGTAACTGACCCAGATCTCTAAAAACACCCCACACCTCACCCCAAACCTGACTTTCCCATCCACAGAGCCTGAGACTGGAAAAAGAAAGACAGAAGAGAAGAAAAAGAAGAAAAACAATGAAAGAAAGAGTCGTAAACTTTCCTGGGCTATGGGATGTGTGTCCCTCCTCACAGGCTGCCCTTGACCATCCCTGGGATGGGGCACAGGGGGGTGAAGGCTCTCTGCAGCCACATTTTCAAACTGTGAGCCCCTCGTCTGCACCCAGCAGGGTTTGAGCGCTGCCCTCGCCTGCCTGAGCCCTGCCATGGCCTGTTCTTCTAGCACTGTGTCCAGCCACAGGTCGGGAACATCAGGGGCTTTTCCTGGGGAAGCTCAGGATGGGATTTGAGCAGAGGAAGCAGCATCTTTGGTCCCGTTTGTGTAAGAGCTCCTGGAGTCACACTTCACAGTGCAAATCAGGGCTATACTGGTACATCATGGGAGCTGGGTAGATTGACTGAGATGCCCAA
This sequence comes from Notiomystis cincta, assembly GCA_013398075.1. NCBI lineage: Eukaryota > Metazoa > Chordata > Aves > Passeriformes > Notiomystidae > Notiomystis > Notiomystis cincta. The sequence goes on from VZRX01013853.1 coordinate 165,803, forward strand.
CCCCAAATCCTCAAAAACCCCACAAAAACATAATTAAAGAAGAAAAAAAAACAGCTCACCAAGCCCTCCTGTTACTGTATGACACAGGAACTCCAGAAGAGTACAGAAAACAAAGTCCCACTGCCAGGAAATCCCAAGATATCACACACACCCCCCTCCCAATCACCACCACCCATTTCCATGGCAACAGCCACACATTCTGGGGTGGAGACCTGAGCCCCCTTCCCACTGAATGGCCTCAGGACCCGGGCAGGTCTCCTCATTGGTTGCTTAGGGGGAATATCTCAGGTTTGACCTTCTAAACTTCTCCTGCCACGAGCGCGTGTTGCAGTGCAGAGCCCTGTCCCAAACCCTGTTTGTGGGGGCACAGCCCCACAGCCCATCCCACACCCCACTCCTGTCCTCGGCCAGCTGTGCAGCAACCCCACTGCAGGGTTTCCTTCCCCCTGCCCCATTCTTCTGCCATGGAGATTTGAGGCCACTCACTTCATGACAGAAGGGGCTCAACTACTCCCCGTGGGACAAACACGCCCCCGCTCCAGGGGGGTGACAATCTCCGCCATCCTCCACCGGCCATGCCTGCGCCCTCCCCACGTGCCCCCATGTGCTCTCCCTTATTAACAATGACCTTTCCACCGTGCTCACCGCTGATTCCCCAGCCCCAAATATCTTTTAAATGGGTTTCAGGAGCTGATGCGAGCTCCGTTAAAAGGCCACCGCGCCGCACCCGCCGCGCCCCGCGCCCTCCCGCGCCGCCGCCCCCCCGTCCCCACGCAGTGCCACCCGCGCACACGCTCACACTCTCACACTAACATTTTAATTAATGACAAACCTCTTTTTTTTTTCCCCCCCTCCCCTCATAAGCACTTTAATGTGTGTTCGCAGCCCGGCTGATCCCCACAGCCATGGAAATATTAGGTTGACGGATGTGGTCTGTCGCCAGTGCTCCCTCAACGGGTCTGCCTGTCAGCTCGCCGATGATGACATTAACACGGGAAGAAAGTGATGACAAATGCCCGTTATCAGGGAACGAGGCCTGTGACAAATCGCACGGCGCCTCGCGAGCAGCCCCATTACGCTGTAATAAAAAAAGATGGATGGCTCAGCGCACCGGGGCCCCGCGCTAATGCGATTTCGCCTGGTCTCTCCGGGTTCTAATTAAGGCAGAAAACGGAGAATGAACAGGAGTCCCCGGTGCTCGGCTCCCACCTAGTCCCCCCCTCAAACGCCCCACGGTGATGGGCACTCGCCCTTAGGGACGATGTCCCCCAGCTGCCCCGGTGCCCCAGAGCCCGGGAGAGGGCTGTGCTGGGCACGCAGAGGGACGAGAAGTGCAGATGTCCGGGGGGTGTGCAGTAGGCGTCGGGGCTGGGGCATCCCTCAGCCTGTGCCTGCCCATCTTGCCTCTGCCAGGTGGGCTCAAGGTTCCTCCACCCAGGGCGAAGGGAGGAGGGGGGACACGGCCGCCGTCAAATGCGTCACTCGCAGACAAATGTCACCTGCACCATCTGCTGCAGCATGCGAGGTGCGGGGGGAGCGCTGCGCGGCAGGCAGGGGACGGGCGGGACACTGTCACCCTGGGAAAGGCGCGGCTGCTGTGGAGCAGGGACACCAGCACTGACCACCGGCTCCTGCGGGCACCGAGAGGGGGTGGCCATCGACGGGGCGGAACAGGGGCCCATGGGCTGCTCATGGGAAGCGGCGATTTGCTTTGGGACAGGAGCGGGAGAAGGCGGCTGTGCGGGGGTCAGTCCCCTCCAGGAGCTCTGTCTGTCCGTACCCACTGAGCTGTGCCCCTGGGGGCAAGGACACGACCACAGCTGCCAGTGAGGTGGCAGCGCCTGCTGGGGGACAGGAGGAGCCAGCCCCTGCCGCGGGCGAGGACAAACCCCCCACAGCCCGATGGGGTGCCCAGACCGCGGGCAGGCGCTTTCCCCACTGTCCCCACACCTCCCCACTGCCACCCAGCTGCCTGCACATCCCTTGCCCTGTCCTGGCTCCCCAGCAAGGAGGTAGGTCTGGTGTCCCTCTCCACCTCTGTCCACCCCACATCCCTCAGCCTTCTTGTGTGTTTTCACTGGGAGAAAGAGATGTGCAAGTGACAACTCCTTCCCCATCCCCAGAGATCTGAAGGCACAGATTTGTGGGGTGTCTCAGACACCCAACAGCACCTCCAGCCCAGCTCCTGAGAGAGGAGCAGTGGCACTGCCACCAGGGCCCTTCTGTGTGGTCTATCCCTGACTGCACCTTGCACATGTGCTGAGGGGCCACACCAATGGAGTTTTCCCATCTTTTCTCTATGCAGGGAAGGTCTGGGCAACCTCCAGCCCTCACCAGACCTAATGAGGGTGGTGCCAAGGGGATGCAGCCCCACACACACTCTACATGCCACAGGATAGCACAGAGCAGCATCTCCTGCTGCAGGTTCCGGCCATGCAGCCTGTAGGCTCAGGTCCTCCATTTCTTTGGCTTTGTGACATCTTAATAATTCCAGGCAGGACACAGCAAGGCATGGGGAGCAAGTGGCACAGGGACCTTCCAGGGAATGTCACTGTCCTTGGTGATGGAGAAGGAGGCTTGGACACAGGCAAGTCCCTGCCTGGGAACCACAATGTGCTACTCTGAACATGCTTTTGAAAGTACTTTACCTTTTCAATGGAGAGCTGGGTTTCTTCAGGAAGGATCCCTGAATGATTCCAGTCATGTCCTGGGGGGTTTATTGTCCTGGTCATTTCAGGAAGATTTTTAAGGCTCACACTTATTTACAGTTCTCCATGCTCCTTTCACATGCCCAGGCCTTCAAAGGGGCTTTGACAACCTTGAAATATTGCTGGAGCAAAACTGATCCCAAATGACAGCCACTGCCAGTGGGAGCATCACAACTCTGTTGTAAAAGCTGCTAATCTGAAGCCAGACTCATGTATCTGTTGCTCATCAGTTTTTGTATCCCAGATCTAACTTTAGACCTATTCAGAGTGAGAGCTGAGCAAAGTCTTCCAACAGCTTCTTCTGGATGAAACTCAGTCTCTGGTGCTGCCTAGCAGCCTAGATTAAACTTGCTCTCCTGGATCCAGCAGCAAAAATAAGTGCAGAGGCCATGGAAATGATTTTAAACAAATCACCTTTGCTGAGAGCCAGCTGGGAATGCACCAAGTTCCTGGTTTTGCAGCAGGTTCAATCAGGGGACTTGCTTCCCCAGCTGGGATGAGCTTTGGATGCTGCACCTGGACCTGTCAGTGGTCAGTGCTCACAGGTGATGCTTAACATTGGCCTCAAGCTGCTGCTGTCTGAACCCAGCTTAGCCCTAAGAAGGACCCTAAAAAAGATAAATCAGCCCCGTAACATTGCAAAAACAACCTGCAATGGGGTCATGTGCAGGACTTGACAAAATTGTTGGGGAGGGGCTGCTTAGAAGGATGGGAGCCCTCACTGCAGCCTTGCAAAGTTATTAACACTCCTTGGCTGAGAAATGGGGGCAGAAATGTGTGCTACCAGTTGGAAAGCACAAGTGTCAGTCTGGACACCAGCACACCCCTCAGTTTGTGACCAGCAGCAGGAGCCTGGCAGGGCTGTGACAGATCCATTGCAGCTGTGGGATGGCCAGGCAGTGCCAGGAGAGGTTTGCAGTGCCAGGAGAGGTTTGCAGAGCCCTGCCTGCCCGGCCAGGGGGTTGGCAGCCTGCACACCCCAGCCCTTGGCTGTACTGTTCACCAAAAATGAGCCCTTCCCAGCACAGGCAGGCATGCAGATACAGCTTATCCCTGGGGAAGTCCTAATGCCTTACTCAGATACGTTTGGCTGCTCTCTCCCTTCCCAAGCAGAGAGCAAAGGCAGGGTGTCAACAAAAGTGTTCTCCCTTAGTGCCAGACAGAGGGGAGCTCAGTGTGTGGCCAGGAGTGGCAGGAGTGTCTTTATTGCTCCCCAAGGGCTCCCCTCAGCCCTCTTAGACCACCTGGGCTGGCAGGTCGGGCTGGCACCATCCAAGGATGGGGAGCAGCTGCTGGGTGGGTATGTGAATATCCAGGTTAACAGCCATGCTGAGGTCCCACCTCAGCAGCTGGGGCAGGCAGGGACTGGGGTGGCAGCTGATGTGGCTGTCCCCAAAGCTCAGCTCCCGTAGCCTGGCTGCACTGGTTATCCACTCCAGCTGGGAAAACAAACAGGGCTTATTGCCAAACACACAGAGAGAGTGCTGAGATGGGGCTGAGCCACACAGGGCCCATGTGCACTGGGGATCTGGGCTTTGGGACCTGGAGTTAACCTGTCACAAGGGGACAGGCAGGGTTTACCCTCCACAGGAGATTTCTGTACCCTCAGGCTCATGGATCAAGCAGAAGGTGAGAGCAACAGACCAAAGGGGACATTTCAGGCCACCAACTGTGGCACTGCCCTCTGCTGTACCTGTGTCAGGTCCTCCTGGTTCCTCACCCCGAGTCCTGGGCAGGAGCTGGGCTCAGATACCTGATGCCCTCCCTGGCTCTGCTGTTGATGTTCATGAAACCATCAGTCCATGTGTGCCTCAGTTTCCCCCCAACAAGGAGCCACCTCTCCAGGCTTGATACCACTGACCCAGAACATCCTGTGGTTAAAACAGAAGGAGAACATGATCAGAAAGAGAGCTCAGGAGCAGGGGATAGGGTGGAGGGGGTAATGCTAGGAGCTATACCTGCTCCACCCCTGCTGTTCACTGCTCTGGGCTGCTGTGCCATTGGAACTGGGATCCTCAGCACCCCCAGTTCTGCATCCCCCCTCCCTGACCCAAACCAGCCACTTCACTTTTGCTGTAGCTCCACTGACCTGCCATTAGTTATGATGCCTGAGCCCAAGCAGGAGGTCAGCACAGGCTGGCCCAGACATAAATCAGCTCCCTATGGGCGAGGACACTTGGGCACAGCAGTGGCAAATGCCCACCTCGTGCTGCAGGACCCTACAACCTTGGCCCTGGTATGCTTCCCAGGGGTGGAGACCTTACCCCTGTCACATCCAGCCAGGCTCCCTGGGGACCTTGCTGTCCCACCAGCAGGTCCTCAGGGTGATGAGAAGCACTGTGTCACAGGGAGGGGACAAGGGACTGTGCTGCAGAGAGAAGCTGCCCAGAATGAAACAGCTGGGCTGAGACCCTAAAAGCCCAGACAGGGGATTGAGGACCAGCTCAGGAGGTGTCCACCACAGAGCTGGGCACCCACAGGGGTGATGTGTCTGAGGGGTGACACCACGGGGCTGAGGGGACAGTCCTCAGGCTGGGCCCCTCCCGCCGCTCTGCTGGGGGAGGATCTGGGTGAGGAGGGGGTCTCTGTCTCGCCATGGGGCTCTCTGAGCTGCCCAGCCCAGTCCAGTCCAGTCCAGTCCAACCCAGTCCAGTCCAGCCCTGTTGAGTCCAGTCCAGCCGAGTCCAGTCCAGCCTCCTTCTGCCTGCCCGTGCTGCCATCCCCGGTCCTCCAGCTCCCTCTGCTGCCGGAGAGGACGGCGGCTGCCCGAGCCGGCCGGAGCAGCATCTCAGCCGCCCTAGGTCCCCAGCAAGGTCTTCAGCCACGGACGATAGAGCCCCTGCACTAGCATCTCCCACACGCCCCCCGGTCCGCCCACCTGGAGAAGGGTGCGGGCAGAGGATGCTCCCAGCAGGCTGTGGGAGACGTGGGACACCCAGCCCCAGGCAGCCCCCAGTGCAGGTGGGCAGCCTTGCCAGAACCAGGGGATGGCTACAGACCCTGGAGACCCCATGGACAGATGGACCGTGGCAAGATCTCAGCCCCAGTAGGAGACACCAGGGACTCCACGCCGAGACTGCAGCTCCAAAGTGCATTTGCCAACCGGTCCTTTCAGCTTAGGTGATTCCTTTTCTCTGGGTAGACACGTGTGTTCATGCCATGCACACTGCAAGTGTCAGGAGCTGCTCAGCAGCTAGTCTGTTTCTTTTTAAAAGCAGGTGACATAAGCAGGTAAATTATCCCCAAGTAACACATTTAGCACGAGAGGAGAAATGTCAGTGCTGCTGCCACCACCGAAGCAGGAGCTGCTGCCTCCCATTCCCCACGGTGACGGAGAGCCTGAGTTATGGCCCTGTTGGAGAGACAGCGGGTTTGTAAATGCCTCTGTTTGTGCTGTTTTCCAGCCCAACCAGAGCCCATTGATCACCGGGACAGGAGTGAAGCCAGTGAAGAGAAGCAGGAGCTGGGATGGTGGAGACAGGAGCTGGACACAGGCAGGGATGCTCGGATCTGGCTCTCTGCATTCTTTTGCCTCTGTGAGATCCCCGGTCTAAAGACACAGACTGCTTCTTTCACCCCTTAAACAAGCTCATTTGCTTGGCCAGCAACTGCAAAAGGATTTAAGTCAGGAGTCCATGGCACTGTGGGGGAAGGTCCCTATGCCAGCATGGTGCAAGCACAGAGCCTTATGGCACATATATTTGGTGTGAAAAAAGGCTGGTTTGGGGGTGAGGATTGAGCCTTTACTTGGTCACAACTCACAGCCACTAAACGCTACCAAGGATGCTCAGGAACTGGGATGTTGTTTGCATCCAGAGAAAAACAAACTCTACCCAAAGGAAAAACAGCCTTGGGAAATGCAAGGAGGGAAACTGAGGCACAGAGCACCCGTGAGGCTGCAGAGACTCCCGGGTTTCATCCAGGGCCTCGGTATGGGGGAATCCTTTTACAGCCTCAAGCACTTGCAGTGGCACAGCCAATGCTGAGATTTAATCTGAGCAACTTCCAACTGCTCTGAGTGAACTTCCCCCAGGCAGACAAGGGAGGAGCCCTGTGCCCAGTGTCTGACAAGGACCTGAGCAGCCTGGGGACTCGCAACCCCCACGCTGCAGCAGCCCTGCAGCACCTTCCCTGCAACGAGTGAAACGTGACAGGCCAGGCATGGCGTTCGTGTTGGTGACAGCCTCCCCAAAACAGCTCCCTAGAAGGCGGTAACGTGACACCGACACGGCCAGGCACCTGACAGCCGGTGTGATTTAGGCACATGGGAGCCGTGATTTAGGCACATGGGAGCCGTGATTTAGGCACCTGAGAGCCGGTGTGATTTAGGCACATGGCTGCTGCCCCCATGGCAAAGGCACTCACCAGCTCCCTGAGCCCTGCTCAAAGTTGGGCAGCTTGACACAGAGCTTAGGGATGGCCAAGGGGCTGTGTAGAAATCAGGACACTCTGTTCATGAGACCCTACCAGGCAGGCTGTTTCCTATAGCCCAGGCAGAGAAACTGAGGCAGGGAGGGCTGCTGGGACTCAGGGAGCAAGGGAAGGTGGCAGTAGGCCTGTCCCAGCTGCACCATCACTGCTGAGCCATAGGGAAAGTCACTTACCTACCAAGCATGAAGCCCCTGTGCAGACCACTCTCATGGAATTGGGGTCACAATCCCTTCACGGGATGGGAGGGATGATCCTGAGAGGACACTGATTCCTGGCTTTGCTCATGCAGGCACAGGCTCATGCAGACCACAAGACACTACCATGGTATCCTTTAGAGGACATGGCCCAGCATCCTGCCATGTATCCGTGCCATGTTCCCATCAGGGCAGCTCTGCCATCACCCAGCTGGACCTTGTTCCAGACAGGGGAACAGTGCTGGAAGCAGAGACTGGAGTACAGACCATCACACCAGCACCTGGTGCATGCCCTGCTGCAGTCCTTGCTCCTGTGGCCCACTGGCTGCCCAGGCAGGGCCCTCACTCTGCACCCACTGGCCCTGAGGATGCCCTGCAGGGGCTCTGCCCTCCAGGCCTTCTCCAACCAGGCTTCCCCAGCTACAGCCCAGCAGCCCTCCCCTCACGCTCCACACCGAGCCGACGTCACCTCGGCCATCAATAGCGCTTGGTTAATTAATTTGATGGGAACAGCAGGGACCACACTTTGCATTTAGTGAACTTCTGAGAACTTCCAACCTCATCTTCATAATTGGCCTCATAAATTCGAGGAAAGAGAGAAATCAGCAAAGCCAGAGAAGCGCGGGAGGCAGGAGAGGCCCTGCACGCAGGAGGGCGGGTGAGTGCGTGAGAAGTGACTCTATTTGGTGTCCTTATTTAATTTTATTGCACAGATCCATCTTCGCCCGCCCCCTCCCTGCCTAGCCCTCTCTCTCCCGCTCTCCCTGCTGAGTTCACCTAATCATGATAAATTCATATTCATTTCCCTGCCTGCTCTGACGGGGGGAGCAGCAGCTCCCCTACATTCGCCCAGCCATGCTGCCATTAGCAAATATTTACTCGTGAATACAAAGTGCCAGAGTTAGAGGCCAAACTACCCTCTCTGCATCCCTTTTCCCCCAGCCTACTCCCATTCCTGCACCAGGATGAGCAGGAGAGCTAAGGATGGGTGTCCTTCCCACAGGTTAGAGAGCAGTGTTCAAAGGGCTGCCTAATGCCCAGAGCTTTTCTTCGTCCAGAGTTTTTTTTTCCTTTCAATGAGGGAGGCAGAGAGATGCTTGTTGAGGGGACAGGAATTGCCTGAGAAACCAATCTGGAGTCATCTTCAGGGTGCTGGGATGGCAGGGTGAGAGTAAGGGGCTCTGCGACAGAAGCTGAGGGCCTGTCCCAGCTCCACGACTTTCCACTCATTCTCTAAGTGCTGCTGCATTTTGTTTTATTTTTAATTTTCAGGATGATCAGACTCACAGCCAGGGAGAGCGGGAGGGGGTGTGCTGGGGAGGGGAGAATAGCTGAAGCCCCTTCCTGGGAAGCAGAAACCAGGCAAGACCTCGTTAGAGATGCCTAAAACCATGTTTGCTCTCCCTGCCTGCACCAATCCTGAGGACCCAGCTCCCACCTCATCACGGACACCCCAGGAGCCCCATCCCTTGTACCTTCTTCCCCAGTGTGGCATCCCGTGGTTTAGAAGAGGTGGGAGGTGTGATAAGGGAGTGGTCAGGCCCTGCCCTGCTGCAAGGGCAGGGATCAGAGGTAGAAAGAGGAGCATGTGTGGGGCAGCTCTGCCCCCTCTGCCCAGGGCAGGGCTGACCCACAGTGGGCAGCACAGCCCAGCCTCTCATGTGTCTCCCCTTGCACCAGGATGAGGGAGAAGTGGCATCCAGAAATGCCACCCCCAGCTGCTCTGGGCAAGCTCCTTGTGCTCCTTCAGCTCCTGCCCCTTTCGACCCCACAGCTGCACCCAGGAGAAACGGTTCTTACCCATCCATAGCCCACCTGGCTGCAGTTAGCCACACGAGGGCCCTCTGCCCCCTCCAAAGCTCTGGGCAGGGATTTGTGGGGTGAGAGGGGACAGACAGACATCAGGCTCATTCCCTCACAGAGCAGGGGACTGGTGGGATTTCTGCCCCAGTGGCCCTCACATGACACATATGTAACTAGGGCCACCCTCCCGGACATTTCCCAAGGGGTTGGGCATTAAGTCTTGCTCCTGAGGAGTCCCGGTCCCTTGCACCCCCATGTCCAGCCTCTCCCTAAGTAAAAGCAGGACAAGCAGCAGGGTCAGGCACTGCTGCAGCACCCCTTTAGTACTGTGGCCCTGGGGGAGGGGGTGACAAAGGGGAAGGAGTTGTGGGCCAGCAGTGCCATATTTCCCATGTCTTCAGCACATGGCCCCACTGAGGGAGGCAGCCCCAGGCCCCCAGGAACAGCTTGCCCTGGCATCCAGAGCTGGAGGCAAACCTGTGCTCATCAAGGCACAAAGCTGAGCAGCCCTACACTGTGCTCCCTGCATCAGCCCAGGCAGAGCAAGGCCCGTGGCCTGTCAGACATAAGGCAGCCTCCCCATCTAACCTCCCTGGGGGACAGGACTATCCCCAGCCCTGGACAAGGCCAGGTGTGGTGCTGCCCAGCCAAAGCTGGCTGACTGAAAGGATGGGGACTCCTTTCCCTGAGGAGTGGTCCCTGGGCTGCACAGCCCTCCTGGGGCCAACGTGTTCTCCCTGGACCTGACAGCCCCTGGTGTGAGGTTGCCTCCCCTCTGCTCCTGGATAACCCAGCTCAGTTCTCGCTGCCTCTACCTCAGCAGCCTGTCTTTCTCCAGTTTTTCTATCTCCCTTTCGAGCCGATCATTCCTGCTGCTCATCTCCATGTGCACCCTTGGCTTCCAGGATGTTCAGATTCCCCTTGGATAACCAAAGCATTTCCATGCTCAGGAATCTGAGCTGTGTTCCAGGCAGAGAACAGGAGACAGAGCAGCAGCCAACTCCCACAGGCCTTACTGTTTGATGGAAAAGCTGACAGCAACCCTTTCCTGACTCCACACCTGAAGAAAGAGCTGAACCCAAGGCTCAGAGCTCAAGAATTGCTCCTTTCTCTGGGAACAGCCAATCCCAGGTTGGCCACATGGCCACCTAGATGCCAGGACAGAGGATGGTATGGGAGGATGGTGGCCAGCAACTCCCTGCCCTGAGAGCCAGAAGTGCTGGTCCAACAGCGTGATGATCTCCACTGCATGTCCTCCACCTCCACTGAAACCAGGGAAATGGCACAGGAGAAGCTCCTGGTAAGCCACAGGAGAAAGTCCCAACAGTCACAGTGCAGAGAACAAAAGAGATACCAAGGGAAAAGAGAGAAGGGATTTATTTATTACACTTCAAATTTCAAAGCACCAAGACATGCCAAAAGACATTCATTTCCCAGGTGTACAGCAGAAAGGCTGGGCTGACAAATGCCACTGCTGGGGTCTGGGCCACCCCAGCAAAGCCCCAGCCCTGCTAGTGCTCAGCAGCCACAGGAACTGTGCAAACCCACCTGGTTTGTGCCTGCCCAAAAAGCAAACATGCAGCTTTGTCACTGTACACGATGGGGCCAGATCCCCCACAAGGGAGCAAGAGCCCAGGGGTCCTGGCACAGAAATGACCACCATGGCACCTCTGCCACGAGCAACCACTGCCATACCCATAACAGAGAGAGCACTCAATGTCTCTGGGAAATTCATCTTCACAATATAAAATCGTTGAGGTTTCCTGAGAAATATAATTCACTTCCATGGAACTGGTGGGACCAGCCACATGCACACACAAACACACACACACGCTTTCCCTGATCAAAGACCAGATGATTCCATGGCTTCCACACACAAAAAAGGGAAAAAGCTTTGCTTTGCCCCAATTAGAACTTAACTATCTCCTTGCGTTTCCCTGTCTCCATGTATCCTACAGACACACACACAGAGCCCTGCTCGGTTACATTCAGTGCCATTACATTCAAATCCTTCTTGAGCACAGCTCCCCAAGCTGTGAGTTCTGCTCCTCTCTCGCACAGAGAGTAAAAGAGCTCTTGGGCCAGACCAGGGCTCTCAGTAAATCTGGAGGATCTTCAGAACACAAGGTTGGGAGCAATCAGGCACTGCACCTCAGGTCCCTACTTCTCTTTCAAGGCCTAGCTGGCACCAGGGAAAGTTGGTGGCAGTCACAGCAGCCTGGCCCTGTGCATTGGGACCCACCAAAGGACACATCAGCTCAGTCGGACACAGCAGCAGCACAGGTTAACCCTTGAGACTCCTACAGTAGCAGCTGCCAGCAGTACTGAGGAGGAAGGCCTGTCACAGAGCCAAGCTAGACCTCTGCTACCTTCATTCATGGCTCAGGACAGAAATTTTGGACTGTGAGTGCTCAGACACAAAGGAAGATGCATCCCACTTCCCTTGTTCCCAAGCAATGTCAGGGGCTGGATAACATAGTTCTGTAACCCAGTCTTCCAAAGCTGAGGAGAGCTAGGCCAGGGTAGCTGATGGGCAGTGAGCCCTTTTGGTAGCCACACACCAAGACAGCACTTCCAGTGTGGTTCCAGCCCACAGCCTCTGCTGTGGAAACCACAGAGCTCTGCCCAGCAGCTGGGCCTCATGCTTGCAAGGAGCCCCAGTTTGCTGGGATGCAGCCTCAGCCTGCAGGCACTACAGAGCACCACTGGGGAAATCAGATCCTTCAAACCGGCAGCACAGCAGCGAGCCCAGGGTGACAACCAGGCGTCACCAGTCCCGTTCCGAGGGCTCCCGGTAAGGCAGCCCCAGCTGAATGAAGACATCTCTCTCGGTGGGAGTGGGCAGGGTATGGCCAGAGGACACCTTGGCACCCCCAGGGCCTCGCACCACGGCCGAGCTGAGCGCGTGCTCCGACAGGCTCATGCCCTTGGTCTTGGCCAGGGCCCGCATGGAGCGGTTGAAGTGAGCCGAGCCCGTGAAGTAGAGCAGGGCACAGGCGAACTCCCGGTACGGCACCACGATGATGTCGAGCCGGCGGTGACGCCGCGCTGGCCCGGGCAGGCGGCACACGCCCAGGTACTTCTTCTGATCACCATTGTCCTCCTGACTCACCAGGTCATCTGTAAGGAAGCCTGGGGAGAGAGAACAGGCCGAGAGGAGCTGAGTGGTAGAGACTTGACACCTCCATGCTGCACTCCCCACTGTGCAGAGAGCAGCAGAGATGTCTCTTAACGTGCTGTGGGAGCCCAGGGATAACATGCTGAGCTGCAGCAAAATTCCCTCCTTAGCACTACAGCTGAGCCAGGGGCAGTAATGTTACGGATGAACAAGATGTCCCACCCTTGGGAGAAGTGATCACCTACCCTTCAATAAATGCCACCCACCTCATTGCCTCCCTGCCTTGGTCATTCTAAGAGCAGTTTCCCTGCCCTCTTACCGCTCCTGTGGAGGCTGTCGAGCAGCTTGATGAACACCCCACGGTGAGACTGCCCGTCCGGGTGAGTGACCAGCACATCCACATCTCCACAGGTGGCCTTCCCCCGACGGTAGGAGCCACAGGCCACACACACGACGCCAGGCTTCAGGGCCAGGGCAGCTTGTCTGACCTTTGGGAAAGAGGGATGACGAGTCAGAGACCAGCCTCTGCATGCCCTTTCCATCAAGGCAGCAAAGGCTCTGCCTTGAGGCCTGTCCTGCAACTCCAGAGTCACCATACACTTGGCATGCATGGCACACTGCCCCACCAAGAAGGCTGGCCTGCTGTCAGGGGAGGAGTGAGGCAGTGTGGCTTCCACCCAGTCCTGCAAACATCCAGCACGATGTCACACTGTACAGTGATCAACCATCAGCTCTTGGGAGCACTGAGTTGGGACAAGTAGGAAGATGAAGCACTGCTGAAGGGGCAAAGTACTGCACAAGCTTTCAGATCCCTCAGTTTCTGTGACAGTGAGATAAGAGGTTTTTCAGCTGCCCTACAGGCACAAGGCTCACCACCTCTGCCTACAAAAGGAATCAGTTCAACAGGTGATGGTCACAGGTCCTGTTTCAGAAACAGGGATGGGCTCATGAAATCTCCCCAGCAGGACCCAACACAGCAGAAAATCTGTGAGTATCCCTTGGAATTCTGCAAGGTGCTTTGCCTCTGCAGGACAGCTGGGCTTCCTGACCCAGAAACAAGCACAATTGTCCCAGTATTTTAGAGCAAAGGGATGCCAACATGCTGCTGCCAGCAAACACATAATCAGAACTTCCCCTATTACAGTCTTCTCCAGGCTGGACTCCAGCTCCTGTTTTGTGTAGACAGTGCTAATTCTGATGGCTTCATTCATTACATGTTTAAGAAAGGCTCCCAAGTCCCTGGACAGGCCTAAAGTATTCTTGGTCTGATTGTGCCAATCACCCTGCTGGCAGCAAATAATAAGGGGCTCAGCAATTCCCAATGATGGGGCCATCACAGAGGCTGGGGTTCAGCAAGGCAGTGTCCGTGCCCACAGCCCCTTGTCACTCTTGGAGATCATCCTTCATTAGCAAGAGATAAACCCATTAACCTTTGCCCCAAAGGTGCTCCAAGAAGCCACAAGCCTTTCTCATGCGGAGCAAGCCCTCCTCTGGTGTTTTTGCCCCCCTTCTGGCTTTAAATGAAGATTTCTAGAAAACTCCCAGCCCCACCCTAGAGCCTAAAAGCTCCTCAGATCTCACTGTGACAGGCAGCACAGACAGTGACTAATCCCTCATTCTCTCTCCTGGGCCTGGATCAGAGGTGTGTGGTGTGTATGGAGGGGAGCACAGTAATCCCATCAAGATAACAATAGACCCACTCCCAAGAGCCAGCTCCTCAACCCAGCTTGCCTGGGAAAGGGACCACTCACCACCAAAATGGCTAATCCTGCACACAGGACTGACACCCCAGCAGGTGCCTGGCAGGAGGGTATTCTTCGTGGCTAGGCCCTGTGGCCGAGTGACAGGGTCACACTGGCTGCTGCTTCCATGGTGATTAGAGAGCACAGGGGTAGCAATGACAGTCCCCAGGCTCTCTGCTCACATTAGGGTACACTGGCTTAGCACCCCATAGTCACGGATTGCCACAGCATCCTAGAGCAAGCAGCACTTGTTTGCAGCCTGGATCCCCTTTGCTTCCAGCAAGGATATCCATTCTCTGTCCTCCCACTGACAACCATAACACGGGGTGCTCATTGGCTCCTTTGGAGAAGCAGCACCAGGAACACCTCAGCTGAAAGCAGACATTCCAGGCATCATGAAAGGCAGGAAAGCAGAGCTGGCAACCCACTTATCTCACCATGCCACCATGCAGCCTTCTTCAAAGCAGCATGTAGAAGTACCTTTGAAGTATCCTCCTCCTTGCCAGGCACTCAGACTGAACTTTCTTATGGGGCAAGGTAGGTGCCTTTTGTGCCCATGCCCAAAAAGGATCCCCCAAGCACTGACCCCACTCAGAGGACAGGCTGAATAGCTGAGCTATAACATAAGGGCCATTTTCACAGCGTGTACCTTCCTGTCATGTCCCAGCAGGTACTGCACTCTGAGGGCCTGGAGCCAAGCTACTCACAGTCTGCTCTATCTCTGCAGCTTCCTCCCGAGGCATGCGCTCCAGGAAATCCGTGTAGTGCTTCAGCCCCACAGCCTGCTGGCTGCTCAGAGTGGCCTTGGTGCGGATGTCATCCAGCGTCCGGAAACCCTAGTGCAGAGCACATCCACAAAGCCTTTGCTCTTCACATACTTTCCACCAAGATTTGGGGAGATTGCACTTTGTCTCAAGTTCAGGCCAAGTCACAGCTTCTGAGATCACATGTAAAGAACACTTTAGGGCCTGGCTCCTAAAAGAAGGGATTTGGACAATCCCACTATCTGTGGACACCTCTAATCTCCACCTCTCCTCTGACAGAAGGCTATTGCTCCTAAGGCATGGTGTCCCTACAGCCTGAAGGAAAACATACAATGCAGGTAAAGGAACAACACTCACAGCATTCCAAGGAGGGAAAGCTAACAGCATGAACACAACCATATTTTTAGGACAGTCAAGAATCCAGTCACAAACGAAACACTGCAGGAAACCAGGCTTCGATAGTTTGTGCTCAGGAGACAAACTGCTTTTAAAGAAGGAACCCATTAAGTGGGCTGGGCTCCTCCTGTTGGCACAATTATTTCAACCTCATTTTTACAACTTCCAGACCAGATGGATGGTTTCTCTGACAACTACAGGCCAACAGCCAGCAACTGCATTAGAAGTATTCACGGACAAGATGCTCTGATTCAAGCCTGTCTCTTAGCAACATCATTGCCATGACTAGTGTGACATGAGCTCCAAGAAGTGATGCTAGAGCAGAGGCAGCATGTCTCCCACTCCTCCTTTCCACATCACTATCTTTTATCCACCCCACCACAATTAAAGTCTCAGCCAGGTGCTGAGACACAATGGGACTCAGCCTCATAGTTCCTCCCAGAAAAAACAGATTTAAATCTTACCTGTAGATATTGGCAATTAAAAACTATTTGTGAAAGTAATTCTCATACACTCAGCAGCAGTCTTCAAACCATAAACTGACAGCCTCTTGTGTAAAGCATTGATCTTACCTGCTGGTACCACATCTGAGCTGTCTTGACCCCTGCTCCCCAGATGTTGGAAAATAACTCCAGCACGGGCACACTCTCACTGATGTGATCCAGCTTGCGCAGGTGCCCACTCTCCAAGATCTCCAGGATCTTCTCTGCCATCCGCTTCCCAATCCCAGGGATTTTACAGGCTTCCTAGAAAGAAACCAGAGCTGCTACTGGAAAAGCAAAGATCATACACAAGCTGGGGAGTTGCTACTGACTCAGAGCCTGGTTAGTCATTTGATGAGTAAAGGGTAAGTGGCTGGACTAGTTCTGCCTGATGGTCTCCTTTCTAGCCCAGGCTTACCTTGGCTGATCAATTCAAGTAGAAAAGGACAAGCCTGCAGAATGGGACTGAAACATGAATACATGTTCCAGACTGCTGGACTGCCACAGCCCATAAGACTCATATCCAGTTATTTTTACATGTTATCTCTATCGGTGGCCAGTTGCTGTTGATGATGAGGAAGGTGAACATGTCCCTGCATTGTGTCCAAGGAAGGCATTTATCTTGTGAGTGTTCAGATCTGGCCCTAAAAGGCTCAGATTCTATTTTTCTGCTGTTCTGAAAACACTCCCTGCTCCTGTCTCCCTGCTCCACCCCCCTGGGGAGGTGTTTTACCTGGTAGGAGGTGACTGGTTTGTGGTAGCTCTTGAGTGCGTTGATTGCTTTGGAGTACCCCAGAGCTCTCCACTTGTCCCCCTGGACAGAGTAAGCCTTTGCCAGCACTTCCAGCTTCTCTGTGATGCATTGGTTGTGATTTTCCTTCTTGGTGTTGGAAGACTGGGCACAAACCCACTTGCTGGGAGGCTGGGCCATTGTGTGAGAGCTGTCACTGATCTCCTCTGATGATTTCACGGGGTAGCGGCCAGAAATCAACGCTTCCAGATCTCCCTGGGTGACACCAGCATCTTCTCCTTCACTGTCCTCATCACCAGAGTATTTCTGTAGGGAGAGATCAGAAGGCAGCCATCTGAGAATAAGTGCATGCCTCATATGCCCCCTTGGCACAGGCTGCTTCTGAGATTAGGAAGCCAGAGCACTAACCACCCTCCTTCCCGGGCACACCACGCTTCAACTGCCACCTCTAGAAGTGGCTGGTTATATGCACACCACAGTTCCTTGCACCTCAAGCTACACATGCACATCTCACTCTGCACAGGAGACTATACTGCTGTCCACCTGTGATTCAAGCACATAGTCCCCTCCTACAGCCAAGCCCCTGAGACCTAACTGAGTAAGACACTGAACAAGTGAGCAACTGCTGCCAGCAGCAAGGTATGACAATGCCAAAATCCCTGGCTGGAGAGATCCTGACTCCCTACTCTCACTGTGAAACCTTTAGCTCATCTGGTGGCAGCATAGGCACATCTCTCACATTCAGACTCAGCAATTTCTACCTCGTGATGCAGATGACAGCAGATAGGCAGTGAACTTTGTTTTCAGTTTACAGACACAAAATCTTAACAGAGTAGTAAATTAAAACCCCCTCATTTTCCCCATGGCTATCTGCAAGAGAAAAGAGGGAGGAAGGAATGACACAAAGGACTCCACATTCCTCAGTGACAGAAGAAAGAACCAATGTATGCATTTGCTGATACCCTCAGCATTAGGATGCCTCTGTGTAGACTTAAGAAACAATGAGCCTCGGCTTCAGGTAATGAACAAAAGGGGATAGAATTGGAAAGCCGCACAGAGGCTTTGTAGACTGCTTTGCTCACTGGGGTCCCCAGCTCCCCTGATGTACAAACACAGGAGTCCATGAAGATCCGAGAGCTTCTGTGCTGTGGAAGTAACTCTCAGAGATGCAGGGTTGTTTGGGATCAGTCCAGCAATTACGTGCAGTACACCATGTTGTGTTACGAGTTTCTGCAAAGTGTCAGCCTAAGTCAGAGCCACATCCCTACAACCTCTGGTTCTGCTGGCTGAGGAGGTAGGAGGTCTGGAGACACAATTCCTGCAAGATACAGAGCTGAAGTCTTTCAGAAAAATAGATGGGATGTGTTTTGCACAATCAATCTGAAAACTGGGTCAGATTGAGGATTTGATAGACTTAATCGGTTTGTCTTGAAATGCAACTCCCTTAAGATGCTGTTCTCTCTAAGGGCAGCAAAGCCTCAGAGTACCCAGATAAGTCAGTAAGCCCCTTAAAAGCATATAAAGAGCACGTTATCCAATCACAATGCAAGGAACTATGCAGCTGGAGCTGGAAGCAATTCCCATCCTCTTGGCCAGCAGTGTCACAGAGGTGAAACAGCCTTTAAACCCGACTCTCCATGCTTTGTCAGCAAAGCTGACAGACTCTTTACAACCGTATGTGCAAAGCCAACTGGCACCAACAGGCTACCTGAGAGGGAGGCAGGCAGCCTGAGGTGACAGCTCTGGGTTCAGAGTACCGGGCACTGCTTACAGAGGCTGCCTTGCAGAGAACTACTGCATCTGCATGCCAGTCAAAAAGTGGTTGCTACAGTCTGACTGGTAATAGGATTTCCTCACAGGAGTTTACATCCAAAGGCAGAATTCCCAGATCAGTCCCTGTTTAGTATGAAACACTGGCACACTCATCATCTCCTAGAGAAAAAACATCCACCTAAGCTAGAAAAGACTCTGTGCTTAAAAAACAAAAGCCACTTCTAAACTAAGTTTCGGCTTTATTGTTGTAGCTGGGTCTCAAGTGGTTGGTATTGTCTTTAAAGCATATCCCACTCCTCCCCAAGTTACACAGTCCTAAGCTTGGGACAATGGGTTTTACTGAAATGTCTACAAATGTGGCTTTCTTGCTCTCAGAGAGCTGCCAGGTAGAGAGTGATTGCAGAGTTTTGTACAACAAAATTTTGGACTGTGTTGCAAAACAGATGTCAGCAATACAAGGCAGTTGCTGGGGATGTTTGAGGTAACTTTCTACAGATAGATTTGAATGACACCAATGCCCAAGAAGAATTCAGCAACCTTGAGCAAAAATACAGAGAAAGGAGGAAAAGCTAACAGCAGGCCAGAGAAGCTGACTCACAGCAGAAGCCACTAATAACCCAACAGAGATATTTTAAGAACATCTCCACAATCTTTCCGGTAGCAACCTGACCCACATGTGTCTGAACAGGGTGTTTGCCAAAGAGTGGAGAACTGGTCCATACGGCTCACACAGGAACATGGGATGAAATATCAGAGACAGCTTCCTGAAAGGGAGATATTCTCAGACAGGGAATATTCCTCAAAAGGACATAAGTGAGTATCACCATAGTGAGCCTTGGCCTGGTCAGAGCACCAGAAATTTGCTTTGGCTGGAAATGTTCTGATGGGAACAGCAATTTAGGGGCGTTGTTTCTTTTTAACACCTAAGAAGGACAAAGAGAAGCAGTAACCACATCCACAGCCTGAGTCTGGCAGCACAACTCACTCACTGAAACACCCAAAACCTTTGCTGAGAAAATCTCACACTGTATCCCTGCAGGGATGCTCTCAGCCAGGAAAAGCAGCATGCAGGATCTGCTCACAAGGAGAAGGATCTGTGCAGGAAAGCCTCACCTCAGCCAGTTGCTGCCGTCCAAGGGTGCCCAAGCCTCGCTGTGTGGAATCCTCCAACTGTGATTCAGTATTTGGTTTCACTGCTCCCTCCTCTGCTGGGGGCTGGATTTTTTCTCTGTCCAAGATCTGTTGCTGTTCTTTCTGTAATTCTCCCTCCTCCAGGTACCTGCCATGGATCAAATATCTTAGTACAGGAGAAGGAGGACTTCTCAGTCCCAAGAAGTTTGACCAAGAAATCCTTCTGCATGTCTTGGAATGGACCACATAACCCATATGAACTATACTCTCTCATCTCACAGATTAATTACTCTGGTTCTAGCTCAACTCCAGTTACCCTCTACCTTGCTGAACTGCAACTTCCACTCCTACATACCTCACTCTTAGACTCTCTCTCCAAAACTCTGCCAAAACACTTTGATCCTAACCTGTTCCTGCTGTTCCATTCTTTATTTCCTCTTGTGCCTAGTTGCCAATTCGCTCTCTACCTTTCATCTGCAATAAGTAAGAAACAGTATTTAACCCTCAGTATTTTTAAGAGACATCTTGTTGTCACTGATAGATCAGGAAGAGGTCCTGTAGCAAGTGACAGGACTTCTGGTAGTACTTCTGGGCCCTATTACATGTTTTGCTACCCCACAGAACTTTGAGTCATGCTCACAGGAGCTGCAAGGAGTTGCAGTCCAAGATTTAGAGCAGAGGTCAAATTTTAGCGCTGTTCAGTTTAGGACAGAGGAAAAGCAGGGAGGGATGGCAGTGTGGCATCTGCATACCTGTGAGGGATAAAGACACCATAGCCAGCAGTGCTCAGCAGCTTCTGGTCTCTGATGCAGGCACTAAGCCAGGATGCCTTCACCAGCTGCAGCCCCGGGCGCAGCTTGGCCAATCTGAGGAGCCGGAAGGCGCGATCGCAGTCCATGTCCTCAGCCACAATCACGTGTGTCACCTCCAAGGAGAGCTGCCTCTGCACCACACCCCCATTCTGGACAATCTGCCTGTGGAAGATCTCGGCCCTGGCCTGGCCAATGCCAGCTTGCAACACGTAGGCGGTGACTGGTTTCAGCCACTCTGCTGAGGAAAGCACAGGGACACGGTGACTCGGAAAAGTGCCCAGCCCAGCAGGGCTGCAGCTCCCACACGGGACTGGCGGCACCAGCCCTGGCAGCCCTCTGGGGGGCTGCAGCTGGACACACCAAAGCAAGCTGGCCATGACCTCCACAGAAAACACACTGAGGGCCAGAAAAAGCCTTTGGGGAACAGCACCTGCAGTTAACAAGTATTATATCCCACATTACAGGGACACAGGACTCACCCTCAGGTATCTCTGTTCCTTCCTCTTTTGGGACCTTTGGAGGGATGCTTTTCCCCGAATCATCCCTCACCTTCTTCCTCTTGGGAAAGGCTTTAACAATCCCTCGTGGCTCCATATGCCTGGTGGGAAGGTTAGCAGCAATTGCTAAATACAAATAAGAAAGAGCAAGGTTGCTTAGATCTCACCTAATCATAACTCAAGACTCACTCATGTTGCTCCCTGACTTTGTTGTTCTGAAGTTCCTTTTTTGTTGCTGTCTTCCAAAAATGCTCAGCCTGAGGGAGGCACCCAGAGTCAAGAATTGCAGCCCACAAGGTCAGAAAAACCAAAGTCAGAAAGTCACTTATGCCAACCCTGCTTGAATGTCTTACAAACATCTAGAGCTGAGTTTTTACAAAGGAAAGCATTCAACTACTTTTACATTTTAGAGTTCCTATCTGCTCAGCCAAAAGAAGCATCTTTATTTCTCAGGCATTTCTTAAGCACATTCCCAAGAAACACTTCTTCTGCTAGGGCTGAAATCCAGGCACCTAAGAGATAAAACAGCTGACTGACACCAAGTGTTTCACACAGCCACAAGAGGAAAGCTCCCAACTTGGCTTCATCTGGAAACAAAAATTTACTAAAAATTAACTAGCCAAGTTCAATCTGGGTACAACTGTAGTTCTACCATGACAAAAGCAAACTCTGGACCTTGAACTACCAGGATAGAAGGAAGCTCAGTTTTCTGTAGCCCAAACAAGCCCTGAAACACTGCATATCCCAACAGCCCCTTCCATGTGGCTGCAGCGTTGAGCCAACGCCAGCTTGGTTTCCTCTCTGTGCAGCACTCTGTGTTTCACTTCGAGGTTTCTCACACACAGTCCAGCACAAACCTATCCTACCAAAGCTGGAAAGGCTGAAAATGGTCCCACCTGGCCACGGCTTCCCACTATGGCTCATCTCAGCACTAAACATAATCCTCTGAAGACCAACCCAGAACTCGACTCAAGTCCTTGCTTCTGCAAGGAAGAGTTCAGTTCCACGGGAACAGAAACTCTGCTACATTTCTAAAACTCACCTTCGCTGAAACGTTTCAGTTTTCAGGTCGCTTTGACCAAAAAAAGCCCTCTGAAAACAGCAATCCTTTCTCTTAGATAAAGACCCACGCCACAAGCCCGCCAACATTCTGGGTGCCCAGTTACGTTCCAGAGCTCCAAAGTGTGTTTCTGCAGGCTGTACTTTCACTCCTATAAACCGCAACCCACGCGCCGGGCACCAAACCTGCTTTGCCAGCCTCCTCAGGCCGTGAAGCTCTCAAGGCCACAAACCCGGGGCTGGCAGCACCCACCACCTCGGGGACAAGAGCGACACCGCCGCCCTCGCGGCTGTGCCCGGGGGAGCCGAGGGAAGGCGGGAGGCGAAGAGGGCGCATCCGGAGCGGGGAAGGGCCCCGAACAGAGCGGGGCCGGGGCCGCGCCCGGGCAGGGCCGCGCTCAGCTCGGCCGGGCCGGAAGCGCTTCGGGCCGGCGGCGGAAGTTTCCGCGTTGCCGCGGCGACGGCGCGGCCGCCATGGCGGTGCCGAGCTGGCTGGAGCGGCTGCGGGCGGCCGGCAAGACGGCGCTGCTGCAGGACGGTAACCGCGGGACGAGGGTCGGAACGGCCTCCGCCTGCCCCCGCCGCGGGGTGTGGGGTGGTCCTGCAGCGAGCGGGCGCGGAGGGGAGCGCTCCTGGGCACAGCCCCGCGCCCCGGGCAGGGCCCCAGGGACGGACACAAGGCCATTACGCGAGCACACGGGGCCGTGCCCCGTCCCCTCAGGCAGTGGTTCGGGGTCCTGAACAATGGGATAGGGCCCCAAACAGTGGGACAGAGCCCTACACCCAGGGGTAGGTGTATCCCGTCTCCTCTCACCAGCTGCCTTGCCTCTAGGGAAGCGGAAGATCCACTACTTGTTCGAGGATGGGAAGGAGATGGCCGAAGAGTACGACATTAAGACTGGCCAGTTAATAAGTAAGTGGTGCTCTCAGCTGGCCCCCAGCAGACGTGGGTCGGGGCAGAACTGCAGGGCAGTGGCTCTGTACCCTCAGGGCTGGGGTGTGGAGAGGGACCAGCTGGTCAAGAACAAATCATCTCTGCCTGTTCTGGGAGATAGGTGCGTCTGCAGTGGGATTTTGTAGGGTCAGAAGTAGAGTTCAGCTTGCAGACAGGGTTCTCTGACTTTCATGGCATAGCAGACCTTGCTTTGGCCCAGGATCTCCCCCAAACTTCCCATCTGTCACAACAGACTTGAATGGACTAGATGGGATTGCCATCATAGTTGCCAGACACCCAGTCTGTACCACATGAAGGGCTGAAATATGCTTTTTGGTGGCTTCTGCTACCACAGACAAGGTGTTGTTCATGGCTCTTGTCCAAAACCACATCAGCTGCAGCACAGCACCTGTTGCAAGCCCACCATGGCTTCAGCACCAAGTAGCAAAAGAGAGGCAATTCAGTACAGAATTTCTGACCTAGGAATAGGCCAACTAGCAGATCAACTCCACCAAAGTGGAAGTCACTGGAATTAAGATACATATGTTCCTGTCATCTCAGTGTGCTGGGTGGCCTTGGCAGTCAGCTGCTGAGTTCTTGAAGAGCAGAATGAAAACCCTCCTTGTGTCTTCCCCAGGTAGAAAGTGGCGAGAGAAGAACGCGCTCGGGGGCACCGGCAAGTGGCAGGTGGAAGTGGGAGAGCCGACCTCGCCACTCCTGGGAGCACTGGAGTCAGAGCTTATAGCAGAGAGCAGCTCAAATGTATGTAAGGGTCTGCAGGTACCACTGCACCCAAAGCTACCTTGTCTTGTGCTTAGAGCAGTAGTGGTAGAGCACAGATCACCAAGGGACAGCCTTAACACACCCAGCACTCTACTACAAATCGCCCCAAAGCTGCAGGGCTGAGTAGAAAGACAGCACAGCTTAGGCTCTTCAGGAGTCTTCAAGAGATTTGTAGTTTCCTTAAGTAACAAAACTGTTCTGCTGTGTTGGCCAACTACTATCCTGCCTGACAGGAAGGCCAGTGCCAGGACAAGTCAGGGGATAGGAAACAGAGGTGATAGCAATGAAAGGTACAGGCAGTGATAGCAGGCTGCTCCCTAATAGAGCAGAGCCTGTTTCATCTTCACACCCCTCTAGCTGAGGGGACAGCTGTTTTAGTCTCTCAACATCTTTTCTACAGACCTGAAAAACAAGCACAGCTCTGCACCATACATCAGGGCAGAGCTAGGACTGAATCCAGCAGGTTCCTAGAGCAGGAAGAGCTCAGTATTTGATTGCCTGTGAGGAAGAGGCCCCTGTAACCCTGTACTGCAAGGCTTCCTCACTGAACACTTTCAGCCTCCTGCAAGCAGTGCCCTGGCAAAGGCAGAGCAGCCCTAGCTGTAGGAAAGTGGTGCTCAGGCAGCTTCTTGAGTTGCTCCCTAATGCTCCAGTGTGAAAGAACAGCTAATCCCATGTGGAGTCTCACAAGGTAGTACAGGAAGGAGACAGGGAGGAGAGGAGACAGCTGGAAGGGCCTTGCTAAAGGTACTTGTTTGCTGTAGCCTGTCTTCATGAGGAAGGATACCCTGAGCAGCTTCCAGTGGCGGATCCGTAACCTGCCCTACCCCAAGGAGGTCTACAGTGTCTCTGTGGAGGAGGAGCAGCGCTGCTGTGTCATCCGGACCACCAACAAGAAGTCAGTAAGGACAGCACTGCCAGTGCTGACAGTCCCTTGGGGTGGGCTGGCACAGAGGGCAGGCAAGTGACTGCACAGGGGGCTGTCCCCTCCTCTGTCCCGAATGTGCAAGGGCTGAGGGGCCCCACCTTGCAGCACGTCTCCTGTTGATCGATTTCCACTCCCAACTGCCTCAGACACATTTACAGTAGGGCCCCTCAAGCTCTGCACTGGCCATTGCAGATTAATCTTGACTCCAGTAGGGTGGTGCTTGCCCTGTTCTTGCCCTGTCAGATGTCACTTTCTTAGAAAAATAAAAGTAAGAGCCTTGCAGACCTCTTGAAGCTAGAACACTCCATTGTCTCCCTCTGATTTAGCCACTGCACCTCAGAATGCTGCAGGATTCAACATATACAGCAAACTTGTGGGCACCCAGACAGATAGATCTCCCTGCATAAACATGTCCTATAGTCACAATGCCTGGAGGTAGCAAGCAAAAAAGACAGACTGAATCTGGAAAGGAAGCACCACGGTGTTCTGCCAAAAGAGATTTGAGATTGGAGGGAAAAAAAGGAAAATGCTTTTTAAGCTACATCTTGTCGTGTGTTACGCATGACATCTCACATGGAATGAAACACACACTGTGTCCCCAAGCATCTACAGTCTCAGGTAAGCCAAGATGAGCTGTTGTATTGGGAAGTGAGTGCACAGAGCGAGCTTTGGGAGCACGAGGAAAGGTGATGGAAGTGGCTGTAGGTGGTGCTGTCGGCACAGAACTGCGGCCGCTCGGCTGCCGAGAGCTTCGAGATGAGCACCCGCGAATCTCCCGGCAAAGGGTTGCTGGAGCTCTGCACATCAGCACACCTGGGGGCTCAAAACTAGAAGGCTGGGAAGAGGGAAGTTAACCCATAGAAACAGCAAGCAATTACAGCTGTAATACAGAAAGATATTGGCCTAAAAGCACACAGAGGGATTCACACAGTAGAGAGACCTATGTAGCAAAAGATGAAGAGATTCCCATGGGCCACACATGGATATACATGGAGCTAGGACAGGAATGGAGTACTTGATCCCTAAATCCAACCACATACAGGCAAATCCAACCACAGACAGGCTTTATCTACTCCCAGTCCTACTGATAGTGGTGTGTATGTGGGAAGTTCCATGCCTGTGCATGTGAGAACTTCCTGGGTAGGTGCCATAAGGTTATAAAGTAGCACGGAGGCTTTACCTACGCCCTACCTGACTTGGGGCTTTTTTTACTGGTCTCAAGAGAGTCCTCCATGAGCAGCTGACACTCTCTCACAGACTAGTGTCAGAGGACCCAACAGCAACTCATGGCCTGTGTCTGACAGTTAAGAACTTCTAGAATTAAAGCTGAAAGCCACCTGACTGGGGACAAGAATGACGTTGCTGTCGGTAGGGAGTGGGGACAGACACCAGCACTAGCACACTTAGTACAGGCTCCAGGATATCTTAGATCATTTCTCCTGGGTCTCAGCCAGGGCAATGCACCACTCAGCAACTAATTCCAAGATAGCAACAACAGCATGGAATCCAGAGAGAGCACACATCACTACGGGAGAGAAAGGAAGCCTCGGAGCCTCTCCAACCCTTGGAAGTCAGCCACACTGCTTCTGAGCAACAGAGCTGTGCTGACCGCCAGCCAGAGGCACAAGTAACAGGATGGGCTGCCACTACTGAGTAGCTCAGCTTTAAATTCTCAGCATACCAGTAGCAGTTTTCCCTACGGGCTGACAAAAAGTGGGTTTCCAGTAGGAAAATAATAGAGGTGATTTTAAACACATACTGTAGATCTCGGACCAGGACTTGGGCTCAGAGTGTAATACTGCCCTTGGCCATGGGGTGAGAGGCGAGGGCAGAGAATCGGCCTGCATCAGCTGGGATAATTACCCATCAGCTACCTCCCCAGCCCAGACAGGAGCTCTTCACTTCCACCAGTCACTCTGTTCCCTCTGGCCACGGCAAGGGCTGCTCAAGTGGGATTTGCTTAAAACCTCTTGCTGTAAAATAAATCCATTAAACTGAACTCTAAAAACAAACCTAGAAAGCCACCTCCCCAAACACCAAACCTGATTCAATTATTGTAGAGAGAGGCAGTGGTAATGTTAGGAGGAGGAGGGGTTGGCAAGGCAGATCTGGTTTCCTTTGATCTTGTCACAGATTTTAGTTTGAGGCCAGCCAAAGCCATTCTTCTCCCCTTCTCCTTAGTCCTGGGGCAGCAGAATGCTGCTGTTTCATTGATGACTCCCAAGGCCCTTTGAAACAGTGGGTTTTTTCTGTGTACTGCTTTTTTTTGTCTAATCGGTAAGAAGTTAACACTTCCTTAACATGTCTTTGTGTTCATCTAATCTCTGCTGTTTAACCTTTGACATCTCCCTTATTATCCATGTCTGCCACCTTTTCCAAATACCGACAGCAGTGACAACACAGAACGGTTTGAGCCCTGCGGTAACAAGCCGTGTACATTCCTCCCACTGCACCGGGAAAGCCATTTGCCCTTTGTAGCTGTTTTCACGCGACTTGGAAAATAAACTGCAATTTGGGCAGAGGTGGCTGGAGAGGCCAAGCCTCACACACGGCCAGCTGAATTGAGAACCACCCCTCATGATAGCAGCCACTGCCTCTTCCCACTTTGCTCCAGGCACCTCAGTACCAGCTACAGGCCAATTCCTTGGAGAGGACTGCCCACAAGAGTGCTGGAAGAGACCAAGAATCCAGCCATACCTCTGCGTGGGCATAGGACCACCAACCAGTGTATTTGGTGTACCCCCAGAGAGAAGCAATAGATGCAGGACGAGCCATGCCCAGCACAGAAGATCTCAGGCACACACAAACACAGGTCTACAGTGTTCTGGCTCCAAAGTCTTAGGAAATCTCTTAGCTGGCAAAAACCTCTTTGTCCTCTGCTTGG
The DNA here is from genome assembly GCA_013398075.1 of Notiomystis cincta. Classification (NCBI taxonomy): domain Eukaryota; kingdom Metazoa; phylum Chordata; class Aves; order Passeriformes; family Notiomystidae; genus Notiomystis; species Notiomystis cincta. Next base: position 192,993 of record VZRX01013853.1, read on the forward strand.
ATGTGACAGGTTATTGGAAGACTGGGATAGAAACCAGGGAAGGAACAACCAGGAGAGCTGTAGGTGCAGAGCAGAGGCAGTTACACCTGGAGATCTGTGCCCAGGGGTATTCGTGAGCACCACCATGCCACCAAAGCAAGAAGTTATGTAGGAAGTACAGCATGTACTTCATGTACAGCAAGAAGTTAAAAAAGGAATTTAGGAAGGATTGCAACACAAAATGGTGCATCACAGAGGAAAGTAAGTCATATGGCACAAGAGCTTTGACAGTTATTTTTACAAAAGCTAAAGGCAGTTACAACTTAGAGGGAATGAGAGGCCATGAGCAGGGGAAAACACAAGGAACACCTTGGTAAGGCTGAGCAGTCTAACCATACATAGCTGGCACTACACATACAAGCAAGCTGGAGGGACCAAGCCTGCTGTCACACACCAGAGCTCTTCAGGACTTTGCCAGCTCTGATTTCCAGTTTGGATGTTTGTTTCTAGTGCTCCTGCTAACCTGGGGGCACCGGCAGGCACACAACATGGCACAAGGGCCTCCTGCCAACCCTGAGAGGTCTGTTGTCCTCATCTACACCTTGTAGACCAGCAGTCTGTGTCTCAGCATTCCTAGTGGGGGAATAGAAGTCCCACCTTCCTTATTTCTGTCTCCTCTCTCATTTGTAGGTACTATAAAAAGTTCTCTATTCCTGATCTGGACCGATACCACCTCCCCTTGGATGCAGCTGCCCTGAGCTTCACCCATGCCAACAACACTCTGATCATCACGGTGAGGTTTTAACCACAGAACAGCACTTTGCCCTTCTCTTTATGTCCACAAAGAAGCTATAGTTCTTACAACATGGGGAAATGAGGCAGAGCTGAGGGTCACCCATGCAGCCCCTTCTCTGTCCTACAGTCGGTGGGAGTTTCAGATTACACTGGGCGTGCTGACACTAGCCAAGAGATCCCAGGCAGCAGGAGGGGCCCTGCCTGCTGCTCACGGTGACATGCAGGTGGAAGAGTGTCTGTCGTGCCCTATTTTCCATGTATCCCCTCCCTCAGGCCTGAGCAAGCTTCCACTCTCAGTGACACTATGCTTCCCCTGTCTCAGAGCATGAGTCCAAGGACCTGCTGCAGTTCAAGGTCTTGCAGTCTTAAAAAAGAATAATAAAAAATAATCACCTGCTGCTTTGTGTCAGAGAGGGAACACTTCCACACACATGGTAGAAGCAAGAGACTAGCAATATGGGCACACACTTCTTGTTGCAAGGAGCAGACAGATGCTTTTGAGCAACAGGTGTTTGCCTTATTCAGTGCAGAAGTCAGCTACACAGAGGGCACACCCTCTGTGAGAAACCTGGCAGCAGAGCTGGGCTGCACGTGCAGAGGAAATGGGCCAAGAGGAGCACCTTGAGTCCTCCCGAGCTTCTGTTCGCTACTGGCCAAACCTTGCAAAAAGCACCTGTATCCACCACTGAGCTGCAGCTGGGTGAGAGGCCTCTGAGGGGAAGACAGAGGAACTGCAACTCTTACTTCTCTCTGCATTAAAAAAAAATGTGTATTATATATATATATATATATATAAAAAACACTTGTGAGCATGCGGTCAGTGAGCACAGTAAGGATCTACTTGCCAAGATATTCCAGAGGGGTTGGTGGGGGCCAGGATTCCACACCTAACTGGAAAGTTTTACTTGCACTGTAAAAGACACTCCAGAACTTGGCAAATGTCTCTAGCTTGATGGCACCACCTCTCTAAATGGGCTTCAGAGGCAGCTGGTAATGGCAAGGCCTCCCTTGGCAGGAGGACCCTTGCTGGGCCGGCAGCAACAGGCCCCAGTTGCTCTGCGTGGAACAGAGGCTGAACAGGAGTTCTGGAGTGCTAAGGGCATTTCTCTCTGTCCTACAGTACCAGAAGCCGAAGGAGATCCTGGCAGCAGAAGAGCAGCTGCAGAAAGAGCTGAAGAAGATAAAGGCAGCTAACAGTGGGGATGGAGACTGTAAGACCCAGTAGGCAGTGGCTGCTAAGAGGCTGAGGTGAGAGGCAGCTCTCTGGCACAGCTTTGTGGTATTTATTTTGCCTTATCTAATAAAAATGAGTTCTGTTGTTAATAGAGCCATTTGGAAGAATCTCTGTAAGCCCAGGAAGATGGCAGGGCAGATGACCAGCTCACTTCAGAACTTGAAAGAAAAACATAAAATCTCTTTTTTTTTCCTTTCAGTTTTATTTAGCAAAACGTGACCATTTCAGCCCTGCCAAGTGCACAGCCTGACCTGATGGCCAGCTTGGGGAGGCACACTGAAAGCAGGGCTGGCTCTGCCTTTTAGCTCAATTGTTGCTCATCTGTGAAGGACAACACAAGCAGCTGTCAGGACAGCAAGATAAGGAGAAAGGTGGGCCTTGCTCGAGGCACCTTTCCCTTCCACCAAATCAGTCCACCCCACACACAGCCTAGTCTTGCTTCACATGCTTAGAGCTTGGCTGATCTCAAACTGACCAGCACACAGCTGATGGGGCATCCTGGCTCAACTTGCCCCTCAAATGATATATCCACAGGAAAAAAAAAAAGGAAAGAAAAAAAAAGAAAAAAAGAAACACAGTTAATAAAACAAACCCTGACTTGCACAAAATAAAAAGGGTAAAAGACAATTGGCCTATTATTTTCACTAACAGGCAGGTAAGGTTGAGAAGGTTTGGCCCTTTGTGCACTCTTCGTTGTAGCCTTCTGGCAGGCAAAAAAGTCCCTTCAGAAGCCTTGTGGGCCTTTCTCACCTTTCCTGCCCTGCAATTCCCTGAGCCAAGTGTCAGCTCTGCTGAGTTGGGGTCACCAGAAGCAGCTGTGGTGCCCTTCACGAGGCTGTGAAGTCCAGGACATGCAAGGCTGATGCCAGGGCAGCATACAGGTGGGTGGTGCTGAAACGGAGGCAGTACACTGGGCTGCTGGTGGGTGAAGACAGGTGAAAGCTCTGCAAAAAACAGGAGAATCAACCTTTCAGAGAAGAGGTCAGCCCAAAGGCCCCAGCCAGTGTTACAGATCCAAAGGCTGAGATGTCTGAGCAAAGCAAGTTTTCCTTGCATATAGGTTAGGTTTGCCATGGTGGACTAGCCCCAAAGACAGCCCAGCAGCCCCTCTTTCCCACGAGGTTTGAGCACTGGGCTGCCAGAGAGCAGCTGAGAAGCTGTGCTGCTGCCCAGCCTCCCGCTGGTGCTCACCTGCAGGCACCGAGTCTGCCGCTTATCCCAGAGACGCACCACACCGTAGTAGGAAGAGCCACTGGCAATCATATGGTTCTTATCACTCCTTATGCAGTACAGGGCACTGTCATGGGGCTCTTCCCACTCCTGGACGCACTTCCTGCAGGGCAACACAAAACAGAGCAGGGCTGAGCCTCCACTCCTCCATCCACCTTGCCTGAAGGAGCTACTTCAGTGAGAGCTGAGTTCCCCGACACTGCACAAGGCAGCCCAGGAGCCCAGCTGCCAGCAGGGCAGGCTCACCTGGTGCTGGTCCGTATGTCCCAGTAGCGGATGTAGGTGTCATACCCACAAGAAAGGAGAAGGGAGGGCGTTTCGTAGAACACATCCAGGACTCCAGCTCCACGGTGGAAGTCAGTCCCTAAACAGGTCAACAGCTGACCACTGCAATGAAACACATTAGGGGAAGAGTCATTCAGAGCAAAAAGCCCTTCCAGTTCAGCTGGCCAGAGCAGAGATGGTGTGACAGAAGTCTTCCGAATCTCATTTCTGTGATTTAACAGAATACAAAAGCCTGCACAGTTTTCCTCTCCCACCCCCAGCTTCTGCTACTGGTTGGGCCACTAACTGTCATGAAAGGTGACCAGCAGGAGTCCCAGCTGAAAGAGGAAGAGCCAAGGTACAGGTGCAGCTGAACCCCAGCAGAATGGGATCCTTTTCTCTGGGAGAAGTGACCAGTATTCTTAATTATATGGCTCCACTTCCATAGGAGACAACTCCCATCTTAGACTCCAAATAATCTGCAAGAGCCATTTACCTGTTCAATCCCATCCTATACTCTGTCCTTCAAAATACTGCACACTGGGGTATTTCCCTGGATCTTTGCCACACAGCACAGATCCACAAGCAAATCAGACTCTCCCAACCCTGTCTGCCATGGCTGCTCTCCTCAACCCCCTCCAGTTACACCATTATACAAACACCATATCTAGGGCTGAATGTAATAGGTCAAAAGCAACCACCCCAAGGTTGCTCTGAAGATGACCTTCCAAAGGCTAGATTTTTCTCCTTTTTTTTCGACCCTTTCCTCCTTTTTAATTTCTTGCTTGCAGTGAAAGAGCAAAAGCAGTTATCTCCATGAAGCTTTATGCTGGGTGCTTTGTGGTGCTTGTTCTTGTGCAGAAGCAGCAGCTCACCAGGTGGATGGTGCCTGGTGAGGTCCCACCCTGCCAGACTTCAAGAAGAAGCTTGAGCCCCTTCCCTGACTCACATGGAATTGCATCAGGTGCATGGCACAGCCTGTCCTAGTATCACTCCACCTGCTGCAGAAGCCAGTGACATTCAGACATGACAGACTCTTGGGAATGGGGTGGACAATCTTCACAGCTGCTTGAAAAGGCCACCTATTGCAAACCCTCCTTTTTTTCCTTCTCCTTCTCCTCACACCCTCTACATCAAAAATGCTGGATACAATAAAACTTGAAGCACCTGCTTTTCAAACTCTGCTGCATGGCCACCCCTCTCCAACAGCCTCCTGGTTCTCAGGACAATGAAGCAATCCTGAAAGCCAACAGCACGGATCCCGCAGCGGGGTCACTCTCAGCATCTCCCTCCATTATTTTGTTACATTCTGCTCCTTGATCCAGCATCACGCAGTTCTGAGGCACATCGCCAAATGCCTTAATTCTGTCTGTAATCTGGGCTAAAGCCCTCATCGGGGGATAAAGACCACACAAAAGGAGAAATAGAGTCCTGGGAGATGTTAAAACAAGTAAACACCTTTGTGTCAGGAGAGAGAAATCGCTGATAAAGCAGATTAGCGCCTCGAGCCCTGGTGTCCCCAGATCAGAAGGCGAGCCCTGGCCGATCTTTGCAGCCAGCACGCTTCTATGATCACAGAGCTGGCGGCATGCTGGGGCCAGCCTGTTTCCCCACAGTCACTCTCCAAAGAGCAGATTATGTAGAATAACAATTTCTTTGTGGCTGTGTAATTCCCTCCGTGACCGTGGCTGTGGGCAGCTACATTGGCCCTTGATGCCAAGGCCCTAGCAACCATTTAGAGAGGCCAACCAGCCCTAGCAATGGCCCCTCCATGCAAACCTCTCGGACAAGCTTTAACATCAAGTGCATGAATTAATCCCCCCCAACACGAATCCAGGGGTGCTGGCTTATTGGACTTTGTGTTTCTCCAGGCAAGGGATCGAGGGGATTCCAGGCTTCAGCCCTTTGCAACATTCTCACAATACATTAACCCTTGGAAGGTTACTTGTAAGCCAACCCAGCAACAATTCTGCACCTGTCTGTAGGTTGAGGGGTTGAAGCACTCATGGTTTGAGCACCGTGAGCAAGAGCAATGGGGTTTGGTTGGCACAAATGGGTCATCAGATCCACCATGGAATGAGACATGGATGGGCATGAGTGCTCTGGCACTCCCCTGCCCTTCCAAGCACACAGATTCCCTCCATCTGCCATTCTGCATAGCCATCAGGACAAACACATGCACACAGCTCTTATCAAGGCTTCTGCAAAACCTTCTTCATCCTACAAGATGTATGTGTGGCCGAGTTGTAAGACATACAACAGAGGTACGAGGAGGAGTCAGCTGCTCCCCCAGACAAGAATCTTTGGACTACCTGTGAGATGCATAGGGGGCCAGACTGCCCAACTGACTGAGTCTTCTGCCAGTTGCTCAGGCAGGAGCAAGGAGTTACTCCCAAGAAGTGAGCTACCCCAGCAAGCCCTAGGCAGCACCAGCAGCTTGGACCACACAGGTGCTTCACTGCCAGTGTTTGTCCATGCCTTCACACCTCACTGCTGTGGTACCCAAGCACTCCAACAGAGTCACACCAGTTTTCTTCCCTCTACTTCCCTTTCCATTCCAGGCAACAAAAATGAAAGAAAAGGCAACAAAAAAAGGCAGGGGAAAAGAAAAGGATTGGCTTTCCTCTGTAGGCATAAAACGAGCACAGATACTTGCAAGTTACTGCAGCAAAGTAAACTTTGCTGGTTTGTTAATCAGTTCAGTTCTCCTGTCCCAATAACACGTCAGCCAAAGGAGCCCTCAGGTGGGAGGTGCAGCCCCTGGAAACAGGAGCAGCTCTCTGGCAATTCGCAGAGGCAATGTGGTAGTTGCTACAATGAAGCACTTAACATCTGGCACCAGGGGAAAATTTACTATGCTCTACACTGGGCACACAAACCAAAACACCCATGTGTTCTGGCATGGGCATACTTAAGGTGAAAAAGATGCAGGATACAATTACTATTTCCCCTTTATTCGGCAGACTGAGGTGTCTCTGGACCAGCTACCACCACGCCTGACTAGCTCTACATGCCTGCAGCATATACAGCCATGCTGAGCCCATGCTAGGAAGGGAATTCTGCCACCACAACTCTTCCCTGTCTTGGGATCACAAGTTAGTGCCCACAAATTGTCCACTCTTTGTTATCCCAAATACTCCCTACACTCAAATCCCATACCTGAAACAGCTTCCCCTTTCCTGGGAGCAAAACCCACCGCTAATCCTTAATAACCCATGAATGGGCAACAGAAAAGCAGCAGCCAATGGTTTCTAATAACTTAAGACAGACAGAAGATACATTCTCCATGAGGGATAGAAAGAGATGGCATAGTTATCTGTGGTGGTTTTGTATGGGTTGATTTTTGATGAGGAGGAACACTATCTCGGACCTTTTCCACCAGCACCAGCCAAACACAGCAGGAAACAGCTGCCTTCTTTCCTTTGTGGTCCCTTTTTCACCTAAACACCTTTCAGATCCCAGGTGGGCTGATCCTCAGAGGATCTGAGAGGCCCTGTCCTTGTTATGGGCTGTGAAGGTTAGTCAGGGAATTCTGTGAAGACCAAGCAAGACCAAACATGGAAGGTCCACACCATCACCCCACCCTATCATGGCCCTCCAGCAGTACCAAGTGGCTGTTTCGCTCCCAGGTCTTCTTCAGGCAAGCCAGGTAGTTACCTGTGCAGATGGTTGGAGCTTTGCTTATCTTTGTACTGAACAGCCTTGGCCAGAAAGTGCCCACGTTCAGTGCCAGTGCTGGGTGGCACCAACACAAACAACTCTGCACCAGTGGAGCTCTGTGAGGCAGAATCACAAATGTGACAGTAGAGGTTTTCTGGAAAGACCAGTCTAGAGCAAGATCTCTCAATTTCAGCACTTTAACCACAAACCACCTGGGCCAAAGTGGCGCTTACAAACACACAGGTAGGCCTCCAGTGTTGAGGAAACTCATAATATGCCTAATTTTTCATACTTCCTGTTAAACATGTAAACAGACTGAGTAATATTGGCAATAATCCAGTACCAGCCCACAAAGAACAGAGCCAGAGCAAATCCAGCAGCCTATTTCATCCCCAGCACAGGAAAGCTGTGTTAGCACTAGGCTCTGGACTCCTTGGTGATGGAACAAGATGTTTAAACAAAGTCCATGTGCCTGGTAAATGTATCCAACTGATGAGTCAAAAAATGAAAGGCATTTTGTTCAGACACTATAGAGAATCCTTTGATTCATCTCGATCAATTTCCAGGTTGTTTTAAAATTACTTTTAAAATCAGATATTTGTTCGGGATTTCGACAGTTCACTCTTTCCTTTCCATGCTAGAAATCTAGCCATAAGCATAGCTCTCCTGATACCTCCAGAAGACAGACAGCCTGGAAGCAAAGTGAAGGGAAGAAACAGGCTGGTTTCTTTAAGTTCTTGTTCTTCTTTTTAAAAGCAGTTTCAAGTTCTATTCCTTCTCAGTCACTAATATGAAGACAAAATAAGATCAGTCATGGCAGAGTCCAGATGGTTATTTCCAGATAATCCATAAGATGTTGCTTCACCAAGCTGAAGTAATATACAGCCTCCCAAGCCACTGCAACTATTTGTGTGGCCATAAATGCTCAGGATCTCCCTGAGATCTGATAGTCAGAGTCCAAAAGAAGTCTGCACCTACTCCCCTGGACCCTGCCCATTTGCTGTGGGTCTTGCCCAGCTGTCTCCAGTACGCAAAAAGCTAGGATGAAACAACACTTCTCCCTACCCTCCATTTCTGGTGACCCCAATTCACTAGAATTGATATTATATAACTATGCAAACTCTAGGAAACTGCTGAATTTCGAACATCTGTTGAAAACAGAGATGTGCAAAACTGAGGACAATTCATTTGCTCTGGAAACCTCATCTGTGTACTGTGATCATCCATCAAAGAGGAGAATCCATTGCACATAAGCTGATGACTATTCAGAAACCAAACAGAGCTCTAAACCAATACTTCAGTCCAAATAACTATTTGAAACAAGACAGGTGGGAACCATATACTTTAAAAAAAGAGGTATAAAGAGCCCTATTCAGTTCCAAACACTGGGATATTTGATCTGAGTATCAAACAGAGAAAGGAAAACAAATCCATTTAAAAATAATTATCCCAAGTGCAGCATTTGCACAATTTCTGTCACCCAATTAGGAGAGCGCACTAAAACCAAAGGGAAAATCTGAGTTGCTGTCTCTTCCAGGTGCTTTGGAATAGCAGCTGAGGCACTGAGGGGATGCAGCAACTTATGCTAAGAAGGGAAAGGATTGATCAAACAACATCTGTATTGTACACAGGGAGAAACACAGATCCTTGGTAGTTATTCTTCTATCCTACCCCGAAGTTGCCCCTGCATTTAGACCAGGCTACTAATTCCTGCAAGGAGGTGTGGGATTGGCTTGGGGAATTTTGAGGGAGCACCTCCAAATGAAATGGCTCAGAGATGCTGTTTCAAGTGATTTTCAGGGCAAATGCCTCTCTCTGATTCCTCAGTGCAGCTGAAGGGACTTGAGGCAGTAGGGGGGAAAGACACCAACGACGGTCTGGGATTGTGTTGAGGGGAGAGACAGAAGAGGGAGTTTTGCCTTCTTTTCTTCTGCTTTCTCTGAATTGGCCCACACACGTTTTAAATGGTCCAATAAAAAGATACAATTTCTTTACCTTTCCAGCTCTGGGACCCTGTGAGTTTTTGTTGTTCGGGTTCCCGTAAGGTTAAGTTCAGAGGATAAACTGACACACTGGGCTATGGGAAAAAGCCAGTTTCTTCAAATAAAGCCACAACGGTGCAAAAGAGACCCTGCTGGGGCTTTTATTTGGGAAAACAAACAGAAATGGCACCAAGCCCTTCTGCTTTACGAACCAATTTAACTATAAAACCAATGTTCTCCCTCTCGGGGGTGAGGAGGGGAGAGAGACAGGACATGACAATAGTCCAAAACCTTGAGGGGGAAAAAAAAAAGAAGATAGGACAAAAAAGGTTGTCTATCCCCTTTTCTTTCTTGTCCATGGCTCCTTTTCTTAGCACACGTGTGTTCTTGTAAAAACGATTAGATTGCAATTTGTATAACATGGTGACCCCCAAATTCAGACATTTAACCCCTTTTCTCTGCAAAGAATGTCAAGAATGTCTTCTCTGTCTTTCTTTCCAACGGGAGGAGTAGGGGGGAATTCTCAAACTGTGATTTCTTGGTGGAAGAGAAAAAGAGGGAGGCGAGGAAAAGAAGCAGGGAATTCTCAAAGCCTCTCGCCTTTCGCCCCACTTGTGTGGGAACAGGCGGCTGTATTGCTCCCTTTCTGGACACAGCTCTGCAGGTCTCCTTTAGTGGGGAGACAAAAAAATGGAGAGTCCAAATCAAAACAAAGCCATCTGTTTAAATGAGCTACCACTAGCCAGTGACAGAGGGGGTTCCTCATTCACTCCTTCCCATTCTTCTCTCTTGCCTCTGTTGATTCTCTCTCAACCCAGGGAAAAATAAAGATTACTTTTGCTTTGGCTCAGAGGGATGAAACTGATTGATGTGCTTGGAGTGTCCAGCCCCCACCCATGCTCTCTGATTGTTCAGGGCCTTGTAAAGTTGTCATAAATACGCCTGAACAAGAGTTCAAAGGCTGCAGCATGCTCTGAACATGCACACATCCAAAGGGCAGGAGCTGCCCTCATGGTCCTCTCTAGTGAGACAGGGCCAAGACTGCCATGGGGAAGAAAGGATTTAGGATAAACACCTGTATGTTTCTCCTCTTACAAGGATTTTACATGTAGATTAAGATGGACCAGAGCCCTCTTAACAAAAATAAGGTAGAAGATGCCTAGCTTATGTGAGAGAGTTCAGAAACACAGTGTCACAAAACCCAAAACCCAACCAGAAATCAGCAAAGAACAACAAGGCCTCAAACAATTTTGAAAACACATTCATACCATGGAAATACATTGCACAGACAAGACTGAAGCTATCCATTATAGACAGGAGACTAGAGTTCTGAACACAACAAAGTCTTCTGAAAGGGACAGTCACCCAAGATACCATCACCTAAGAGGCTCCCTGCACCAGCAAGCCTTCTTCAGAATGGGCTCAAGCTGGCCATAGGCCTGGTGTCCTGCTTCCAACAACACTCAAGATCTCAAGGTCTGGATTGGTCGCTGTGATTTAAAACTGTGTTCAGCCAAGACAGAGATGCTGAGAAAAAAATGCAAGTCTGAAAGGAATAGGGAGCCTCTTTCCCACAAAACCTGGAGATGTTTCCTTGGCAAAAAAAAGATGCCCGGCATATGAATCTACAGAAAAGCAGGGCTGGAAATGGTATTCCACATCTACCACATGCTATTATTCTTCTGCTCCCCAAATCCTGTGAAACAGTTATCAGCGACAGGATAATATTTGCTATTGCTTTTCTCTCGTGTTGTCAGACATGTGAACCCCACTTCTCTGTGACTGGATAAATCCAGTTTAAATGCCTGGGTGAAACAGACTCCCCACAGTTTTTGGAGTCAGTTACCTTTTCTTTTGATCTAGCAACTCCAGTTCTGAATCCATGGGCTCCCTTCACCCAACAGCTCCTTTGGTGATTAAATTAGAGGGTCTCAAACTTGTATAAACCTTGGAGTTCAAAGCTGTGAAGAGAATGCTCTTCTAAAGAAATTATTTTAGAACACAATACTAAGAAGCCTTGAGCCAAGCTTCTACATTAAAAATGTTTACTGAACACATTCAGGAAGACTTATAATCAAGAACTAGACCTGCAGATTCTCATTTCACTCATCTACTTCCACACAATTAAAAAAATGGAGCACAACAAAGTCAAGGACTGGATTTAAACAGGAAATTATCAGTAGTGATCAGCTGACCAGGGTGTTCAGTGCTATATGCTTCAATTCTCAAATTACGCTTTCTGTTTAAGACCAGTACAGAAAGCAAAAATTTTAACTCCATGGGCTCTGAAGAGCCACCAAAATGGATGCAGATCAACATAAGCCAAAATTTGAAAAGACAGCAACTCCTTCTTGCCTCCTCCATGGCCCAGACAGATGTAACCTAGCAAGGGATCCATGGAAACACACTAGAGATACAGCAGCAGCACAATAGCAAACTTCAGCCAGCTGCTTAGGATGGTAACACTCATGCTGGCTCTTGGAAAGAAAGAGCACAGTGCAACAGCACTATAGGCAGAACACATTACTAACCTGCTCAGCAGCTGCCTGGCTACCTGAGACTCCTCCCCAACCCTCTGCTGAGGGCACCAGCCATACACCTGAATCTCCCTTCTCCTCCACTCCCATGTCACTCTCATGAATCCCCTACCTCCCACCTCCCCAAAAACTGCAGACATCAAAGGCACCTGTCTTGAACACCTGAAGAGCAGGGGGACCTGACGGTCAAGAAATGCAACTCTGTATCTTCCCCTTCCATGCACTCTCTATTTTTTTTTTCTCCATCTCTTTGAAAAAGGTGGCAGAGATAAATGGAGAACAAAGAAACAAGAAAAAGCCACAGCTTTGGCCCACACCCTGCCTATTACTTAAGGGGGAAGGAACTCTTCCGAAAGAGGAGGAAAAAAATGTGCTCCGACACAATGGCTCAAAAGGCCAGGCAGCAAACCGGGCCACTTTGTACTGCTAACAAGGGAAACCTAATTACAGGAAGAGGGCAAAGAGGGACAGATAAAAGGGATACAAAATTTCAACATCTGTTGCCATAAAGGGATAAGAAGTGGGGAAACGCAAAGTGTCAGTTTGGTGTCAGTGACGGCATAAAGCTACTTTCAAAGGGTTCAGGAGCGGGAGAAAAACAGAACAAGAAATTAGAGGGTTCTTAAAAAAAAAACCAAAACAACAAAAAACTAGAAAACAAACAAACAAAATCCCCACTCTGCCAAAAATACCTTCAAAAGGGGGGAGGAGCTGGACAAAGACTGGATGTTTAAAAGGTAGAGGATCTGGGTGGCTTGCAGGGCACAGCTAACTTTGGTTCACTTTTCACAGCTCTCGTGCCCTGCAGCATGTCACGTCATGTCACAGGAAAGAACACTGTAGCATTTGTGCATTCGAAGTGCTTATAGCATGAAGACTACCCTGTGAGACAGATCACTGGTCATTTCAAATATCAGGCTCTGCAGAACAGCTCGAAGAGTTGCTGCAAAGAGACCTCTGGAGTATTCTATCTTATGGAGAAGTATCCTTGAGACAGGGGCATTTGTCACTTAATGACATGCAAGACCACCCCAATAACATGGGAAGCAACAGTTCTCCACAGGCAAATGACAAATGCTGGCCTTGGAGCTGTCAGTGGTGCATGACCCTCATCTTCCAAAGAGTTTAAACTCCCAAAGGCAATAGAAAGAAGAAGAAAGAGGAGGAGGAGGATCTGAATAAGGTTTCCTTTTCTCTTGCTTGCCATTAAGTGGCTGTTCTGTTGAGCCAGACACTCACACTGGCAAACGAGACAGGACGGTCTGAATAGAGAAAGGCAAAAGTGAGCAGAGGAACCTGACCTACAACAGGGGCAGCTGCCACCATATCCTTCACTAAAGGAAGGACAAGGGGACTTGGAAGAGGACAAGTAGTCAGCAAGCCCTGATACTTGATGCAAAGACATAGGTTAGTATCATGTGGCCCATGTTCACCTTGTAGGCCTCTAATGACCAAACTTACTCACAGCTGCCTTCCACACACACACCTGGATCCAGAGCAAGACTAAGTGCACAGCAACTTCCCCACATCTAAAAGCAATCAGATGGCACAATGTAGCATGTGTGGGGTGAGACATGTCCTCCAGAAGTGCAGCTAGCCAGCTTCAAAAGCATGAGAAAAAAAATCTAAATCCTCCTTCATTACAGGAGACAGGGCCAGGTGTAGCAGCAGCTGGAATTTCAGCCATCAGAGACAGTGTCTTGGCATTATGCAGTCATTCCCCTGCTTTAGACTCCCTTGACAATTGCTTGTTGCTGCCTGTTGTGGCTTTGATCCAACGCCATCATCTCAGCAGAGTCAGAAATGAAAGACGGTTGTGGGGGTGGGATGCAGCAAGAGGCGTTTCCTTTCCCCACTAAAAATCTCCTCTACACCAACCAAGCCCTTTTCAAAGCACAGGACATATTTACAGGTGAAGATATTATCCCTTTCCTCTTGGAAGGATGAGAATTGCTGCCTCAGGGTCAGGGAACAGCGAAGGTCATAAATACAAAACATTCCATGACCAACTGCTACAAGCACTAGCCAAGGACTTATCTGGCCCGGAACTAAGATGATCAGTACACAAAAGGTTATTTAAGCTTTAAATCCTTTTGTACCATGTTCCAGCTCTCAGCTGTTGGGTAAAAAGACCACCTACCCCAATGGAACAGAATGCACAGAAACTGTTTTCAAGAATATACCTTATGCATCATTCTACTCTGCCTAATTTTTTTTTTTACAGAAATGAGTTGGATTCTGTTCTTAGAGATAATATCCTTGCCATGTGCAGCCTCTATGGGTCAGCCTCTGGGCCTTTTTGTGGCCACAAGAAAAGGGTAAGCAGCAAACTCAGAGGCCCTGGCTTTGTCCACTAGATGTTACCAGGACACACTGAGCACAGGAGGAGTTTTTAAGTCCTGGGTGACTCTAAGATTTTAAGTTTTCATGCCACACTCTCACCCCTGGAGTCTGACCAGGGAGACAACATTCAAAAGCCTCAGAAGAACAGACAGCATTCCCTACAAGATCACTTCTGGCAATCAGTGAAGCCTTTGAAGATGGATCCAAAGCTCTGTTGGGAAGATGAACAGTTTCTGGAGAGTCAAGACCTGGAAAGATAGCTCTGTGTTCCCTTTCTAAGAATGATGACATCAAGCTTCACATGCTAGAGTCCCAGCCATGTTTCCTACTCAGCCTCCTACCCTGCACATACTGATGAGTCTACCAGCTCACACACAGGTCCCTGGAGAGGAAAAGACCCAGTGGCATGGTGCATTCCAGCTGTGACAGGTGAAGAGGGAAGAATAAGTTTGACACTCTAGCCATTTCAACAGAGGCTCAGTGGCCTAGGTTGCCTTGGCTTTTTTATTTGCCTGTCACTCAGGCTTTTGCGTTATTGAAAGATCAAACTCCACTGTGCTTGTTCATTACCTTAATCCTATTTTCTACACAGCTTTATTATCTCTTCAGGCTTCCTTGGGAAAGGCTGTCAGAAAGGCTGGGGTAGGGGGGAGAGGGTTGCCCATCTCCTCACCCCTGTCAGATGCCTCTATTCAAGAACAACTAGAAGACTTGATGGGCAGGGGTATCACAGCACAGCCTGCATCCCTTCTGGGGTACTCCAAAGGCACCACTGGATGGGTCACTAAGAAACGTGCACCATAGCTAAATGCACTGGTGCTCTTTCCTGCTCCAGCTTGTCCTTTGTAGGATGCATTGTTGCAAAGTATTTTTCTTACTTCAGAGAAAAAACAGCTGGTTTAAATTTGTATTTGATACAGTTGACTGCAACAATCTCAATTGTTTAAACTATAGATTAAAAGACAATTTGTCTCAGACCTGCCCTGCGTCCACACCAATCCTCCTCCACCCCCTTTCCCCAAATACAGCTCTACTGACATCCCTCAGGCCCCTTCTGCCATTGCTCACCTCAATCCTGACAGCACTCCTTTGGATAATCTGGGCCCTGCCACTCCTACCCAGAGCATACTGGTCCTGGAAGGCAGGGCTGCCGTTCCAATAATCCTGTGAAATATTTGCTACCTGTCCATCACTACACTAAGACCCGCAGGCTGAGAGTTTCAAATTTGTCAGCAGTTGAGTCTCACATCAAGATTTGAGAACAACATTTCCTCAGTTGCTAAGGTCAGCACCTTCACCAAACAGGAACTACTCAAAGACCCCAAATCAGAGGCCACAGCAATTAACCTCCTCAGTGCTTATTAGGACAAAGAGAGGACAATATGCCTAAATCACTTCCATAGATAACCTGTTGCCACACCTCACCTCTCTGAGCTACTGGAATTGCCAGGACAAGGTGACTTCAGAGCCTGTGTTTGCCTCTGGCTTCCCAGCACCACAGAGAAGTGGGTGAATGGGAGGATAAGGATCACCTTCCTCACCTCCTCTGGCTGAGGCATCAACAAAGACAGATGAAAAGGAAGGTGTAATGGGTATATTTTGACTGCATACAGGTAATGGGAAGAAACCAGGATGGCTGTGCCTTCAACTGGAAAAGCTGAGAAGAAAAGCCAAGTTACTGAACCAGAACCACCCCCCACATGTGCCTTTCCACACCAGTTTGCTTTGTACCCCACTCTACAACACATCTCATCTTCAATCATCCCTTGCCTTTACTGACAAAAGGAATTATACCATTTTGCATGTTTCCAATATTGCATTGTTTTCCACTGTTCTTGTCAAGTCCCTCTCTGTAACCTGGAAGTTCACTCACCTCTCAAGGTCCCAGATTCTCAGAGGTGAGGTGTGTCCACAGCAGGCTGTCCCCGTCACAAATGAGCTGTTTAAAAAAAAAAAGAAGCAAACAAAAACCACTTACTAATCCTCATGTTCTGAAGAAAGTGCATGAGCAAGACAGAGAAAACAGGTTACAAGACAGACTTTGAATTCTGGTTCAAGATGATTTCAGCACATCCCACCACATTTCACAAGGGACAGGCAGCAGCAAAGGGAGAGCTGCCGCAAGACTCTCAGTAGCTGAGCTTCCCAGATGCAGCAGGTCACAACTGCAGAAAACTGGCAGGACATAAAGATGTATTTATAAATACAAAGGGAAAACCTAAACAGGATCAGCTGTAAACAACATTTTCAAATGAGTAAATCCAGTACTCAGCATGTTTCATACACGGTCAGTGCTGTAAGCTGCAGAAAGACCCCATGGAAAATTTCCTGTTATTTCCTACTTCATGTCTCACTTCTGTTTGTTGGCAACTTCTGAGCACAATCATGAACTGGCTGCAGCATTACAGGCCTAAAGAACCACAGAAGAGAGGTCTCTGTCCAGCCTGCTCAAAGCAGGGCCAATTTCAAAGCTGGATCAGGTTGCCCTCCCCAGTGCTCAGGCACTCTCTGTTAGAGGCAGCATAGCTCTCCTGCAGCAGTATTTGGCTCAGTTTACACCCTCCAGCAGGGACCATTCCAAAGTCCTCTTGGCAATGCTATGTCCCTACTGCACATGCTGGCTCCAGAGGTTACCTGACAGCCATTGGGCTCATACTAGTTCATAAGACAGAACAAATCCTTAAAATCAAGCATCAGGAACATGGGCGCTGTGGCTCTCCAAACCACACTGCTTGTTTCGTGCCAGCTTCCTATCCTCAGTCCAAATAAGAGGAAGCAGCTCATACAAGGACTTCTAAGTAAGTTATAAATGACCTCTCACAAAGCCATATTTATTGCAGCTACTGAGAATAAAATGCCAAAACTATGTTTAAATCAATGCAACAAAGACAGCATGAATGCAGGAAATGGAACCTGCTTAAAATAAAAGCCATCTCTATGCTTTGCCTAAACAACTTTTGCAGTATGACACAAGGGATGGCAGTTGAAAGATGAAATCAAAATGAGAAAACAATATCATGTCTGTAAAAACAGCAGTCAGAACAGTTTTTAAAGACTTATTTCATCCTCTACAGCATTCTTTCTTTGGAAGTCAAGGTGTCTGCAAGCCTCTACTACCCTGCACCAGGAATGGATTCTTGCAGCATCCTTGACTTCTGTGAGAAGCACTGCTGCTGTAAGAAGGCAGTCAGCAGCCAAGTGGTAAACACAGGCTCAATTCAATCAAAGCCAGAGAAGGACCAGATTGAAGCAAGGCCAGAACTCAGGACTCTTTCTACTCATATCTCTGTGGTTTAGCTGAGCAACTGGTTTCTCCAAACCATAAGGCCAAAGCAGCACTGACAAAACACTCTGCCAAAGAAGTAAAGAGATAACATCAAACCATTTCAAAGAGTTAGGAGAACTTAGGTAGGGCTCTCTTTTGTGCTGACTCTATCCTTCCACCCAAACTCACCTACCTGGAGGTGTCGACAAGTTCTGTAACCCTTAGCTGCCCTTTAGGACAGAAAAGGCCTGCAGAACCAGAGCTATTTCAAAGTGTCTCCAACCAGGATGTCTTACATGCAAAATTCCGGGTTCACTGGTAGTGCACATGCCACCAGCCATAGCACCTGTAGCAGTGGGCTGTCCCTACAGGTCCTGCAGGGTGCCAACATTATTCTTCTCCATGTAAGTCCCTGAACAAAGTCTGAGACTCTATGGAAAAAAAAATTCCTGTTGCTGTGCAGCAGCCACCAGGATCAATTAAGTGCTGTGCAGCACTTCATCTTTGGAAAAAGAGTTTCTGCTCAATGCCTGCCTTCTCTCCACCATAGTCCAGGACAGGAGGGAACATTTCCCTTTTGCCAATGTCACCCATCTCAGAGGAAAACAAGCAAAAGACACCCATTTTGACAGTGCATCAGTCAAACCCCATTCTGGAAAGCAACAACCAGCAGTTTGGTCAGGAGGTCCCTCTGCTACAAAGCTAGGTGTTGGGTTTTGTCCCCCCTTCAAAGTCATAATCCATTAATAACTACTAAAGTCAATTACTGTGGTTAGAAACATAATAGCAGTCAGAGAGTCAGTCAAGCAAGCAATTGGGTGCTTAAGATTTTTCTTCTGGGGGACAAACTGATTCAATCCCAGCAGAGAACGCCCTCACGTGGGAGACAGACCCCTTTGTGCAGAAGGTATGCACAAGGCTTTGATGGTTGCCACAGGTCTAAATTACCATGAAGGCACACCAACAGGGAGAAAAAGGTGGGAGGAACAGCTAGGTCTAATCCTCCCTCATGCTGTCAATTTTGGACTTCAGCTTTCCCTCCATGGTCCTTTACCCCTCAGAGAATAAAAAAAAAAAAAAANAGAGAAGCATTAGATAAAGAGATTTTTCTCCAGCATCAAATACAGGCCTCAGGGCCACTAACAAGTCTCTTCTGGGTAAAGCTGACTCCATTCCGTAAACAGGAATTTTGTCTCATACTTCAGCGGGATCGGGTTTGCAGGCCTTATCTTTAACAGCCTGAGCCCATTAGCAAGCAAAGATAAGACTTCTCCCACAAGAGCAGGCCACCTTCACTGCAGCATTAGAATGCAGCATTCACAAGACAGCATGCACAAGAAGTGGTGCCAATGAGAAATTCTCAAAGGCTGAGAGTGAACTGACCTTAAAGCCTGGATTCCAAGGCATGATACAGGGCCCCTCACCTTGAGTCTGATCTGCAGGCACACACCTTGAAGCTTCAGGTGTCTCATAACTGGGAACCTCTCAGAGGTGACAGTTTTACTTCAGGCAAAAGGGCAACACAAGTCAGCTTTCATAGGTCTAAAACAACATGCAGATTGGAGGTAAGCATGTAAAGCTTGGCTCCAAAACTTCTGAGACTTCATTCAGCAGAGCTGAAGCCTTCTGTCAGGTTTGCTTCTTTCACTCTATCTTCAACAAGGCTCTTAGAAAGCACAGAGCACACACAAGAAAACCTTCTAATTTAGAGAAGCACTGCTTTTTCACAACCCTTGTTGCCAGCTGCCCAAAAGGAACAGTTCAAGCTGAGTTACTAGGTTAGAGAGTGTAATTTATGGTCCTTTACCATAATGCCCACATTGCTTTCTACAGCCAGACTGAGGAGAGACTAGATTGGGAAGAGGGGAGTACAGGATACCCTAAATATATTAATGCAGGTGTGACTCATCTACCTGAAGTATATACAACACTGATCAGATGCATCTATATCCACCATAAGGACTGCTATGGCCAGTCTCCAGATGGCCTTGGAGATGTAAAACCCCTTCCCCACTAAGCTTCCCTCTGTCCTTTGAAAGCTTCTGGCTACCATGACTACAAGCTCCCTCTAACAGCCCTTCTAAGGGGAAAAAAAGCACCATTGCAGGGCTTCCATAACAGGGCATGTTGTCTTCACAGGGATCCCCTAGTAACTACAACCAAGCCAACAACCAAACCAGGAAGGCAAGAATTTTGCACAGCATTGTGACACACATACTTCACAAACAGCATATTTTTGTTGTCCAACACAAGGAATTTTCCAACTCATCTGATACTTTGATTTTCTCTTTTTTATTTGAAACTCCCTACTGACAGAGAGGAGAGGAATAAACATGAGGGGAAAAAAAGCCAACAAAACAACCAAGAGCCTGCTTCTCCAGAAGCCAGACCTTCTCTATGCCGCAGAAGAGACATTTCATTTGACATCATCTCCCCACAATAGAAGCTGGGCCAAGAAATGAAAGAGAACACACATCCTGGCAGTGCTGTTGGAAGAAACACAGGAACTCTCTGACTAGTGGTTGTTGAAGATCCCATGGCATTTCTGGCAACAGCAGTAGTGCTCTGGCTACAGTCCAGCTGCAATAATCCCAAGGCTGCTCCCAAGGTGCCAGCTACAGTTTAACTCGTGTACCATCCCTCTTTACCCCATCCTGGACAGACTATTGCCAGATGTGAAGAAACTAGAGGGATAGAGGTAAGATGCCCATCAGTCCTTTTGGAAAGATGCTGTTTATCCTAAGGCTGGAAACAGTCTCAGCTCCAGAAATACAAGTCCCATCAAACAACACATACTTTCCCCACTATCAACCCAGCCTCCAGAGTGGGGCCTGCCTGAGCTGGGAATCCTGCAATGCAAGTCACTGAAGGAACCTGGGTAAAACAGGTCTTTTCCCATCTCTTCTCACTACACTTCTCCTGTGCCCCAGGCTTGTGCCCTTCCCCTGTACTGTAAACAGATTGCTTCTCTAGTTCTATTCTGCTCTTCAGGGATTTCAAATCCAGAATCTGCTTGACACGTGCAAGAGCCCGTTCCTTCCTCCTGGCGTGCTCTCCCACCCCCTGGAATTGGACATCGTTGTTCCATTTTGGAAACTATTATATATGGAGACTCACTGGACTGGGAAACAAAGAAGTTATTACTTGACAGAGCCCTGCAGCTGGGAATGTGGAAGGTGGGGGGAGAGAAGGGGGAGAACCAAGGGAGACAGGATGGGGGGGTTGGTAGCAGTGTTAGGAAAGCGATCAACAGAAAGAACAGCTCAAAGATGGGAAACATCTACTTTAAAAAGTCTCAAGTGAGATGAGAAAAGAAGGAGAAGAGAAAGCAAATCCACAAGGGAGATAGGAGAAGAGAGAGAGCAGTTGGTGCCGACGGTGGCGCGGGTTAAACGCACGGGTCTGTGGGTTTGTGTAGCCTTTGATTCAGCACTGACACGCTTTGGCAAGGGAGGCCACCGGAGCTGTCAAATCCTTCACCAACGTGCCCATCAATTGTATTCAGCTCTCCCCGACCAGCACTGGCATTTTAATTACTGTTGGGTAAACTAATTTGTACAAATGAAGGCAACTCTGCCTAATACAATATGCAAGCTCTCTGACCTCTGACAGGCGATGACACAAGATACAAAGGAGGCAGAGGAAGGCTTTTTATCAGAGCCTTATTACTCTCTATTACTCCAATTAGTTAAGCTCCAGTGCTCCTAATTGGGGGAAAAAATTGCAATTAAATCAATTTTTGATGGGCTGAAAGTGGGTTACCGAACCGCCCTGCCTGTGAAACACTGATATTATAGCAGCAAAGGTCAAAGTCTTTGTCGGCACCTGTGGGGCCCCCACCTCCCCTCTCCAAGCCCCTCTGTGCCCCCCCAACACACACAGGCAGCCCGCTAAGGCGAATCATTAGAACATGTCATGTCTTATCGCGGCCGCCACCATCCCGCCAACCTCATCAGTTGACATCATTATGGAAGGTAACTCCTCCAGCATGAATACAGTGCTAAGGTCACACAAACTTGATGGAGCCCCTGCTGAAGAGCAGATGCAACAGTAACAACATTGTGAAGGGGAGAGGAGGGGGTCAGAAACCCAGCACAGGGAGTTTTGCCACCTCCAGCATGAGACTTCTCCAACAGACCAGATACACACAAAGGGAGAGACAGAAAGTTCAGGGAAGCAAGTGTTCCTTCCCCAGGGGCATTTAATTTGCAAAGAAAAAAATAAAAACAACAGCACAGCATCAGTTCAGCATTTTCTTCTTAATGAGAAAGCAGGTACCACAAACATGCAAGAAATCCCACCTGCCTTAGATGCAGGCAATGCTGGACAAATGCAGGATTGAGTGGTCACACAGGGCTGGTGTTGCCCCTTCACTGCCTAAGACCAGTTCCTTTAGCTGTACTTAGTGTTTCTTGCAGGATGACCAGAGAACTGAATCAAGCATCTTCAGTATCTCAGAAGTCAAGACAGCTGAGTTATATGTTAACATTCTGTAACCACAAATTCAACAAAAATCAGCAGGTAAGACAGTTGCACCTAAAGCTCACCTGAGCAAGCAGAAGAATCCTGCTGCAGCACAGCCTCATCTGTGTTGAATAACCTTGCCAAAAAGACCCAGCAGATAAAGGCGAATAGCCAGGCTCGTTCCAGAAACAGACTGGAAAGTTCAGGCAGGTTTGAGCTCATGTGTATGCTATAGTATCCCTCAAGGCACCAGTCGACTCAGAGTTAAATTGTGCTCCTGATATACCTCATAAATATCATACAGAGAAGGTACAGAAGAGCTGTGCCACACCCCACCATGGACTCAGCACAGAGAGAAAGCAAAATACATAGAGAAGACCATGAACCCTGGAACACTGACAACCACTACTGCTCCAAGAGGAAATGCTGTGAGATCTTGCAAGGCACACCAATGACACTTGCATGAACAGATGGACTAATAACTCATATGCCACCTCAAGTGGACCACTAAAAACTGGTCCCCAGAAAGAAGGCATTTACATTTTGTACTGAAGGGCACTGTAGAGATGCTGGGTTGAAACAAGAAGTCACATTAGAGGCAGAACTCCAGCTCATGAGATAGAAGAAATGCTCATTGCCTTCCAGGTCATTGACTTCATGTCTCATGGTACAGGGAACATCAGTTTCACCTCTCCAGCCTTCCCCCTTGGCCTCTAACTTCATGTCTTCCTCCAGACTCCAGAGACACTCAGCCTGAAGAACAGAAAAGCCTTTAATATCCCCAAAGACCCAGTTCCTGGCATGGTAGACAGATCACCCCTACTCTAGCAAGATGCTTAGCAGGTGTCCAACACAGACACTTCCATCTTGTCTTCACTGCTTTGCAGTTTCGTCCCATACTCTGTGCCCAAGTCACCTGCAACCTTGATCACTGTCTTTCACCAGCCCTGCAGCAGGTAAGTTCTGTGAAAAGAAGCCACCAGATACAGAGCACAATCCTCATTTCTGGAGAAAAACTGAGCTCAATGCCATCAAGACAAAGATTCCAGACAGGACAAATACAGGCATATTCTTTCACACTATAGTACTGAACAGGAAAACATCCTTGATTATTAACTAGTGATTCAATCCACAAAACAGTCCTGATGTTCCTAGGGCTGTTCATATCCAAGTATCACTGCTCTCCCCAATATGCCACATGACACATGCTTTTAGAAAAGAAGAAGCAAATGTCCAGAAGAGGACCATATTCAGATTAGCTCTATAAGAGCTGATTGGGGATCCTGAGTGTCCCTGTACAAGAGGAATATTGGAAGAGTGCTTTTCACAGTGCTGCTGTCATTTCTCAGAACTTCAAAGAGAATTGCTTTTGTAGCTACACAAGTATCTGACATCAGCCCTGCTCCTTTAATACAGGAAAAGGCTTTATAATCTATTTTTAACAGCGTAAAATACATATTTACATGGTATATCCAACAATCTTCATCTTTCCTCACTCCCCAAACCTCTGGGCTTGCCAGGCATGGAGCAGTTGTTCATGACAGAGGTCTTTGTACAAGAACTCCTTATCTCTCTGGAGACCAAATTTAAACCCCAAATGACACTCAAGTTATTACTGTTATTACAGGAAAAAAGAGACTCCTTAACCATAACAGAAATTTAATCCAGAACATAATTCAAGCACCAATCCGAATAACTTGTACCAAAACCAAAAGCCCGTGCCAAAACTGATTTGTCTGTGCATGCCTACCAGGCCTTTCTGTGAGCAGAGCTCTCTTTGCAAGCAACCACTGGGGTTACACATTAGAAGCTGAATAATAAAGAAACATGACTCAACTGAGAAATCACTTCTGAGTATAAAATCTGGGCTGTGCAAGAGATATGGCTCTCTATTCCTACCAAAGAGAGCTTTTTACAGAGAAAGAGGGGGGGGAAAAAAGAAAAAAGATGAAATCTAGAGACTTTTAGGTCAGTTTGAGACTGGGTGGTTAAACACCAGTACAATACAGTCATATCAGCTTATCAGTAACCAGAACAAAATCTCAAAGAACATTTTTAATGCTCGGAAGCTATAACATTAGAAATTCAAAGAAAGTGGCTACTAAGGTTACATTTGTGTTTGGAGGAGCTAAATGTTTATTTGGGTTTTTTGTTTCAAGTGCAGGTGAAATAACCACAGCTGGTGTCTCAACTTCTTTACTCATACAAGTGCATTCTCCCTTCCAACATCACTACAGAAATCTCAGCCATCTGTAGCAACTTCATCCTATGCTCTACTCTTGCTCTACTCCCCAGAGCAGCCTTCCAAACACCACTGGGCAAGAATCCTGCGAGGTACCCACCAGACACAGCATGCTCTACCTCCAATTGCTGCACACGCCATCTGCAGTACAGTACACAGGAGTTGCAAGGTAACTTCATAAAATCTCTATCTTGAGCAAACTCCCTGGGTTTTTGGAACAAATTGAAAGGAATGTACAGGTAAAGCTGCTGACTGAGCAGCACAAAAACATGAGCCCTGGATGAGATATTAGACACCATTTGCACCTACAGACTATCATGCATCTTGGGAAGATCCCTGAGGGCCTTGCATTCAGTTCTCACCAACCTGCACACCCAGTTCCAGTCTTCACAGCCAGCACATTTCCCCTCCTTACTCTGCTCAGTGCTGTTACCCTTCTCCCTTGCCCCCAAGAGGAAGACACCCTGAGCCCGATCTTCACCCACTTCCCCAGATCCAGCAGTCCCCTTGAGCTCGGTGCTCTGGGCCCACACACAGGCTTACAAGAGGCTCTGAACCCCAGCCCTCATTTTCTCAAAGCCTGCCCAGGTGTAAAGCTCCAGCGATTCCTTTTTCTTTGCCATTTTCCCTCCCTCCTCCCTCTCCTCCTAGCCCCACCAACATTTTCAGGCCACACAGTGAGCCGGGAGGTTGGAGCACATGAGGACCATTGCAGCAGTCGTGCTGTTTCAGGCCCCCCCCAACTCAAGACAATTTCTAAGAACCATTTCTTATCCTCCCCTCCGTGAAATGATTTTTGTTAATTGCCTGGTGGGAATCAGTTATAGGTGGGGGAGACTCTCCCCACACACACACCCTGGCCCCTAATTGGCTTATTGAAGTTTTAACGGGGCTTTCACCTGGAGAAGCTGGTAATTATTCCCTTCATTCCCCTCTTGCTTGTACCTGTAGCTTCACACTTGGGGCCTGCCTGGCTCCACGGGGGGGACTTTGTTCCCTCTAACTACAGGCCCCACACAAATGGGCCCAGCAGCAGGACAACACGGCAAAGTGGTAATTTTCAGCGCGGCATAATTAGCCAAGGTTCTTTCAGCCCAAACTGCTGAATGGGGAGAGGGCTGCTGGGGAGGGTGCACCATGTGGGAATGGAGGAACGGGGGCTGCTCTCAACAGGCGGACAAAGACCTCACGGGGCTCCAATCTGGGGCGAGCAAGAGGAGGGGGTGGGAGCGGGACAGTTTGCCTGGCATAGCTGGGGCACAGTCAGCAGTGGGACACGCACTGAGGAAGTCAGCCCATGGCATCCTTCCCCCAGCCTGTGGCACAGGGCAGTGCAGGATGCCAAAAAAGAGGTAAAGGAGAAAAGAGATCCAGTGATGCACAATAGAAGCACGTGAAGGGGTGCGATGCGTTACAGGTTCTTGAAGGCCTGGTGTAGCCTATGCTCCCCGGACAGGATTTCTAGTCTAGTACCTACACACTGAGATTTAGAAAGGCAACAGACTCAAGGAGAATAAGCTGGACATTACAAGTCCCAAACAGGATAGCAAGAACTGTGCCAAGGACAGAATGAGAACTCATATTGCTGAGAAAAATCATCAAAAAGTAAGTCAATTCCTCCAGCATCTGATCCAAAAGTCAGGCAACAACCGTAACCAGGAGGACAGCAATAAAGGCTCCAGGTTCTCCTTTTGCTGAGGCATCTCCCATTAGCAAACTAAAACTGTTTTTCATAGTGGGACCTCACTTGTTCTGTCTCCCTTTCTGCTTCAAGGCTTTGGTTTTCAAAACTACCAGGAAACCTGCTGCATGTGGGCTCAAAAAACTTGGCCACCAGTGTAGCACTCCTGTGTCAAATCAGACTGATGTCAGATGTCCCACAAGCCAGAAACTGGCATCCTGTGTGTGGCATGCTGCCTCTGCTGATTCTCAGGACTTGTTAGCATCTATGCTTTTTTTGAACTATCACTACTGCCTTCAGAATAGAAATGCTTGTCCTGACTGGTCAGATCTTGTAGACAAGTCAAAGCTGCTGCTCAGCTGGATTGATGATCACAGCTTCAGTGCAATGGGGTCTGGGGGATTTTTTTTTTTTGTTTATTTTTAAATGTTAAACAGTAGTTTTTAAAAACTCACCTTGTGTCTCTTACCATTGCAATATCCTAGTAGAAAGCAAGAATTGTCATAATCTAAAAGCTTGGTCCTGATTCTGCAATGAAGACCAGGTGGTAAGCAGGGAAGTGAAAAGATGCCACTACTTTTATCAAAGGACAGGTACACTGGAATGCTGAGCAAGCCCTAGGAGATGATGCAATTACAACAATCCTGACAACAAGGAAAGTGGATCCTCAGGGACTCCAATTGTAGGAAGGGAGCAGGCAGGCAGCAGAACCCCCAGGACACAGACTTGTAATTTCTGAGCTGCCTAAAATACAACTGTGACACAATGCTGCAGCAGGTTGCAAAGTAGAGAAGCAAATTGCCTGATTCAACCCCATGATTCTGGTTTCTTTTCAGAACACGTCTATTTCTATCATGTTTTATGACAGACTCTCACAGAAAGGAGCATTTTCCAATTTCAATCCTATTTTTTTCAGCCTCGCCCAAGCTGCCTTAAGTACTTGTCACAGAGGTGAGTTCAGCCAAATACTGTGTGCCTTTGACCCGTCAATGCTCGAGACTTTTCCTTATAGAAGCAACTTCTGACAGCTCTGGACAAAGTGTGCTTGCTGTGAAATCCATGCCAGCATAGGAGCAGCAGACACCAAGAGTGAACATAAGCAGACCCATGTTGACCAGGCCAATTTCAAGCCTGTGCAGAGAAAAAGAGTGAACATTCCCTGCACCAATGAGAAAAGATATGTAATGTCATCTGTGCTTACACTTTATCACAAATCTTATATGATCCAGGGCTTTTTCTTCTTATAACCCCACACCCTACAAGAGGACATGTAGAACTGATTTAAGTAAATACTCCAGCTGTCACTGCTTTGGAAAAAAGTCTAAATATTTGCTCATGTATAGAAAATGCTTAAAGAATCATGATGCAAAAGAAGAAAATCTCTTCTATTTATAAAATATTGCCTTTCTATTTTTTAAGGTTCAGGACTGCCAAGACCAATCCCAATATTTTTTCAGATGTAACTGGCAAAGTTTTCAGTTAACAAGTATTGTTTTAAAAATGCATGTATATATATAGAATGACATTTTATATAAACTTTTCCATTAGAATCTATGACAGAAAATTACTTTTCAATAAGCAGCAATCCATGCATGCCAGTGAGGTCAGGGGGAGGGGAGAATCCTTTCACGTCTGCCAGAACAACTAAAAATCAAGAATGTTTCAGTTTAAAAGTAGAGGTGGAAGGAATCTCTTTTCCTGGTGCCACAAGCCACAAATTATTTTTGTCTTTTTCCTTTTGCCATACAGACACATGTATAATAAATTCAAACTTCCATATTCAGGAGAATTTTGAAAAAAGTCATCAGGATGGTGAGGAAGACGAGGATTTATCAACAATATACTTTCCTTATCTTAAGCACACAGGGCAGCAGTTCTTTCTCAACACCATGAAGAAACAGAAGCTATACTTGTTTGTGCTTTTAGGGGAAAGTAGCTAAATCACAAAAACAGAGTGCTTGATCTTCCTCCCCTGCCCCGTGATATTCAAACAATTTACAAATTAAGTCTAAATGAGTTCTTCATCAGGAGAGAGGGAAATAATGCTTAGAGGGTTGTAAGAAGCCAAAGACCAGGGAAGGTGAAAGGGGAAGGGCATGTATGTGAAGCACATAGTACACACAGAGAAGGCCAGGACACTGAGGCATGGAGACACAGGTGCTCTGTGGAGGAGGGAAGCAAAGCCTCATCTGCGTTTAACTCAGCCATGAAATGACTCCTAAAGCTTCCCTGCTCTGATCATTCCAGTCCTGACACGGACACGCTTGCAGCAACCTTAATCCACTTGCCCTTAAAGCTCTGGGCAGCTTCCACCTCCCCAGTTCTCCACTCTATGCAATATGATTTGCTTCAGGGTTTCCATACTAAGTGTTTGGAGCATGTCAACTCTTCAGCCCTAAGCTACCAAGATCCTGAATAAAACCCCTCCTCCCCATCTGCAGGTTCAGTGCATGCTTGGTTGTGAGCAAGCACCAGAGTGAGAAATCAAACCTGCCAGTCAGGCCAGGAAGCCCCAGCCCTGCATGCAGAGAAAGGCATACAAGGTTTCATTAACAGATAACACACGTCTAAGGCATAAAGATGTTTAGTGGCCACCTCCCACACAGATCCTGAACTACCCAAAAACTAGCTGGAAAAGTTTTGCAGAAGCCAGAGTTCAAACCATGCTGACATCAATAAGGCACAGGTTATCACCTTACAGATAATCAGGCTGGGCTGCAAGGCAGGCTAAAAATTATTAAATTTCACTGATAACTGAGATAAGCCAGATGAAGATAGGAAAGGGATCAGGCAAAATAGATGGCATAGAGATAGGGAAAGGATAAGACAAGAAGGTGAGCAGTAATTTATTATGATGCTTTATGTCAGTACACTGGGGAAAAATTACACATAAAATAGTGTAAGAGAGAAAGGATTGCATTGGAAAAGACTGAGAAAAAGACCCTTCAGGCACACATCTCAATTCTGCAATGCAATAGGGGGTTCTCTAATATACATCATCCTTTGATGACAAAAAATATCTGATAAAGGGATATTAAGTAGCACACTGCCTCTTGCCACTCAGCAAGCTGCTGTCTAGGTGAAGCAGGAGAGCCTGCGGGCAGTCAGTCCTCCAACACTTCAAGGAACAGAAGTCTGGAAGCTTTAAATGCATAGGCAACTTTGTGAGCAAGAGTGTGAAACCACAGTTTCCTCCTTTCCTATCTATGGCTTGCCCTATTTCCATCTGCTCTGAGAATTTAGGAAGTCACATCCAAAGACATAGCTATTAAAAGAACAATTTCTACTTGGTAAATCAAACACCCACACAAAGAAATGCCAGAACCAAGCTCATTCACACGTCCTACACTACTCGATCATCAGTTTTGATTCTGTAGCCAGTTACAAGTGTCCCAGTCAAAACTGTCACTCATCTTTTATCATGTGAATACACAAGAACCAATTACATGGCCATCAATTCATGTTGGGCTGCATCCCTGTGGACTCCAGTCAGAGGCTGCAATAGGAGGAAGTGATGAGCTTACCACAGCTCAGGGATCCTGAACTCCACTCCATATGAACTCCACTCCAAATAACAACTGGCCAGCAAGTCCCTGCAAGTCGTAGCTTGCTACTGCCTCATAAGGCCATTGACACTGGAGTTGGGGTGGCTTGGGAAAAATATTAAAACTTTAAATAGAGTGAAGAGTATCCAGAGAGAGAAACCATTCAATGTATAACTCCATAAGACAATCAGGCAAAAAGTTTAAAAATGGAACAACGTGTTTCTTCCTCAGGACACAACACTGAATTTGAAAGGAGCCTATGAAGCCCAGAACATTAAGAGGTTCAGCAAGAAGAGATGAGCTGCTCACAGAGCTAGCCTCTACAAATATGAAAGAAACACCAGTCCAGATGAAAACTAGCCAGCAAACCCTAACCTCTCCTCTTTGGAAGCTGGGAAGAAACAGGCAGGAAAGGAACTTTTTGCTCTTGTTTCCCACCTTCTCCATAGACATTTACTACTGACCACTGCTGAACACCAAATGCTAGGGTAGATGTATGCTGGACTGACCCACCACGGTCAGAAGAATGGCCCTCCAGCTCACTGTTTTGTCTCCAGTGGTACTGGCAGATGCTGTTCAGGAAGAACATGTAAGCTTGGCCACCTTCTGTGGTCATTCGCTTTGCATCCACAATTGCTGTATTAAGGATTTTAAAGAGTGCATCCTCATTATGAACCTGCTATCTATGAATTTACAAAATCACTTTCAAAACTGCTGGCAACATCCACCTCCACAACCTTCTGAAGCACTAAGTTCACACTGTGTGAAGGAATACTATCTTTTATTAATTTTAAAACAATCTGGTAATTTCAAATGTCTCTGGTACTACTATTGTAGGATTTGGTGAACAACAATTACACATTCAAGCTTACCCACCATCATCTTACTCTCCATATTTTTCATGCTGGTTTTACTAGGACTAATGGAGGCAACCAAACATCAGCACATCATTAACTTCTGCAGAGTGTTTTCCTTGGGACCAAGTATGGGGAAAACCCACAAGCTAGTAATGTAGCCATTTCTTTGGCACAGAGCAGTGTTCCTCTGCTATACCTCCTCTTCAAAACCTGTTGGTTCATGGCCCCTTCTGAGGCAGCTTAATTGCTCATGTTTTGAGGCTTCAACCAGCCTCAATCACTCCTGAAATTAGCAGGGAACAACATCATTGGCTCTACTAAAAGAGCTGAAGAGCCAGCAGGGATCTCAGGACCATGAGGGTCTCACAAACCACTGTGGGAAGCAGAGGACTCAGACATTGCAGAGCGCCAACAGCACTGCTCACCTGCACACAATACTACTGAAGCACCTCTTATTTCCCACCATGTACCAGGAGTGTGAAGTCCTTGCTTTGCCAGGCTCCAAACTTATCTAAGTGGTCTGCACACCATCCATATTCTTAGACTGCTCTGAGACCATCAGAAGACAGATACTAGAGAAACATTACTGCTTACTAGAGAAACATTACTGCTTTTCTAATATCTGGAGCAGGTTCTCTTGCTTCTCCATTGTCTAAGAGAAGAAAATCCAGGGGAAGTACACAGAAAATGAAAACATGCTCTAGGCCAAGAGAGCAAATCAGTGGCAAGAGAGAAACTCTTCAATCAGACAGTCCTGCTCTATCTCCATCCCTCATTAAATCAGCCTGAACAGCTGAAGCAGGTCACTGAACACTTTACACAGGTAAAGCTCAACACAGCTGCACCAGGAAGAAGAGACCAAGCACAGCAATAGTAGCAATTGCTGCTTGGCCCAGCTTAGTCTGCAATTGCTTCTTCTGATGAGTTCACTTCTTTCAGGAGTGGGGAAGAGGTGTACACACAGATTTCTTTTTCCCCTGAAAAACACCCAAGTTGTTGCAAGACTCTCTTCAGCCCCCACACTAATAAATCTTTGGGACTATAAATCACGTCGGCACAGGTCTCTCTTCTCAAAGGAAATGGGCTCTCTCTTGTCATTAGCTGACTGTGTCTACCAACCATAGCAGGGCCTCATTCAAGTCTTCTTTGATGGACGGTTAGACTTATGTGCTTCAATCTCAGAGGAGAGAGAACAAGAATTTACTAATTAGACAGGACAACACACATTAAAAGCTGGCTTTAATACCTGGTCCAAATTAGCCCTGCACCTGCTAAGTGTCAGGATGCCTAGAAAGCAGTAAGAGTACATCCTGCACGTAGACATGAAGGATGGTGAATGGAGCATCATGAACCCACAACACCTCTTAAGAGCAAGAAAGTGGTTGTGGTGATTGTGTTTCATGCAGTTGAGAGAAAAGGTAGAGAAGACCTGACAAATCCTAGGTAATGAAACACAGAACACAACACAGGCAACACTGCACAGAAAGAACAGACTTTCCACTCTGCTTTCCAGTCTGGAACAGTCTCACACTGCTCTGAAAAGAAAACAGAGGTAATGGAGCCAAGGACAGAGTCAGAGCCACACAATTCTGTCCACGTTTCCAGTGTCCGATTCAACACCTGACAGAGGTTCAGGACGCCAGCAACCCAAGGAAACTGAAGCTTAGCTACAGGCAAGAGGCACTCTGGTATGCTCTATTTGAAAGTGTATTAACACTCAAGCCAGATGCACACATTGAGGAGAAATTCCCATTCTTCAGAGAAACTGGTTTTCCTTCAAGGATGACTATCTTCTCTTACTCATTTGCTCCTCTCCAAACTCCAGCCTCTCTCGTCCTGTTTCCCTCTTGCCTTATTTTAAACAGTCTGCCAGGCATCTTCTGTGAGGACTGAAGTAACATGGAGAATGTTGCAACGGGAGACATCATCACCCTGATGTATGCCAGACCTAATATGGGAGAAGCCCATCTCTGAGTCAGGCTTTCATTTTTATCAGTATTTTCTCTAGGCCTGAAGATATTCCTGTGGACAGTGCTATGCTCTGTGTCAAAATGCCAAAATGCAGCAAGTGATAAGTCAGAGATTTACATTTATGACTTTTGTAAATTCATACCATCTGCAACCTCATCCTGAGAACATGGATAAGAAAGCCTACCCAGGATGAAGGCAGTGCTGCTGTAAACATCTCCCCCTTTGCCAGGAACCACCTTCTCTGCAGACAGAACCCTTCCTTCAGCAGTTTCCTATAATCCATATTGATATGCTCATATATTCCCTCTCCTGAGCTGGAACAGAAAAGTTTGTAACCGTAGATTGGCAGAGCAACATACATTGCATACCACATGCCTGAAGAAAGTATGCTTTTCTCTTCTTCCTCCCCCTTCTCCTCTTCCCCCCCAGCCTTTCCTGAGAGCACTGACTGATAAATAATCCAGTCCATGCCTGGGAAAAAGAAACTGTCCCACTCTACTTCTAACCAGGAAATGCAGTGCAAAACCTTGCCTCTTGAACTCCCTCTAAACTCCTTGCCCCCATTCATACATACAGATGCACACATAAAGCACATACATGTCCACCACTATTTGGACCACAAAGCTGTGCACAATCCCCAAAGCAGCCACCAGACATTCTGTGCTGGAAGTTGGCCATTGTCTTCCCAGGGACATATGCAAATTTCTGTTGTATACAACAGCTCTAGTTAGAGGTAGAATCAGGCAAACATGTACTAAACAAGTGTTTTGCACTGCATGGACCTGATATGCAGTATAAAACTGGCTTGAATTGACTTCATTGACCAAAATCAAAAAAATATCCCTTTGCTTCAAACAAACTAATGCACTTTGGATGGTCTAGAAATTTGATTCAGCAAGTACTTGAATCAGAAAGTTACCACCACCTGCAGCTTCCTGTACACTTTTTAGTTTCCTTCAGGAAAACTAGGATTAGCAACTGCCTTCATGTGTACACAATCATCACTTTCTTGCCTTAATAAAGAACTGGTGTTTTAATATGATTCTTCTTCCTGCAGCAATCTGAAACCTTCACTCTGATAAATTCAGTACTTTCGCAGTTCTGCCCCAAATATATTTTTTACTTCTAGAAAAACTGAGAGCAGGGGGGAATCCCCCAAAGAGGCCCAGTTCTTCCCTCCTTGTAATGAAACCCTGTAATGGAATGCCCTGCACTCCAATTAGGAAGAAATGCTAATTTTCTCCAGTTGAGCACCCCCTCTAGATGTATCTAATTTGTTTCACTGCTTTCATCTCTCCCCTCCATCACATTTTCATTTAAAGGTTATGATCTGTTTGTGCCCTCCATGCCGCGCCCTGACAAGACACCCCTATGAGAGGTTGCAGGGGCCATGCCGCCCTTCCTAACCCCCTTCCCAAACAAAAACCAAAGCTTTTTTCCCTCCACTGCCTCTTTAAGAAATGCAGAAAGATGAAGGGGAGGAGCAGGGAATTGGGAAGACAATAATTAAAAATAAGAAGTAAGCCCTCTTGCAAGTTGCGTTGTTGATTGTTTCCAACAAAAGGTTAGAGACCTTTGCACCATGACCAACACCAGTTTGACCAGTGCAGGCCAGCCAGGAGCAACAGCATTACAGAGCTTTGCTACTTCTGCAGATCCAATTCAGGAACAGCTGCCATGCAAGAATACTCTTTGGCAAAAGGTTTTGAGATGCTAAATTGTTTAGCTCTGTGAAAGGCCTCGGGGAATACATTTTCTCTCATCTGTCACAGGGAGAGTGTGGTCAGAAAGGACATGAAGAGTTGGTTCAGCTAAGGAGAAAGTCTCAATAAAGCTTTCCTACTCCTCTCTAAATGGCTTGTGCCTTGTTCTAGGAGCCGGTGTTTTGCAAATTCCTTCAGGAGAGCAGAGACTTCAGCTGGGTAGCATGGGCCTTGGAATAGCTCTTCATTGCATCCATAAATTTGTGCTGCCACTGGGCAGACATGTAAATCCTCAGGGCAGAACCCATCTGGACAGGTTATCCAGAAGAGTTGTGTATACACCACGTAGGGAAAAGGCATCCAAATGACCTTGCTCGTGACACACCACTTCCCACAGCAATTTCAAAGGGCTTTTTAGTCACCAAAAGACTATTACTGAACAAAAATAATAAAAAATTGCAGCCATCATCCTACCTCCATACAAAGCCTCTTTGCAGCCTGCCTCAGTATTTTTAAATAAAATTGTATCCCTGGTGCTGAACCCACAGTCTTCCCTACATATACAAACCCTGCTCCTAAACCAAGCTATTCATTACTTGTGTTCAGCCTCTCCCTCCCTTCACTTCAATTTTTTCCTTCAGTTCTTGTCTGTTAGAAAGGAAATCATAGATCTACACTCTCTAGACACAAGTTTCACCACACACCTGTTGTCAACATCCTGCAAGTTGAAAGTGCCCAAAGAACCTCTTTGGAGAAAAGGCAGCTAAGTGGGCCCTGATTGAAAAGGAGTGGAAACTGCTGGGTTCCACTGGTGGCACAGCCTGGAATAACTACCCTCTTGGAAAAAGGAGAAGAACAGCTGGACACACTGCCCAGACTGAGCATTGAGTAGCCTGTTCTCGACAGTAAGATGAAGCTGGAAAAGTGCTGCAAGAGTGTTTTCTGTTATTAATAGGCACTTTGCTAATACTGCTCAAGATAGTCAGCTCCCTCTCAGTCATTTCCTGCTGCAGCCACTGAATCCCATTGGTCACAGCACTATATGCTCCATTACAAGCTATTTCCTCTCCACATTTGCTATGCCTCCAAAAGCTTTTGCAGAAAGTCCTGATGATCTCCCTTCCTGCCTCCCTCTGCAGACACAATTCCCTCATAATTTGACTTTCTGGGACCACAAATGGGGAGTGGGTAAGAGGCACACAAAGATTTACTCTTCATAGATAGCAGCCTTGCCCCTTCCTCCCCTTCCAGGCCCCCTCTCTATCTGGTCCATGCAAACAAACCCTGAGTGGGAAAGAGCGTTTGGAAGAGGCCTGTGTCTGGGCCAGCCGCCTTTCATCCAGAAGATGCCTCTTCCCGTTGGAAAATACAAGCATTGTGTGAAAACATTTTAATATATTCATGCACATTCCTATAGCTCGCAGGAGCGAGTGGGTCTCAGCACCCTCCCCTCCGTGCCTTCCAAATGATTTTCATAGGCAACGATGCACTGGGAATACCACTTGTTTTCTCAAATGCCCGCGAGTATGTAAATTGTGGGAATATGCAGGCCAAGGGCTGTGGTTTTATTGTGCTGCAGAAAAGATTTTACTAATTACTTGCCTAAACTCCAAAGCAGTACGCCTGCTTTTTTACAAAGCGGGAGAGTGGGGAAGGTGGGGGTGGTGGGAAGAGGAGGAGGGGGACTAAAAAAAAAAAGCAGGGGGAAGAGAGAGTAAAGGGAAAGAGGGAGAACGAAAGGGAGCACAAGGGATGCATTTCAAAGTTTCTCCAGCAATTGGATGGGGGGGAGCTGGGCCCAATGTGAAATCATAGAGGTCAAAGGTGGGTCTCCCTCCCTTGTGAGAAAGTGGTGAATCAGGACGGTTTATCAAACGATCATTTTCTTTTGAAACTGGGAGGCAGCGGCTGGGACAATTCTGCAGATGTGCTTGATGAGTTCGGGACAAAAATGGGCCGCCTCCTCCCCCCCTC